>JAOSBP010000005.1:340596-351752 GCA_027563825.1 Erythroxylum mucronatum
GCAGGTCCTGGATGTGGTCGGCCTGGAAGTCGATCTGCTCGTCGGGGCCGGGAAGGGCGTCCTCGCGGGCCCGCCACACCGCGATGTCCTTCTCCATCTCGTCGCGGCCCGGCAGCGTGAGCCGGCCCAGGACGTAGTCGCGGACGTACCAGGCCTCGGCGTCGAACATCGTGAACGTGTAGAACTGGTCCTGCATGCTCAGGTAGATCATCCTCGGGTTCTTCGTCCAGAACATGCCCTTGTAGAGATCCGGCGGGTAGAGCACGTTCGTGGTCCGGAGCCGCAGATCCGACTCGATGAACGGGAACGCGTGCCGGTACCCCGTGCACAGGATGATGGCGTGCACGTCGCAGCTACTGCCGTCGCTGAAGTGCACGGTGTTGCCGTCGACCTCGGTCAGCTGCGGGCGTTCGGTGATCCCGTCGGGCCACGGGAAGTCCATCGGCGCGGTGCGGTAGCTGATGGTGACCGAGTTCGCGCCGTACTTCTTGGTCTGCAGGGCGATGTCCTCGGCCGAGTAGCTGCCGCCGACGACGAGCAGGTCACGACCGGCGAACTCGTTCGAGTCACGGAAGTCGTGGGAGTGCAGGATCCGGCCCGGGAACCGATCGAACCCCGGGTAGTCGGGCACGTTCGGCACCGAGAAGTGCCCGGTCGCGACGATGACGTAGTCGAACTCCTCGGTCCGGGACGAACCGCTCTCGAGCTCCTCGACGGTGACCTCGAACTTCTCCCGGTCCTCGCGGACCTGCACCCAGCGGACCGAGGTGTTGAACTGGATGTGCCGGCGCACACCGCTGCGCTGGGCCCGCCCGACGATGTAGTCCTCGAGGACGGCGCGCGGCGGGAACGACGGGATGGGCCGTCCGAAGTGCTCCTCGAACGAGTAGTCGGCGAACTCGAGGCATTCCTTCGGCCCGTTCGACCAGAGGTAGCGGTACATGCTCCCGTGGCACGGGTCGCCGTGCTCGTCGAGGCCGCTGCGCCAGGTGTCCCTCGGCTTCAACAATGGCTCCTATCTTATGGATCTCAGTTGAATCCACTAAGCCCTCAGGTTCTTCATGTGATTGTTCTTGGTTTGTGAGAGGTGGGAGGAGATTCAAAATCTCTTGAAGAAGAAGCTTATTTTCTGCTAAAGAAGAAGCGATGGTGGGGAAACCTCGATGTAGTGCCGATGTTGAATCAACGAGAGCGATAAGATTATTTTCAATGGAGTCAAGATGAGGTTGGTGTGGATACTCTGCCATCTATGCAGAGGCTCAATGAAAGCACCAATGTAATGAACCGTTGTTCCAAGGCAATGGACAGTACCAACATAAGCCAAGTTCAAGGGTGTATTTCTGGAAATCGAAACAATGTTTACATATTCTGGAAACTAAAAATGAACTTACGAAGAAGAAGAAGAAAAGGAAAACAGGGGATTTAGATGAGAAGAGAAATAGAGAGAACAGGGGATGAGAGGAGACTTCACTTTGCTTAACAATTTTCGTAACTCCATTATGCTCATTTCCCTAACTATAAAGCAAGTGGTTGGTTGTTCAATGGGCTTTCGGCCCTATTCATAACAAAGTCTCTCCATTTATGATGCAACTCTTTCTTTGAAATACAAAGGGAAAATAATTAAAGTCTCAGACAGACATAACAATCACCTTCAAATATGTTGAACTCTCCATCTATCTGGAGAAGTTTAACGGCACTCCGAGCAGACCAGCCTTCTTCTTTTCCTTGCTGATAATATATATCCTGAAAGACCAAACCAGTTCATTCTTGTGATCATCGAGAAAAAGATTCAAACTTTTTGAATTAGAAGATAAGATTAACATACCCTTTTATCCCTCCAAGCTTTTACCATACTTCATATAACTAGTGTTTACATGGTGATCACAGAAAACAATGAAACACTTCGTTGCCAATAATAAAGTAGCAAGTAAAAAACAAACAAACGAAAACCCAAATCACTGTAAAGAAGATAAACTATCTCCGAAACTCCGACACTATAAGTGGGAGGCAATGGACAGCTGTATGTTCTTTTCTCAGACATTTCATCGAACAGCTTGTGCACATGTCAAAAAAAGGCTTCTTCAAATCAACATTAGTTTGCAATATCATGGTATGCTTTAGACGCTAAAATCTCTTTCAACAACTTCCGTTCTATGAACGGAGCCCACTTGCTCCCGCTAGCTCCAAAAAATTTTACCTAAAAAAATTATTATTTTATATTTTTAACTTATAAAAAATTAAAATTTTGCTCTTATTAAAATTTTACTTTCATTAAAAAAAAATTTTGCCCTAAGTAAAATTTTGCCCCAATTAAAAAAAAATTCTGGATCCGTCCTTAATTCTATCTAATGGAACTGTTCATAAAACTAAAAGAATTTGTATCAGATTAAACTTTTGAAATAGCTTTTGCTTTCTAAAAATTTTGTTGGGAGTTGTGAATTCTCTTGATCTCTTATGATGAATCCTCAATCAATAGTTTAAAATATGGTTCAGCAGGATATTTATTGGTTCTGCACTTGCATTGCAGTCAGGATTCTGTGCACCAAAAATTGAAGTATGTCTCAGAAATGATCTCAACAGGATTAAGTATGATTAAATAGCATTTCTATTTGCTGCATCTGGAATGGAAACATGACTTGAGATGGCAAAACATGTTCGGTCGGCCTGAAGTTAACTGGTTAGGTTCGGATTGATCATATTTTGAGCCAAGTTTAACTTGTCCTGGCTTTTAAAACAATGTCGTTTTAAGAAAACTAAATAAATTTAAAACTAAAATGACATTGTTTGGACCACCGATTTAAGGCCTAAAAGTATATTTTGAATTTTAACATTTACAATAGAATATAACTTGAATTTTAACATTTTGAAACGCTTAAATTGAACTCTGACATTTAGAAAAGACCTTAAATTGACATAAAATTTGATGAGTTAACTTTTTTTGTAATTAAATGTCATGGCAATGTTAATATTATATTATTTTATATTTTTTAAATAAAAAGTAACCCTATTATTACATAATTACTTTTTAAAATTAACCAAAAAGTGAGTCCCACAACAATGCGATAACAAGGCTAGAAAGTGAGTCCTACAACAATGCGGTAACAAGGTTACTCTGTATACATTTCAAATAGTATGTCTCACTTGTCATGTGACAACGAGACTCATAGTTATATATTTTAGACAATAGATTTCACTTGTCATGTGATAGTATGACCAATCTTTTATTTAAAAAATAAAAAATAATGTCAAGTTAGCATTGATGTGTGGGGACGACAATGTGGACTAACCCAAATTTTTTAAAGAAATTAAATTTTCAAAATAATGTTGTTTTGTTAATACTTGTTAGGTCCAGGGTTAGATCGGGTCTAAGGCCTGAAATTTTAAAAAATTAGGCCCAAGGTCCAGTTGTGATCCATTGACTTAGGGCCGGGCCAAATCGGGCTCGAATTCAGAAATTTTAAAAATTGGGTCTGGCTCGTTGACCTCAAACGAGGACAGGCTGAGCTCTATTGTTATCTCTGTTGACGTAACGTTTAATTAATGGGAAGTTAATTCCGTTAAATTTTTCATTCACTTATAATTTATTTTGATTATTTTAAAAGCATTGCGGCACAATTAAAACGCTTTAAAATATTAGAATTTGTTCGTTGAAGTTCAAAAAAAATTTATTAGGCCTAAATTTAAGCCGGAGTTCTAGTTAAGCCCTAAAAAGGTTGGTGATGGGTCCAACATAACTAAAAAAATTTAATAAAAATGAAAAATAAATTCGAGTTTGATCTTGATTTTAATTTGATTTGAATATTTAAGTACGAACCTTATTGAATTTAAGTCACATCTTAAAAAATCGAGATGTGATTAAATTAGAGGTCACATCTCTCTAATTTCTATTCCTGCTTGGAGAGAAGAAATTATATATGAAACAGAAATTAAACAATAAAATAAAATAAAATACTATCTTAAGCTATTAAGTCAAGTCCTTGAATTCTTTTTTTATTTATTATTATTAAAATTTTAAAAAATATATTTTTCAAGCTTTCCAAAAAATAAATCTCTCAATTTTTCATTAAAAAATAACATTGAAACATATTTGGTATGAATGTCACAAATTACCGATCAGATATCATTGACCTAACAATCTAACTCATCTCTTAACTAATAAGAATTAATTAAATACGATTCAAACTAATAATTTAAGATTATTATAATAAATTATTAGTTTATTAGTTGAGTTGTCATATCAGTATCATTTGAATGAACCATATATGATGTTTATGTTGGGAAATCGGGTTGAGGTTTAATCCCGACCGTAGCGGAATGATCACGAAATTTTTTCGTGACTTTTGATTTCTCGAAAACTAAGATAATAAAGTGAAAATTTAATTCATACCTTATTCTGAAGCTTGATCTTTATCTTATCGTATTCCTCGAACTGTTCCCGAAACTGATCCATTTCAACCACTGTAGCCGCACAAGTGTCCGGCCTTTAACGATATCCACATAACGGGTTGAGAGAACTTTGTAACTTTTACAGAGAGGGTTAAGTCAGAAGTGCTAGCTCCATAGAGCTTAAGCCTATTTATAATAAGCTTTAGACGTTTTAGTAATTTAATTGAAATTAAATTCTAATTTCAATTAAAATTTAATTTAAATACCAATTATGCTCATATAAGGTTCAATATCTCATATTGATCATTATTTATTAAAGTTTCTCAAACTTTACAATCAAGTCCAACTTGATTAAATCAACTTTGCTCTCTTCAACCCATTCTATATGTGAGACCTATTAGGTTACCAAATATGGTGGCAATGATTATAAAATCTAATTTAATTAAAATTAGATAAATTAAAACTCCTTTTAATTTATCTTTAATTCTCCAATTAAACATTTTATAATCATAGATCAAGATTGACATCTAGCAATACGTCATGACCACCCAAATATTTAAGAATATCAAAGTAGTTTTGACTAACCTTTCTGTGCATAATTTTTCCGTATAATTCAGTCCTTTCAACATATAAAGTTTCGATTAGACATAGAGCATAAAATTAATGTTTACCCTAATTTGAGTCTAATCATATTAGTTCTCTGCTATTAGTTATTGATTCAATTAATAACATTTGTAAACTATTTACAAAACATCATTTCACCTTGGCCAAGGATTTCTTGAATTAATACTAATCAAGAACAACGAAAAATTCTTCCTAATTACTTTAGGGTAATGAATCTTATCTTGATCATTCAACTATCTCCATACAGTTCATCCTACATCCAATGACTACCAATTAAACGACCTGTGATAAAATAGATCATAAGTAGTATCAAAACATAGCAATCTCCATACAATATAACTTTGATGACATCAAGTCAAAGTATCACTTATACAATCAACACAATGAGAATTTCATAGACAAACAAGTAATGTTCCAAATAGATTTCTCATATCGGGTCTATTCAGTGAACTTGTGCTCTAGCAAGTATCCACACGTTTGTTTAAATATCTCTATACTTTAGCCTATGAGATCGACTACTTCTTTCATAAGGAAAAACAAAACATGTGTTAGTTTTTTTACGTCCAATCTTAATAGAACAATGACTATGAACATTTTATGAATAATACGTAAATGCAATGTGAACTTTATAATTATAATCTCATTATAATTTCATTCGCAATATACAATTATCCCATGGACTTTATCATATACATCTAAACATTTACAAGATAAAAAATGCCTTTAAATAATTTGTCACTAAACTATTATTAAAGCGGTTGGCTGTAGGGCATAAACTAACATGAAGCATTTGTAAATATTCCTCGAGAGTAGGGAGTCCATAGAATTTCATCGTCAACTCTACCGTCTTCCAATTGTGAAAGGTGTGCAACTAATGCAACGTAACCTTGAAAGTTTCAATACCATTCCCCATCTTGGATTAGATCTGAAACTCTAGAGTAGATAAGGATTTTATGACATAGGTGCTCAAAGATTGGATTCTTTATAAGGATTTTATCACTTCAAGCCAATTGTCAAATGATACCCGTGTCTTTTCTCCATCTCCTACCCTATGCGTAATGGAGGGGTATATCGACTATCTCAGCTTTAATAACTCGTTGAACGTCCAAGATAACTAATTGGGAGGTTCAATCTGCCAGAAATTTTTATTGCGAAGGTGGAATGCATGCATCCATTTGATCCAATTGGTTTCTTTGTCCGTAAGGAGACGCCAAATTTTCTTACTTATTAACAATTTATGCATGTTCGAAATAGATGTTATACTCAGCCCCCTTTGTTTCTGAGGGGCTATGACCTCGCACCATTTTACCTTGGCTACTTTTGTTGATTTAGTGCGTCTCGACCAAAGGAAGGCTTTGATCATCCTGTTAATTTCCTTGGTTATAGGTAAGACAATGTGTGATGTCCAATGTCGTACATGCAAGCTATTCAATACATAAATAGTAAGTGTGATTCTCATTGTATAGGATAGCTTCTATTTTGTTATGAATTCACCTTGAATTTAATCTTCTCTAGGAGTGGGATATAGTCTACATATTTGAGTTTAGAAGTGGTGATAGGCACACCAAGACAATGTATCGAGGGAGTTTGTATGTTCATCCCCATCATACTGCTCAATACTTCCCCATTGCTCACATTCATTCGAGGAGATGTATAGACTACATTTATCTCCATTGATCTTGAGACTTGACCACTTGGAAAATAAATTCAAAGTTTTCCGTATGATGATGATTGAATACATATATGCTCCACCGAACAAGAGGAGGTCATCAGCAAATATCAGATGAGTGAGAGAAATTTCAACACACTTGTAATGGAATTTGAAGTTGTCATTGTGAGTCGTGAAAGCCTTAGGTAGTCTTGATATGCCTTTCATTGATCTATACAATATTTATTAATACAATTAATAATATTTTATTAAAACAAATAATTGCATATTTTTATCTATAAAATACTATACATTTTTAATATATAGTTTAATTATTATTTAAATTAAAAATGTTATATTTAAAAATTATTTGATAAATAAATATTTAGAATTTTTAATGTATATATTTTAAATTTAAAATATATTTATTAAATAATTATCATATTAACAAATTTCAAAATATCAATACTTTCTTAGTTTTCATTAAGGGTGAGAGATCTTACAATAAGTTCTTAATATACAGTAAATCCATTGGTCTAGTTCTATATCATGATTGGAGGAATTATTCTTATTAAAAATAGCTTTCTTTGTAAGAAATAAGTCTATCTCTAATGCTTTTACCTCTTGTAAACTAAACTTAAACTTAAAAATTAAGAAATTTACTCAATTTTACAGTACTAGATTGAACTTTAAAAAGTATCATTAAAATGATCCATTTTTTTACAAAAATAGCCTACTATTAGACTCCCAATTAATGGTCGTGTCTAAAACATTGGGACTAAATCCTACATGTCAAATAAAATTAATAAAAATACTAAAAGACGCTAATAAGTTAGGTAAAATCCCTATAAACTCTAGGGATGGCAACGGGGCGGGTATGCTATCCCCGTACCCGCCCCATGAACCTGCCCCTACCCCCATACCTCCCCTCCATCTCCGTCGGAAATTTTTTTGGCACCCCCATACCTGTACCCGTTAGGGGTTTGACCCCCATCGGGTACCCGTTTACCCGCCTCTTTTTTTTAAGATAAGTTTATTTAATATGAATGTATATATTAAATATATATATATATATATAACGGGTATATAAGTATGTATATATATGTAATGGCAAAATTGTAATTACTATATAACGGGTAAACGGATATGGGGTGGTATCCTCATACCCGCCCCATACGTGACAGGTATTTTTGTTAACCCCCCATACCTGCACTACGGGTAAAAATTTGCTCCCCATATTCGCCCCCGTTCGGGTAATTTTATCGGGTACCTATCGAGTTCGGGTACAATTGCCATCCCTAATAAACTCCCATCACCACTACATTCTTAGTATTGATTGTTGTACCACTTTTGCATTACCATCAAACCACTATTGTACCACCATTGCAAACAAGGTCTACTTTCCCACTATCCCTCACTGTAGATCTCATTCCACCATCAGATCATCGTCTCCAACCAAATTATTGTATAATGAAGAGAGTTTGTCATCCGTCGAATCTTATTCCCATTTGCCTACCCTTTATGCTTGTTTATTTAGCCCTTGATTTTTTGTTACTTTTTTTGGCATGCAAGCATTACACCTTCTAAAGCCACTAAGTCTCTTCTTTTTTTGGTTTTAGTTTATAGACTTTCTAGAATTTAGGGGCTCTTTTATATTCTTTGAGTTTAGTTTTCTTTATTGTGTATATGCTCTAACAGTTTTGTACCTCTCTGCTACCTGTTTTGAGATTTCATAGTAATCTTTAACCTTCTTTTGAATTTTTCATTAAAACTATACTGCTTATGTTTTCGTACTATCTTTGTTTCCCCTTTATGTTAGATCAAAATGTGCTAAATCGTTTTGTCTTTGAGCTTTGATAGACCAAAGGTTCTCATTTATCTTTGGCTTTTTAATTGTGGTGATCTTTTAATTAAATAGCTATGTATTTACAAAACATAAGTATGTTTTATCTTCCTAAAGCTTGTAAGAAATGGTTTTAATATTCATTTAAAAGTTTATTTTAGGCTATATAAGAGGATTAAGTCATGATACTCCTACTCACAATATGTTCATGATTCCAAATTTTTTAAGTACGCTATTGAAAGACATTGATATTGTGAAACTTATTGAAGCTATTTTCTAAAGGTCTAGACTATTTGGATAAACCTTTATTATTTAGCATAATATCATTGCATTTTTATTTCAGCTAGTTCATGTTACTTTGTATTACCACTTATGATTATTTTGTGACTAAACCTTTTTTTTTAATTGTTTAATCTATTGATTCTTGGAAATCTGTTTGATCATGCTTATGTCCTAAAGGAATTCATAAGGAAAATTGAATATGAACGTTTGTAACTTTTCATCCATGTTTTCTTGTTGTCTCTTTATGCATTAAAAATATAATATGGCTTTTCATTTAAAAAAACTAATAGTAAAACACGTAATAGGAGGGCTAGAAGGGAGCAACAGTAATGAAAAAAATAATACTTGAAACACTAGGCCTATTTTGGTTTAGGCATAGTCAAACATCTAAATTCATATGCTTAAAAATGTGTTATGATTGTATATATTTTTGTATTGCTATCAACATTGAAAGGATTTCTCAAACATCTTGAGAGCTTTAAAATCTCATAGACTTTAATATGTTTTGTATAACAATAATATTACAATTATTTGTAGTATAGATGTTAGTAAAATTTTAATTTTATTACAGTGGAATATTGGAAAGAAATGGTGACAAAAAATATGTTGAGGGTATGATCAAAAGGAAGAAGAACATAGGTGTTGATGAGCTTAGCATACTAGTATTAAGAAGTGTTAAAAGATAAAAGACATATTATCTTTTGTAAATTTTATAAAGAGTTGATGGAAGTGAGCTTACACTATAATGAGCATTTATTATCAATGCCTAATCGTATGCAAAAATTGAACTAACATAATATTGAAGTCTATTATGAGCATGGTTATGAGAATCCTACAATAGATGATAAAGAACATAATTTTAATATCTGTAATAACTATGAAAATAATACACAACAGAATATAAGTATGAATGAAGCAGGTTATTCTAAGTTTATATGAAACAAGATGATGAAGATTTTGTTGTTGTGGAGATGAGTTATGAAAATGATTCACGTGATGACAAAACATATGCAACTAATGATGAAGAGTATGTTACCGTGAGAGCACATGAGAAGAAATATGGAAAAAAAGGTATGTGGTGAATTTGAATATGATGAAGTTATAGATAGGGTTGGAATAGCGAAAGATTGTAATGAAGAGCCAAATTATTAAAAAGAAATTCATAGAGAGAAGAAATTAGTTCACATGGTTGGTGCAATGAATATAAGGATAGTGACATTAGAGTTCAATCACCAATTTATAGTTATAATGGATGGTGCGAGGAGTTTGTGACAAGGAAGAAATATATTATGTTTAATCCAAAAATGGATATAAAGGATTCTGAGTTTGAAACTGGCATATAGTTTAAGGATGAGATGCAATTCAGGAAAGCAATTAAAAGTTATACAATTACAAATGGATATGTTGTTTTAATAGCGAGATTTAGTGTGAGAATAAAGGCTCTTTGTAAGTCATAATGTCCATTTAGGGTATACATTAACTAGATTGGAAATGAAAAGATATTTATTATGAAGATATTAGAAATAGACATATTTGTAAAGAAGTGCAAAGAAATAAGCAAGCTAGTAAAAATTGATAGAAACTATTTTTTGCACAAGTTTTGAAGGAACCCAAATTGGCCTATTAGGAAGATAATAAATGATCTTTAGATAAAGTATGCATTATAGGTGATTGAATCCCAATAGTATAGGACTAATAGGAAGCTATTATAATGCTATGAGGACCTATTATGGTCTTATGAACAAAATTGACGACAGGTCGACAAAGAAGGAAAATTTATTATCTAAACTATGCTTGATGAAAACCTTAGATAGTCAATATTTATGAGGTTTTATACAGGGTTTATTGCATTAAATTATGGTTTTCTTGATGTTTGTAGGAAAATAATTAAGCTAAATGGATTTTTTAAAAGACATTTCTTAGAGGTGCTTTGTCAGTTGCAGTTGAGCATGATGGAAACAATTAGATGTTCCTTATATGTTGGGTTATGGTTAAGAGAGAGGATTATCAATCCTAGCATTGGTTTTTGAATCTTCTTAGTGAAGATCTAAAAATAAGTGGGAATTTATAAACTTTTATAAGCGATCAACAAAATGTGATTTCAAAATATTCGTATTGTTTATTTTCAATTCTGAATATATTTTGAATTATTCTACTTACATTACACTGTCTTACCCATTCTTTTTTTTGTTATTACGGTTTAGTGAATGGAATGAAGAGTTTATTCTCAAAAGCTGAGTATAGAAAATGTTCTCGACATGTCTTGTAAGTGATAGTCGTGCACAAGGCGCCTTGTAGGTTGTACAAGTCGCCTTGCACGCTTTCACTAATCGTGCACAAGGCGCCTTGTAGGTTGTACAAGTCGCCTTGCAC
>JAOSBP010000005.1:351852-376304 GCA_027563825.1 Erythroxylum mucronatum
GGGCTTTAGCACTGGCGTGAAGGGATACCGACTTTGGTGTCCAGATGAGAAGAAATTTGTTGTAAGCAGAGATGTGATTTTTTATTAGACTACTATGGTTAATCAGAACAAGAATGAAGAGGAAATTAAAGCGACCAAGATCATGAGTAATTCAAAGCAGGTGGAGTTATTGAAGACTCCAGTTGATCCAGTAAGGTTTGATGTTACAGATACTAGTCCTACAGTTGATTTTGACGATGAGGATGAGGATAATGAAGAGGAGGTACCTATCCAGGAACCACCACAACAACAAGATTCTATTGCAACCAGAAGATCAAGAAGGAAAATTCGAAAGCCTACTCGGTTTACTGATATTGTGGCATATGCACTTCCAGTTATTGAAGATGATATTTCATCCACCTACAAAGAAGCCGTCTGAATTTCAGAGAGCATGGAGTGAAAAAAATCTATAGATGAAGAAATGAATTCTCTTCATAAAAATAAGACGTGGAAGCTGGTTCAGTTACCAAAAGGAAATAAAGAAATTGATTGTAAATGGGTATATGCTAAGAAGATGGAATCTTTGAAAAAAGACAATGTAAGATTCAAAGCCAGATTGGTAGCTAAAGGCTATACTCAAAGGGAAGGCATTGACTACAATGAGGTATTCTCTCCTGTAGTAAAACATTCTTCTATTCGTATTTTGTTGGCTTTGGTAGTACAGTTTGACCTTGAGTTGGCTCAACTTGATGTCAAGACGACGTTCTTACATGGTGAGTTGAAGGAAGATATTTTTATGTCTCAGCCAGAAGGGTTTATGGTTGTTGGCAAGAAAAATTGGGTTTGTAAATTGCAAAAATTATTGTATGGTTTGAAGCAGTCTCCAAAACAATGGTACAAGCGATTTGATAGGTTTATAATTGAGTAGAAGTACACAAGAAGTCATTATGATCATTGTATATACTTTCACAAGCTACAAGATGGAACCTTTATTTATTTGCTTTTATATGTCATGTAAAAGCAAAGTAGAGATTGAAAGTTTAAAGACTCAACTAAGTAATGAATTTGAGATGAAAGACTTGGGAGAAGCTCGGAAGATACTAGGTATGGAAATTGAAAGAGATAGAGCAAAAGGCAAGATTAGTCTGTGTCAAAAGCAGTATTTGAAGAAGGTACTATAACGTTTCGGGATGAATGAAAATTTAAAACCAATTAGTACACCTCTTGCTCCTCATTTCAAACTTAGTGCTTCTATGTCTCCTAACACAGATAAGGAGAGTCATTACAAGTCTAAAATTCCATATGCAAATGATGTTAGTAGTTTGATGTATGCTATGGTATGTACTAGGCCTAATATTTCACAAGCTGTTAGTATTATCAGTAAATATATGCATAATCCAGGAAAGGGCATTGGCAAGCTGTGAAATGAATTCTACGGTATATTCTAGGTACTGTGAATATTGGTTTATCATTTCAGTAAGATAAAGTTTATGGTAAATGTGTTGTTGGATATATAGATTATGATTAAGCAGGTGATTTGGACAAGCGTAGGTCCACTATAGGTTTTGTATTCACTCTTACTGGAGGGCCAGTGAGTTGGAAATCAACTTTGCAATCTACAGTTGTTTTATCAACTACTGAGGCAGAATACATGGCAGTAACAGAAGCTATTAAAGAAGTCATCTGGCTTCAAGGGTTGCTTGATGACTTAGGGGTCCACCAGGACCATGTGGATGTTCATTGCGACAGTCAGAGCGCTATTTATTTAGCAAAGAATCAAGTTCATCACGCACGTACAAAACACATTGATGTGAGATTTTATTTTGTCTGTAAGATTATTGATGAGGGAGATATTCTTTAGAAGATTGTGACCGCTGACAATCCTACTGATATGGTGACAAAACTCGTTTCGTTACTCAAGTTTAAACATTGCTTAGACTTGATTGGCATTTGTCAAATTTGTTGATTGCCCTATAGGGGATTGAAAGACGACTATTGAGAATTCCACTTCGAGGATTTAAGCCAAGGTGAAGATTGTTGAATATTGTCTCAAAGACAGTCAAAAATGACAGTTTGCAAAGTCAGAAATCTTACCTTCTCAAAGTCAAAAATTGAAGCTTGCTTTCGGTGATTGGTGGCTCAACAATGGTGGCTTGATTTTTTGATGAAGTTTCCCATGAAATTCCCTATAAAAGAGAAGCAACAAACAGCCCTGGAAATCCCATAACCAATAACAAGAAGAAGTCAATCCTCTGGAGCTGATTTCGCTCGCTCTATGCAGACCCTCCCCAGCTACAAGCCTCCTTTTCCAACGACTCGCGGCCTGCTCAGCCTCATTCCTCACAGTAGGCTCCACGTTATTAATCAAAAGCAAAAGTTCCAATACCAAAACACAAGCTTCTCTGCCTGTAACCATAGGAGAGTCCTTGCTTTTATAGGCTTTAACTTCCCAACACACTCCAGAACTAGTTTTGCTGGATAGCATTTTACAGCCACGGAAAATTCTTCACGAAGCTTAGGAACATCAGATAAGCGAACAGTTATATATCTCCCGAACCTTTTTTCCACACATGGTTTCGTAGAGATTCATAAGCTCGGACTCTGTCCGGCTTGTCATTGTCTGGGTGGTCCTGTCGGGTTTTAGGCTGTTCGTGTTGTTGTCGTCATTCGTGAATAGCCCCAGAAGCGAGGTTCTTGAAGCCACCGTCGATAGCGGTCTGAATGAAATCGAGGTGGTTCTGCAATTCATCGAAATTCCTCTTGAAAGTGTTAATGGCAGCGGAGAGATTGCCCAGTTCGTGAATCGATCCCAAAAGCTAAGGCGGGTCGTTTTGTTGTGGCTGAGATTGAGCAATAAGCGGAAGGTCAGGTGGCGGGGCTGATGGTAGTGTTCCACCGGATAAAAACCCTAATCTTAACTAGATTTTCGCGGGTCAGCAGGAGTCCCGAGCATCTTTGGTCCGACTGAAGTACGAGCCTTGCTTGTAAAGGTGAGAACTTTAGTTTTATGCCGACATTTTCCTTCTCGATCAATAATTTTTAATTACAAATTATTTTAATAATATTTATTATTAAAAATTAAAAATATATAAATTAAAATAATCTCTTTTTTAATTTTATTTACCCTTTATTATATAATAATTTTGTTTTAAACTTTTATCTTAAAAATAAATTCCAATATCTAATAATTTAACTTCTTATCTAATTTTTAAAATATTTAAAATGAAATTATTTATTTATTTTTTAAAATAAAAAACAAATAGCAACAAGAATGACAACTAAGCCTGTGTTTGGATTTGGCCTGAAGTTAACAGATTAGGCCAGATTGATTCAACCGACTTGAAACTCAATTATTGTAAGTAAAACAACATTACTTTACACATTAAATTAAATAAAAAAAATGACAAGGCCAGGCAGGCTTAGCCCGATCTCGAGCTCGGGCTCTGTCAAGCCTCAGGCCAGGCCAGTCCCTCTGCATGGTAGGGCCGAGCCTGAGCAGGGCCCTTATTGTTCACAAGAACAAGCAACATTTCTTATGGAAAGAAAGGTATGATAAGTAGTATTTAATCTGTACATATAATTTAGTGATCTGAAAGAATAACCTTAATGCTCTCCATATTTACACTTCGTATGAATCAACAGAATCGCTCAATGTATCGATTCAGGACTTTTGTATATTTTTCATTTACAAGTATAAGATTTGCAACAGAAATGAGAAACCAACTGTGTTCATGAAACTACTGTGGAGATATTCTGGTCTGAACTATTCACCACAACCGGGTTCCCTGAAGAATCCAGATCAATAATGGCAGTGTCACCTGATTTAAACTCTCCGGCAAGGAAAGCTTCACTCAATGGATTTTCGATTATGTGAGTGACTGCTCTTCGAAGTGGCCGTGCACCATAAATCCGGTCGTAACCTTGCTGACACACAAGGTCCTTCACTGAATCAGAAACCTCCAATCCAATTCCATGTGATTGCAGCCTTCCTTTTAGCTCTTGCAGCATCAGATTTAAAATCCTTAGCATCTGCAGCATATGGATATGTAAAATGGTTACATGAAAGAAGCACATTTGAGTTTATTTACTCAAAAATTAAGCATTTGTTCGTGTTAAGCTCCTGGTGTTTCAGGTATTCTACAGCCATGTCTAATCCTGGTTGCTTCTGAGTTGGGAAAATACTTAAAATCAGCCTTAAATGCTAACAGTTCAACACAAGAAATGAAAATTCACAAACCTGAGCCCTCTCAAGGGGGCTGAATATCACGATTTCATCTATTCTGTTAAGCAACTCTGGACGGAAATACGCCTTTAGCTCTTCGGTTACCAATGCCTTCATTCCAGCATAAGATGTTGATGAATCATCAGCAGTCACGAAACCAATGGAGGTGCGACCACCTTTTGCGATGGCTGTAGAACCCACGTTTGATGTCATGACCATCAATGCATTCTTAAACGATACTCTCCGTCCCTGCAAAATACAGTCCTTTTCAAGTTAAGAAACAATAATCTTCTGCTCAGCAGCAGTTCTTTTTACCCTTTGCCTGGAGAAGAAACCAGTTCAATCGATGTTGCCATTACCATGTTCAAACCACACATATCAGAGTTTTTACGAACCTGAGAATCTGTAAGATGGCCATCTTCAAAGATTTGGAGGAGTATGTTGAACGTATCTGGATGAGCCTTCTCTATTTCATCCAGTAAAATTACAGTGAAGGGTTGTTTTCTGATAGCTTCGGTTAGAGTGCCTCCCTCACCATAACCAATGTAGCCTGGGGGTGACCCTATTAATTTGCTCACACTGTACCGCTCCATATATTCACTCATGTCTAACCTCAGCATGGCTGACTCCTGCACCAAGAAAGAAACGGATTAAAACGGTAAAACAGTATATAAGGATTAATCTATAGCATTTTTCATTAATCAAAATCATCACTTCCAACGACTGTCACTGTTCTTCAGTTTAATATACACAAGTTACACAAACACCACGTTTATTTGGAGTTTAAATTGGAGCAGCAAACATAATTAGTTTTTATAATATGGCAATTGACAGGGCCTCATCAAAACAGCAAGGATACATGGAAGAGAACTGTCCTTTCAGTTACATAGTAGGTTCTTACCGATCCAAAATAGCAAGCTGCCAAAGCTTTTGTTAGTTCAGTCTTGCCAACCCCAGTTGGTCCACAGAACAGCATTACAGCTGTGGGCCTCCCAGGATCTTGGAGGCCGACACGAGATCTCTTAACAGCTCGAGATATGGCAATAACAGCCTCATCTTGACCAATTACCCTTTTCCTCAGCTGTTCCTCAAGACTAACAAGAGACATTCTTTCGTCTGCAGTAAGCTGCTGAATGGGGATTCCTGACCAGAGTGAAGCAACTGCCGCTATATCATCAGGACCAACCACCGTGGGTCTGAAAAGAATCAAATTCACAAAGTTACATGAAAATAGATATGTTCCCAAGTTAATTCAGCCCCCCTGCACTTATAAATCAAACATAATATGAGTCAACATACCCATCTGTACTAGGATATGGAGATGAGGGGGATTCTAAAATTATCTCAGCAGAATCATCTATGCTGGAAGCAGTAACATCATTTTGGGGCCTACTTGTCTGAACCTGCTTCCATAAAACACAGGAATGTTTCTTGTTATTAGCAGACAATAAGGAAATATGCAATTGTACCTGGGAACAACAACATTACCAATTCATGCATGGCCTGGACAGTTCTAATCTCTTGCCAATAATCATCTGGGGACTTCGAGAGTATACAGGTTTGTTGTTCTTTCTTCCTCCTATGGGCCTCAATATTAGCTCTACTTCCTGCCTCATCAATTAGATCAATAGCTTTATCTGGAAGATACCTATCAGCAATATATCTTGCAGATAGATAGACAGCAGCACTAATTGCTTCTGGTGAGAATGTGCAGCGGTGATGGGCCTCGTATTTCTGACGCAGGCCTAACAATATCTTAACTGCATCCTCCTAATCATTGTTGCCGAATGTCCAATAAAGGGTTAGAAAGTAGGCTGCCCAACCATGTAGGAAATAAGGTATCAGATTAACATACAAATGTGTAACAAACCTGGCTTGGCTCATTAACCAACAAAGGTTGGAATCTTCGCGCTAAAGCTTTATCATTTTCAAATTGTTTCCTGTATTCATCCATGGTTGTGGATGCAATACACTGCAAGAGATATAGATTTGTTCAAACCTAGTATATCGAAGCAAATAAGCCAACAACAATAGAATTTGTCCTTGTCAAATCTCCATCTCTTGTTCATATCTTCCTGTAACATTGCTCCTCAAACAGGTTTTTAGATGGATTTCCATCACTCCATACAAGCATTTCTAATTATGTAAATTTTCCTAAACATGAAACGAATAGAGTAAAGCACAATAGCATGAGGCCATTACCTGTATTTCACCCCTACCAAGATATGGCTTCAACAAATTAGCAATGTCAAGCCCAGCTCCTTTGTTCCCTCGTCCAACTGTGCCAGTCCCAACTAGTGTATGCACTTCATCGATGAAAAGGATAATGTTACCTGCAATGCATGCATGATTGAGTCCCTAAGAAATCACTCTCTATTAAAGCATAATTCTAAATGGAGCCACCTTCTTTCCGTATCTCTTTAATTAATTTAGTGACTCGCCCCTCTAATTCACCCCTTTCCGATGATCCAGCAATTAATAACCCTACATCCAAGGACATCACACGCTTAACCTGCAGTGTAAAATAAATGATCAAATATCAGAAAACAATAAAAAGGATGCAAGTTTTCATAGTGGGAACAACCACATACATATGACTTAGAGTACATAGTTTAAAAAACGATAACAAAAACAATCATTTGTGGGTTAACATACCAGGAGAAAAGCAGGAACATCTGCCTGAGCAATTCTTACAGCAAGTCCTTCAGCAATGGCTGTTTTTCCAACTCCACTTTCACCGAGAAGAATGGGATTATTTTTTGTTCTGCGGCAAAGGATCTGTACAAGTCTTTCAATTTCAATATCACGTCCAATAACAGGATCAATCAGTCCTTCGCTTGCTCGAATAGTAAGATCCACGCAAAACTGGGCCAAAGCACTTTTCTCTAGCAACAGAAATCAAGTTGCAAAAGGTTCCCTTTTGTTCTTGCAATTAATAAACAAAGAAAGCACCAGAGCATTGGAATTTTACCTTTTGTTTTCTCTGTTGACCTTAAAGCAGCAGTTTTCTTAGGCAATGTCTTTCCATATGCCTCTTTGGATCTTAGAGATGGTTCTCTTCCATCTTGAGCAAGCTCTCCTTGAAGTCTGGAAACTGCTACAGCTGCCAATTCATTTACATTTGCCCCCAATCTGAAATCATACATTGACAGAAATGGAAACTTAAGCATTATGTACTTTAAAACAAACAGTTAACAATCTTATCAATGTTGATGGAGAATGATAGGTAAGGAAGGGATGCATGAAAGCTGGCAAAGGGGACTGACATACTATACAAACACAACATTTTCATACTACTAAAAGTGGACTAAGACAACTCTTCAATCTAAGAAGAAAACTTAGATGTTGTAATTCCATACCCAACATACTGATCTATACAATGTAAGCAGATGGACCAGCTACTACACAAACCACACATAAATCTACTTTGCATTACCACTAACAAATTTTTGGGTTCTCTGTATTGAGCACAGTCTCTTAATAATTAGTTGACTCAAGTCTCTCAATAGTTTCCTTTGTATATGAAAAGGTTACAGAGGAACACCACTACAGCAATAAAAAGAACCATTAAGTCGTACCTCTTGAGTACCCTAGAAGCACTTCCATCATCAGCAGTGAATAAGCCAATGGCTATATGCTCTGGTGCGACGAAATTATGGCCCATAGTCCTCGAGTAGTCAACAGCAGCTTCAAAAACCCGCTTACTGCTGATAGAAAACGGTACATCTGTAGGCTTACGTACGATCTTCCTTTCGTTGGTAGAAGCTGAAGTACTAATTTCATCTGCATCTGTATCACCTCGCCAAATGCTTTGAACAACTTCGCGGGCTTTGTCGATCTCGATGCCTGAACCAAGAAACCCGTTTGAGTCCTTATCCTCGGTTATCAAACCCAGCAACAGGTGCTGTGTGAAAACCAAGTCCTTGCCCAAAGCTCTTGCTTCTCTTTGAGAAAAAATGACAGCTTTAATGGCTCTTTCAGTGAATCTCTCAAAAACTGCAGAAACTCGAAGAACCCTACTGTTTCTGCGTGCACGTGGGGGTTTAAAAGAAACGGTTTTCTTGTCGTTGTACCCATGGGAAACAGAAATGCCAAAACACGAAGATGAAGAAGACGAAATTGCGACGTTATTTGAGTGAAAAGCTAATAGGGGGTCAAAACGATGCGAATTTTGTGATGGAAGAGTTGAAACAGAACCCAATTTCCACCTGGAGTGAACTGATAACGGTGAAGAAGATAGCACCTCCATTTACAGAACTCTCAATTAGCAGGTATAATCTAGATGGGTTTTCCAGGAAACACAATCATTAACCAAATGGTGCAAAAGATTTGAGCTTTTCTTGTTTAATTTTTGTGGGGTGGGATGGAATCTCAGAAATCTTCAAGATGGGACAAGAACAGAAGCAAAGTAGAAGAAGCGATGCAAGGAATAGAGTGGAAGGAATTGTAAAAAACAACACGGTTGGTTTAGTTGACACGACAAGCCACCACAAGCCCCGTTTTTAGTCCAAGGACATTTCGTCGTTTGAAGACAGTACTGTAATTATGTGCCCAAAGGTCCACTTTTCTAGTACTCGTTTCCAAGGTTGCTACTTGCTGCTCCTTGAGAATGCTTACAAGTCAGAGATGTGTACTTAGGACGGAACTAACAAGAAGACATTTGACAAACGTGTGGAACCTTGTTATCTCCAGTCAAAAACCTTCTATAACAAAGACGATTCGCTGTTTAATTTTAAACGTGCTCTTGTCTTGTATATGTGAATCCGAGATGGTACATTGTCGGCGAAGAGTTACAGACAAGACAACTTGTTTACCAACCATCGTTGAAGATGGCAACTTTAGTCGACAACCAACGAGAACTGAAGAAATCGAACCCAGAAACTCCCATCCCACTTTCTGCAATTGGACAGTATCTCTATTCATTTGTAAAGCGGCTCAATGTTTCTTAGGGTATGTTTGGACGTCGGTGGAGGGATTGAAGGGAATGGAATGGAATGGCTCAAATGACTCAAGCTATTGTTTGGGAGTCTATTTTAAAACAGGATGGAATGACAATTGATGGCTTTGGAAGCCATCATTTGCCATCTAAAATCCAATATTTTGTGACCTCCCAAATTGGGGGATCAGGGATAGAATAATATGGCTTGCATTTCAAACCCTAATTTAATGACAAAAATATCCTCAAAAAATTAATGAAATTATAACCCTAGTCTAGTAAATACCTACGCGGCTATATGTTACTACGTCTATTGTGTTTCTCCTTCAACTGGTTCTTCCATTGACGAACGTTTTCCTTCACAGCTACTAGGGTCAACTGTCTTCGTTTCATCAGGTAAGTATCGACTATTCTTCTGTATTCATCTTCTTGACACTTTTTGTATGTGAAGAAATCAAAAATTTTTATTGATGCTGGTGTCGTCTTCTTTGTTCATCGATGGACGTGCGCTTATTATGTGCTATATGTTTGGAAAGTTTTGTAAATCGAAGGATGTGTGTTTTATCCTATGTTATGTGTGTGGACATCCTATAATTTGAAATGCTTTGGGGTTACTAAAATAATTTCATGGCAACTATGCATATTTTATTATAAGGGTAATTTTGGAAAAAAAATTACAAGTCATTCCATTCATTTTTAGTATCACTTCCAAATAATGGTTAAAGGAGTCCCTCTCTTATTTTATTTAAAATTCCAAACAATGGAGTGACCCATTTCATTCCATTCCATTACGTTCCATTAATTGCCATTCCATTCCATTCCATCCTAAACTCCCAAACATACCTTAAGAATTTAAAAGATTACAAATTTTTTAAATGTTGGTAAAAATCAAGATACATTTAATACTATGGTGATAGTTTGTTAGCTTTCTTTGTGAGCTTCAAGTATGTGAAAAGGACACACACAGATATGAAAAGAGGTGAGCAGAAGAGATGTAGACAAGTCATTGAGAAATAACGGAGTAATGAAATTAATGGATGTATGTACGAAGGTTGCTTTATGTCGTCTGCAGTAAAATACTGTGTGTTAATTGCATTGGTGTAGAGGTCCCCATTCCTTAGGTCACTCTGCCCAGTCACAAACTTTATTTTACACCAGAAGAGATCGATCTTTCTGAAGAAGAAGAAGACTTTAATATGAGTTGTTTATGACTTATGACACATCCCAAAAGAAGTTGTTACGATTCTTGGAATTTTTAATTTTAGGGACCCATCTCTAGTAAATGCTTCTTCTTCTTCTTGATCTCAAAACGTGGAATCGCCCACCCTAGGCGCCCCCACACCCCAGCCCGACAGAATTGTAAGGGGGTAAATCACGGTCTGATCTTAATCAGCTTCTCAAAAGGGTGGCTCAACACCGGTGCACACAAGGAGTCACCACATTGGATGAACTCCCACACTACCGCTGCCGAGACTCGAACCTGAGGCCTCGATCTCAACTTCCCTTCCAATGACCAACTGAGCTACCCTCAATTTCTTCTTCTTCTTTTTTAATTAGGACGTATGGTCCAGTCCTATTTTATAGTCTTTTTAAATATGCCATACTAAAATTTTCATAATAATTAGAGGAATAATATTATTCTTATATATATAATATTTTAATAGAAAATTTTGAAATTTATTGTCTAAATTCCTATTAAGGAAGGCTTTGGCAGTTGGAGATCGATCCAAATTTAAGTCCAATGTGGAATACAAAAATTGATTTAGTTGAATTTAAAATAATATTTTGACTAATTACTTAAATTAAAGTTATTTGATATTTAAATTTATAAATTTAAAGTCGATCGACTCGAATTTAATTTGTTAATTTTAATTAATTTAGACAATTTTTTTAATTTATACGTTAATTTAGGATTTGCTCAACTTTTCAAGTTCGAATATCAGAAAGAAAAACAATGTGAGAATGGAATTTGGAGGTAAGTGCCCCAAGTGAAATAGGCCTACCTGACCTGCTGACACAGTTCAGAATGAGATGTATATTTAAGATTTGGTTCACCTCCCCTTCTGAGACCTTATTGGGGCTCACTGCACATGACGGCCGAAGACGAAGACGAGCAAAGAGGCATGGGTTGCATGATACCTTGTCACCCGCACGTGTTAATTAATGTAAATTACGAATCTCTTAGTAGATCCAAGGCAGGCAGGCTCCGAGTAAAAGAAAAGCTTCATTTGTTCACGTACCTGACTACTTGGCCCCCACGGCCAGTTCGTCAGAAGAAATAGGTCGCTCCATTAATACCCACTTGCCACAAACCAGAAAAAAGGGGGATAAACTATGGCCCTGAACTGGACTTCATATGGTGATTGTTCCTGGAAATAGGCATTGAGAATCCTGGAAATCGAGATCTCGGATCAAGTTTATATTTTAGAATCACTCTTACAAGTTACAAGAAAGTTTTATCTCGACGGAGAAGATTTTTTATTGAAAGAAGAAAAGATTAGACTATATCCTGAAAATAATTTGATGTAAAAATCAACCGGATTAAAGCAGGTTTATACTTAAATTGGACTGAGAGAATGGTAATGAACAGATAAATTTTACGAAAAAAATTCGATAAACATTATGGGCAAGAAAAAGAAATTTCACTATGAAATTTAGAAGTACAACCTCTCTCTATTTTATAAAGAGAAATATTAACTCTTTCACTAAATAAGAAATATTAACTCTTTCACTAAATAAGAAAAATTCTCTCTCAATTTTTGTGGGTTTTTAATAGGGGAAAAGATTTCTAGGATGATTTGCTCTCTTCATCGCTTGCCTATTTATAGATAAGAGATGTGTGGGATGATTGACTATCTTTGACTTTTATTAATTTATTTCAACTTTGGTAGGTACAAAAAACGATGCCTACCATTTTTTACATAATTGAGATCTCCAATCAAGTTAATCGCTCTTACGAGAAAGTTTTATTTCCAAGGAGAAGACCTTTTATTAAAAGAAGAAAAGATTAGACTATTTGGACCTGAGAGTGAATTAATATAAGTGATTTGATCAGCGAATAATATAAACTCTTTATTTAAAGATATTTTGTGAAATTAATTATTTAGTATTAGCTCTTTTGTGTAAAATAATTTATAAGGACATGACTTTAAAAAATGATTTATAAGAACATAAAAATTATATCTTAGTATTTCTTTGAATATTATCATAAGAATTTAGAAAGAACAAAAGAAGTCAATACCATCATTTTCAAATTAAAGGAAGACGTACATAATGAGATGATAACTCTTTGTATATTCTGATTCATATTTGATATTAATTCAATTTCAAAATTTAAAATTTAAATAATAAACTTATTATTCTTAACTCTATCTCTATCTCTATCTTTATCTCTTTGAATAATTTGTAATAATTTCTGGATATGATAATCTTTTAATCGTTTAAATTTTTAGTACTCAAAATTAGTTAAATCCGCCAACCCAATCAATTAATTATCAAATATAATTACCAGTGATTTAATAAGATCAAACAATTAAAACCTTTCAATATGTTAAAAAATGACTCACAAGTCATTTACTATTTCGTTCAGTCGATAAAAAATTTAGAAATTTAAAATTTAGCGGAAGTTTATAGAGAAAAAAGAAATTTAAGAAATAATTTTTAAAATATATTATTTTATATGTAAAATAATTAATACAATTTAATGGCCTTTAATAATAACTATAAGTAATAAAAACTGTTTGTTGTAAAATATCTAGCTTGGAGCATGTCATGTGAGCTCTTTAAACTCCACCGAACTCGCAAGAGAGCTAGTGAGTAAGGTGCCAGATCATGACAACGAAGAGGCACTAAGTCAACCATATACATATTCTGAACCTTTTTGAAAATTATTGTACTTGTCGGGATATTCTTTGTCTATTTTATCCTGTTCTTATTCTGTTCTATAAATTTCAACCATTTATTTATGCAAGATCTACACGAAACTCACATAAATAAATGACTGAGATTTACAGGATAAGGGAATGATAGGTAAAATGGACAAAAAATCCTAGCTCCACTTGTTGATGACTCTTCTTTTAAATGTATTTTGCTTCTAAATTCCAACTATGGAGATCTTGTCAGTAGTGACCATGCCAAAAGAAGAGTTGTTAGGATTATAACTATTTCCATGTAGTTCATCACCGAATAGTATTTATTGTCTCTTTAGTTTGTGGGTTGGTGGTCTTAGATGCCTGAAAGCTATTGGGCACCAACTTTTCTTCATTCACTCAATAAATCAATGAATCACTAAAATCTTACCGACCTCCACCAACCTGCCAACCAGGCCGTTGACCACCAATTCCACGCGTTATCTGATTAATTAATCATTAAAAAATTCAATCTATTAGATTTATTTATTTATAAAATTTTTAAATTGACCAATTTTTTAGTTCAATTTTTAACTTTTTGATTTGATTTATTTTAATAATTCTTGTGTTTTAAAAATTGATTAATTTTTATAAATTAATAAATTTATTTTTTTATAAACAAATGGTTTATTACTCAAGTAGAAACTATTAATAACCCTTTATTGCCTTGAATTCATTTTTTATGTTGTAAATTAATAAGTTTTATAAACCAAAATAAATAAATAAATTTCATTTAACAATCTTTTTTAATTAAATTTTAAATTTTTTGATAGAGAAGGGCAACCTTTCTTAATCATATTTCAAAATTTTTAATTTTATTTAATCTTTCGTCGGTATATCGATTAAATTTGTTAAACCTTAAACTTCTTGTCTAAGTTTAAATTTGTTAAACTTCTTGTTTAGGTTTAACTTTTGGTCTCGTTTTTAAAACATTGTATTTAATTTGTAATTAAAAATATTTTCTTTTTAAATATATACTGTAGTAAAGTCTGTATACAAAGCCACTGCCTTGATTCGATCTATTTACTTGTAAAACTTTTAAATCGACCAATTTTCAGTTCAATTTTTTACTTTTCGATTTGAATTACTTTAACAACACTTGTTAAAAATCAATTAATTTTCGTAAATCAATAAGCTTTTTTTGGGTAAATGAATGGTGTATTATTCAAGAAGAAACTATTAACAAGCTTTTATCGCCTTGAATTCATTTTTTATATTATAAATTAATAAGTTATTATAAACTAAATAAATAAATAATTTTCATTTAACAATCTTCGTAAATTGAATTTCAAATTTTTCTATAGGAAAATGACAGTTTTTTTCAATTATATTTTAAATTCTTTAATTTTATTTAATTTTTAGTCAATATACCGTTAAATTTGTTAAACCTTAGGGTATGTTTGGATGTGGGTGGAGGGATAGAAGAGAATAGAATGGAATGACCTAAATAACTCAGGTCATTGTTTGGGAGTCTATTTTGAAACAGGATGGAATGACAATTTGATGGCTTTGGAAGCCATCATTTGCCATCTAAAATCCAATATTTTGTGACCTCCCAAATTGGGAGGTCAGGGATGGAATGACATGGCTTGCCTTCCAAACCCTAATTTAATGACAAAAATACCCTCAAAAAATTAATGAAATTACAACCCCAGTCCAGCAAATACCTACGCGGCTACATGTTACTACGTCCATTGTGTTTCTCCTTCAACTGGCTTCTTCCATTGACGAACGTTTTCCTCCACAGTTACTAGAGTCATCTGTCTTCGTTCCATCAGGTAAGCATCGACTATTCTTCTGTGTTCATCTTCTTGACGTTTTTTGTATGTGAAAAAATCAGAAATTTTTATTGATGCTGGTGTGGTCTTCTTTGTTCATCGATGGACGTGCGCTTATTATGTGTTATATGTTTGGGAAGTTTTGTAAATCGAAAGATGCGTGTTTTATCCTATGTTATGTGTTTGGGATGAAGGTTAATGAAAAAAGAACAAGAAAGTTGATTGCTTATATAGGAAAATGACAAAACTATATTCTGGGCATCTTACAATTTGAAATGTTTTGGGGTTACTAAAATAGTTTCATGACAACTATGCATATTTTATTACAAGGGTAATTTGGAAAAAAAAATTACAAGTCATTCCATTCTATTCATTTTTAGTATTACTTCCAAACAATGGTCAAAGGAGTCATTCTCTTATTTTATTTAAACTTCCAAACAATGGAGTGACTCATTTCATTCCATTCCATTCCACTCCGTTCCATTAATTACCATTCCATTTCATTCCATCCTAAACTCCCAAACATACCCTTAAATTTCTTGTCTAGGTTTAACTTCTGTTCGGTTTTTAAAGCATTGCGTTTAATTTGTAATTAAAAATATTTTCTTTTTAAAGATATAATGTAGTAATGCAACATTTGTAATTCAAAACAACAATATACATTTAACTGAATTGATTTATATTAGCTACCATAGTCACAATGTTTATTGCTGTTTGTGATTAAAAGTTTCTTAGACATTATAGAGAAAAGAATAGAGAAAATTTTATGGAACTTTCTGCTTTTAAATCTGATCTTAAACTAAGCTTTCTCTTCCTTTTCCTTTTCCTTCTTGGTTTGGACAATACCGTCTGTTCCAGCAAGCATGGAATACTTGTCCTTCCTCGTCAGGTTAGTGCACTCGAACCCAAGAGTCCCAGCAAGCACCCTCTGTATGTAGTTTGCAACTTCAATGGCTGATTTTCCACCTTTGCAAGTCAGCTCCTGAGGAAGCTGGTTCAAGAAGGTGATCTCATAAGTAGGCATAGGGTTCATGAACACGAAGTATGGATCCAAAAACTTGTGGCCACGAGCAGACGTGCCGTAGAAAACTGTTTGCTTGGTGTTGATCGCAACTGGGACGATCCTATCTGTGAGTTCAGCGAAAAGTGCACTGAACCTTAACAGGAATGTCTCTCTGCAAGTTGTTCCTTCAGGGCAAATCACCAAGTCACCTTCCTCCAACAAACGCTTGATATTAGCAGCATCTTTCTCTCGTTCTCTGGACAAAGCCACCGCCTTGATCGGAGAGATTATTTCGGAGAACTTGCTTATACTGTAGGTGACACAACTGATCTTCCTTCCAAGAGCCACTGCCGTAACAACCGGGTCAAGAACAGTCCGGTGGTTGCACACGAATAAGACACCACTTTGACCTTTACTAGGAGGTGGTGGAGGAGTACCCTTAACGACCAGTTTGATTCCTAGGATCTTGTAATTGTATCGGACAATCCTCTCAGGTAATGGAATGTTAAGGTAGACCCGGAGAAGTGACAGGATTATGCCTATAGGCATCCATAAGAAGGTTAAGAGTGCAACCAGAGGTGTAGGTCTTTGAACTAAGCGTCCTTCATGGAAGATAAGAGTGCTCAAAAGCTTGTTTCTTGGGAGTGGCTCACATTTTGTTCTTGGAACCATGTATCCTTCCTGCAATTGAATGAATCATTGATGTTAATTGCACAGAAAATTAGGAATTAGTTGATGCAACCCTTTAAATTGTGAAGAAGATAAGTTCCAAGATCAATAATTCAATCGAATGAAAATAGAAAATAGAAAATAGTATTAGGTCATTCATGGCAATCCACCGAATTGCTTTTGGACCACTTCCAATTATTTCATACCCAAAGTACCTAGGTACTTATTTAAGTTGAAAACTACCAAATTAATATAACCACAACACTCGCGAAAAATTCCACATGGGATTTGGAACTATCAAATTAATGTATATATCCAAATTGATAATATCATCACAATATTTTTCATTTTTTTTTCATAAAAACAAAATAAAAGCATATTCGAGGCACCTCCTCTTGACTAAAACCCGGAAAAGATACCAAGTTAAACTGAAATTGGTGCACATACAATTCATGAGGTGTGAGGATGGTTCGAGCATGGATAATGTATGGTAGGTGTTTTGAATTGTGTGATATAAATTCTCTTCTTCTTTTTCCCTCACAAGAAAGCTCTCTAAATGATCAAAGTTTCAAACGTGAAAGCTTTCACTAGTGGTCCACACTAACGCAGGAATTGGAATGCTCAGAAACTTAAATGAACATAATATATAGTTGCCATAAACTTTCTCACCAAACATCCAATAAATACCCAAAAAGAAAATGATTTTACAGTTGTAATCGTACTACCTGTCTCAAGCTAAAACAGTTCATGTAAATTCAGATTTGTATGTTTTTGTCCTTGGAAGAAGACAAGAAAGCTAGCAGAACTGAAGAAATATACGATAATGTTACTAATGAAAAGTTTTAAGATCTTACCTTGCATATTGACAAGAACTCATGATCAGTTTCTCGGTCCCCTAAGCCTAAATCTGGCAAGTCCTTGCCAAGTTCCTTCACGATAGCGTCTCTTTTATGTTCTCCGACAAGAATTCCAGGTCTCTTCACGAACCCTGTGGCTCTTCCGGATTTTGTGACCTCCAACTCAGTGCCAAGAACCTTGTCAGCACCTAAAAAGGTCTTGACAAATGGTTCGACCATTATTCTTGGATTAGCAGTAACTATATATCTCTTCCCAAAAGAGTTAAACACCTTCCAAGTCTGGGGATGAACATCATCGGCATAAAACCTAGGCAATACCGACCTTGAAACAAGTTCAATGTCTCTTATTTTAAGTCCAGCAAAGGCAATGAACACGAAGATGTTGATAGCCATAGCCTCTGACACGAACAAGTAAGTGAAGTACACAAATGGGACTGAAGCTAAAAGGAGTAAGGCTCTAGGGAGGCTTCCAGCTTCAAGAGCCATGAGCAAGAAGTAAGGAAAAGCACTTCTTGACACAAGAAGAGTGCCGTCCAAGTCTGCAGCCACCGTCTGATTGGACCGTCCCTCGGTGCTACATTCGGTGATTGGTCGAAAATGGCGACGAGCCCCCATGACCATAACACACGAAGTTGAGAGAAAGTATTGAAATGTGAGTTAAGAGCAGTTGTAATAAGCTAAGGTGTTATGGAAGTGGAGAGAGATGCATGGAAGTGATGATGATGATGTGAATTTGGTTCGTATGAGCATGAATAAATAGAGAGAGCATTACAATTATTTATGTGGTTGAGACGGTAATGGTGGCTAAAGAAGACGCAAACCATTCATTTTTATTAGTATTTTAAGTTTATTGCAAGTTTATCTTATAATTGATTATTTAATATTGAACGTTTAATACGAGTAAGACTATGGATTTTGCCTTACAATTAAAGGCAGTCGTGAGGAGGGGTCTTGAGTAGTTGGAAGTCGACGCCAACATCTACATTACATTCAATTGGCCTACTTTTTAGTTTTTGAGCGCCGGGTCATATAAGCTACTATGTTTTAAAGCATAGTCTTTGATATAGGCAAGAGTTTCTAATAAGTTAATTAGGCTTTGATGATCTTCCCCAAACCTTTACAAAACGGGCGTCTTGTGTATATATTATATATCATCAGATTCTCCAATATATCATAATTTTTACTAGTTTGTGCATAATTTCGATTCATCCATCTTATAGTGGTAATTAAGGGTCTTAATTTAGTAATGAGAAGCCATAAGAGATTTGCACGTCCGACTAATTTGGCTTATCAACATGTATAAGAACTTAAAGACATGGATCAGAAAAAGAAGGGACAGCCTGTCCTTAAAATATGGGAAGATCTAAAAGCCAAAGGAACTTGTGACTGGCCTACCAAAGCATTCCATGTACAATATAATGTTAAATGCCGAGTTGTTTTTTCAGATATATCTACCCTGAAAATGATCAAGGATCAATCAGGTACTCAACCAAATTGGCTGGACTTAATTTCTAAAACAAAAAGTTGGCTGATCTTTCTTCATGGGGGCAATAAAGATATGGAGCCAAGCATGTCTCCTGCAAAATCATTACGAAAACAGCTCAGGATTAAACGCATGTTTAGTAATGAAAAGAAACGACTTAATGCTTAAAAAACAAATGAGTAGATATATATTAAATCCATTCTATTTATAGTAAATGTCCTTTTCCATGTTTGATTATTTTCTTGATCGAAGAAATTTATTTTAAGATTCAGATTTCGAGGTGCACATTGATGGTATATATAGAAAATTGAATTGTAACGATTGTTTGATTGTAATTATTTCCGACAATGATTTTAAAAAAATTAGAATGTATTGCGACAGATATTTTAATTTGTTATAAATAATTAAAATTATGAGATAATTTTTTTAATAATAAAGAGAATTGTTAGAATTTACAATGAGCCTACGGGCCCACACGAGAAGGAAAGCTAGACTACATACAAGCTTAAGTAAGGTTCCATCTTAAAACCAATTGGTGATAGGTGGAGTAGCCCACTAACTTATATGTTAGTTTACTTTCCTCTCTTTCTCCAATATGGGACAACTCCCACTCTTTATATTTTAACACACCTCCCTTAGGCGTGGGTCTAACACATGACATAATCTATCATTTTGAGGTGTTAACGACTAACATAAAAGCAACTTGGCTCTGATACCATGTTAGAATTTACAATGAGCCTACAGGCGCACACGAGAAGGAAAGCTAGACCACATACAAGCCCAAGTGAGGTTCCATCCTAAAACCAATAGGTGAGAGGTGGAGTAGCCCACTAGACTTATATGTTAGTTTACTTTCTTCTCTTTTTCCAATACCGGACAACTCCCACTTTTTATATTTCAACAAGAATTAATCAGTTATCCAAAAGTGCCCCCATCTTAAAAAATGAAGGGATGCGGCAACGAAACAAGCTGGAGGTTGAGTATACGGTCGAGCTCATAATTGTTTTGACTTAACCAACGAAAAGCTAACCAAAATGCGTTGTTACTGTCCAGAAGTTAAGCTTAAGGTACTGGTTCAACGGAGTGCAAGTGCAACAGCATCTTTTTTAAAGATTTTGTATTAATTTCCTTACCTAAATTTAACTTTCTGAGGTTTCTTGTGTTATATTCTAAAAGGAATGGTACACAATTCTCTGGAGGTTGCTCTGTTAAAGCTTCCACCCCCTGGAATCCTCTTCTTCTATCTAAAGTTTCTAACGGGTAGATGTTGACATCAACCAATACCCCTCTCTTGCTGTTTAAGAAACAGAAACTTGGAAGCATTCAAAATCACTTTTCGCTGAGAAGTGTAAAAATTCGGAGTTAGTTTTATTAAATAGTTCGTTTAATTTTTATAATCATTCCTGTATACGATCTTCTTATTATATTTCATTAAAACTTATCTATATATTTATATAAATTTTAAATAAATATACAAACAAAATTTAATAAAACAAAATTATAACTTTGAAAAACCGATTTTTTTTTTTTTTGGTGATAATAATGGAGAAAGTCTCGTCTAATAATGGAACTGATTGCATGAGCATGTCGCGTACGTACACATAAGCATGTAGTTTTTATTTCTTTGATTTTGCAAGACTTGGACTTCTGATAGGACTAGCTACCTTCTCTGCTCACTACAGAGTACAGATCATACACATCAACTACAGTATATCTGAAAATCAAACAGAAGCTAGCTAGACCCTATCAGAAGTCCATGTCTCGCAAGTCGCAAAATCAAAGAAATGATCAGATGAGAAAGGAGACCCAACAATTGCTTTTCCAGCATGTGTAAAGGTAATTTATAGACTCTCAGATGAAAATAAACTTGGATTTACTTTGTATGCTCCCAGACCTCGTTTAATTATAAAACTATCGTATATTTTTGTTTAATTATTAAAAGTTTATTAATTATTTGTTTAATTTTAATTAATAAATAAATTTTTATAAACTAAAATTAATCTATTAATTTTTATTTAACAATTTTTTCAATTAAACTTTTAATTCTTCAATAAATAAGGAAAATCTTTTTCAATCATATTTAAATTATTTAATTTTATTCAATCTTTAGTCCATTTTATTATAGTCTAATATCGGTTGAACATTTTAAATCTTTTATCTTATTGATTTAACTTTTGATTCAGTTTTAATCAAAGACCTATTAAATTATTTAGTAGAGGTTGTATCTAAATTATATGGATAATCATAGTCCAATTAGTATATATTTAACACCTTTAATTAGAACATTACCTACATTTTGAATAGTGAAAATCTAGAAGGACTACATAAAGTATGTAGTAAGTTATTTAATTTGAACTCCAAAAATAACAAATTGTTATAAAAATAGTTATTTAATTATATAAGGAAAAATATTATGTAAAGGGTATTTATTCTTATATTTGGATGGTTGAAGTCCGACTTTGATTGATTAAGACACAAAGACCTCATTTCTCATATCGATGAGACCCATAACTTACGTTATTCATTAGTACACAAGCTAAAGTAACAAGAGGCCACATGATATGCTCTATTTCTCACCTAATTTGTCGGTTTTGGTCACTCTTGCCCTAAGAGCAAGCCGAATTTAATTTTTTAACATATTAAACCCCACTAGGCAATTGAAAATAAATAGGAATAGCGCCATCTAAGTAGAGAATCAAACCTAACTCTATTGAATCATTTGTGTAGGGGCTAGACTTCCCAACAACTATATATGCCTAGTTATGAGACCAGAGATTATGGTTAGAAAGCAACCATGCTAGTTTGAAATATCAAAATGATCACATTTATTACTCAAAAACATCATATGGGATAGGCTCAAATTCAATTTGTAATACTTAATTAGAGTGTAAAGATTATGATCAACCCATCTTGTTAATTATAATAAAAAATGTATTACAATTTTTATAAAATTTCATAAAGATATAAGTTATATATACATTTGCATATATATAAAAAATTCATTTAATTTTCATATAATAATTGGATATTTTATAACCAACCTAATACGTTTTTTTTAATTTTTGTAATATAGAAAAAATTTATCAATCACGTAAACACTCTCACCTGTTCTCATGTCAATTATTAAAAAAATTGAAGTAATATAGAAAAAATAAGAACATAAAAATTTACGTGGGTCGACTAATTTACGTGATTTATATCTATAATCAAAACAAAAAATATATATAAAAAGAAGCATAATTTTATACAAATTTTTTTCAAAAATTTTCAAAATCACTAAGATTATATTTTCATCTCACCCTAATTTAAAACATATCTTGCAATTGAATTGATTTGACTTTAGAAAATCCGACTCGCAACCATGAATGAAAAAGAGGTAAAGTATTCCCTTCAACTCCTACCAATACCCATATTGTTGGGGACATTAAATCGCCCAACCTAAATTGCCACACAAACTTTGTGTTTGGCATGACTTGTTCACAAGTCTGTTTCCTTTTCATTGCATTGATCCTGAGTTCTTTCGTGGAAAATCAGTGGTATGATTAACTTTGTTTGTTGTTGTCTGGTTGCGGAAGTCTACGTGAATGCGATGTTGTAATAAATTGCTCAACTAATATAACGGCAAGTGCGGAAAGAATAATAGTTTTCTAACTGTAATTGACTTTTAGTAGCAGTAATTACTTGGAAATTGATATGTTAGCAGTATTAACACAGCCATCTTGATATCATATCTGTGAGTCCATGAAGTGATAAGGAATCCAGAAGTTATGAAGTGATAATGATGATAATACTCATAGAAATATTAGGAAATATGGTTGACGGCAAGGACATTCAAAGAGCAACAAATTCCTATATAATCGGTAGTTCAATATGTAAATGAAACTCCAACTAACTAACAGATATATTTGATATTCCTATCATGCTGAATTAGAGGAGATCATAATCTTTTAGTTCTATCTTGTATAATAGTCATTTATGTAATAGTCTATTTATAGCTTGCTCTCTATGTACATAACACGATAGCAGGAGGAACCATCTTGTTTTTGAAAAATAAAAGTCATTCTTTTTGCAACAATTATATTTTTTGTCTTACTATCAAAGCCAAAATTGTTCTTTAGTTTAGTTTATGTGGAACTTTTACAAACAAAGGGTGCAAACTCTTTTAGTTTTTTTTTTGCAAACACTTTGTGTGCAGAACACAACCATGTTTTAATTATTGGCTGAGTCCACCTGCTCATTTAATCTCCAGTCAACAGCCTAGAGAGCTTCATTAAATTTGGTTTCGAAACTCAGATCTAGCACAACAGCCACCTCCTGCACTCTAAACTAACACAGTTGTCCAGATCTTTTGTCATTAGTGCCACTGTTGCTCTCATCTTGCTCAGCACTATGTAAGATTATAAAAAGGTGAAGAATGAATTTCTTATTTCTCTCTTACATCTGTACATCGAATGGGAGTAGATATATACACTTGTTGTAACAATATTACAGCTGTACAATCTTTACGGTTACAAAAAGGGAATATGCAGATATGGGTGTCTTCTAGAATGATCCTTTAGTCTTTAGCTGATGGGCTCGAATCTTGTGGGCTGAGAGATAGGCTTGAAATGTTGTCTGTGGAATGAGCCACGTCCTTTACAGCCCCCCTCAAACGTAAGCTTCGTGGGCCACGAAGATTGAGTTTGTCACACAGCAGAAAGTGGCGTTCGATAGTCATAGGTTTTGTAAAGAGATCGACAAGTTGGTCTTCGGAACTTACATAGTTGACGGCTAGGGTGCCAGCGGCGACCCGATCACGAATGAAATGCACATCGATTTCAATGTGCTTCGTGCGGGCGTGGAAGACAGCATTTTGAGACAAGGCGCGAGCACCATTGTTGTCGCACCAGAGAACGGGACGATGAGAGGGCGAGAACCCTAATTTGGAGAGAAAGGATAAAATTTAGATGATTTCAGTTGATAACGTCGAGAGAGCCCGATATTAGGCCTCAGTACTGGAGCAAGCTACAACCGGTTGCTTTTTCGAGCTCCAATGGATGAGATTTCCACCCAGAAAAACACAGCTGCCAGAGGTAGATTTTCGATCATCAACAGAGCCAGCCCAGTTAGAGTCGGAGAAAGCATGGATCTGCAATGGAAAGGAAGAAGGACGAAAAAGCAGCTGGTTGTCAGCAGTACCATGTAGTATCGAAGAACCCTTTTTAGGGCAACCTAGTGCGGTTGAAGGGGAGTAGTCAAAAACTGACTTAATTTGTTGACGATGAAACAGATATCAGGACGGCTGTGACATAAATACTGAAGACCACCAACTAAGCTGCGATAATCGGAAGGACTCTCAATCGGAGCACCATCAAAGGCAGAGAGCTTTTGGCCAGAAGAAACAGGAGTGGAGCATGGCTTACAGGTAAGCATATTTGCTCTTTGGAGAAGATCATAAATGTATTTGCGTTAAGAGAGATACAGACTTGAAGATGTGCGACAAACTTCGAAAACCAAAAAATAGTGTAGAGAACCAAGAGATTTGAGAGCAAATTGCTTGCGTAAACGATGAATGAGATTTTGTATTTCCTTGTTATTATTTCCAGTAATGAGTATGTCATCAACATAGATCAAAATG
>JAOSBP010000005.1:376404-387168 GCA_027563825.1 Erythroxylum mucronatum
GTAAACGATGAATGAGATTTTGTATTTCCTTGTTATTATTTCCAGTAATGAGTATGTCATCAACATAGATCAAAATGTATAACTTGCACTAGTTATGATGAAGATAGAATAAAGAAGCATCACATTTGGAGGGGGTAAATCCCCATTGTTGTAGAGTCTGTTTACGAGTAGAGAATTAGGCTCGAGGAGCCTGCTTGAGCCCATATAGAGCTTTAGATAGATGACACACATGAGTAGGATAGGAAAAATTTACATACCCTTGTGGCTGATGAATGTAAACCTCATCCTGTAAGACCCCATTGAGAAATGCATTATTGATATCAATTTGTTGAATGTCCCACTGAAAAGAGACAGCTAGAGATAGGATAACTTTAATGGTGGAGGATTTGACAACTGGACTGAAAGTCTCAGTAAAATCCACACCAGGGTTTTGATTGAACCCTTTTGCCACTAACCGAGCCTTTGCTTTGTCAAAGGAGCCATCTGAATTGTACTTTACAAGAAACACCCATTTTGTACCCAAAACATTCATGCTAGGATTAAAAGGAACAAGAGTCCATGTCTGATTTTTGTGTAAAGCATGCATTTCATCATCCATAATAGCTTTCCAAATAGGGTCTTGTAAGGCAAGGGCAACAGACTGTGGTTTTGTGATAGGTGAGGGTGAGAGAGGAGTGTGGTAGAGTTTAGGTTTGAAAATACCACTCTTGGAGTGAGTTTGCATTAGGTGGGTATTGGTGAGAGGGATAGAAGGATCAGCAGGGACAAGGGCTGTGGGAAGAGGAGGAGGAGAGGAAATAAGGGGAGTAGAGGATTGGGGAAGAGAAACAGAAGGTGAATGAGAGTTGGAAAAAAAAGGAGAAGAATTTACCTATAATGGTGGTGAGCCCAAAGAAGCCCTTGAAGACCAGTCCTTCTGTAGGGAACTGCTGACAGTAGGCTGCACAGAGGAGGAAGGGGGTGTGAGAAGAGAAAGGGGTAGTTTAGAATGTGCTTTGTGAGATGATAAAGGTAAGGTGGATTGAGGTTTAAAAAGAAGAGGATAGGCATATTCTGTTTCATTGAAAACAACATGGCGAGAAATGTAGAGTTGTCCATGAGCATTAAGGCATTTGTACCCACGATGAAAAAGACTGTAGCCAAGAAAAACACACTTAGAAGTGTGAAAGTTGAATTTATGAGAAGAATGTGGTCGTAAATAAGGGTAGCAACTACAGCCAAAGGGCTTTAGATGAGTATAGGCGGGCTTTTTATTATACAGAAGCTCATAGGGTGATTTATGATTGGTAACTGGGCTGGGTAGTTGATTTATGAGATAAGTAGCTGTTAGAAAGACTTCTAACCAGAAAGAGAGAGGCATAGATGAATGGAAAAGAAGGGTGAGACCCATTTCTGTGATGTGGCGATGTTTCCTTTCAGAAACACCGTTTTGCTTATGTGTATATGGACAGGAGAATCTAGGAATGATGTCTTGGGCTGTAATGTAAGGGAGAAAAGATTGGTATTCACCTCCATTATCAGTATGGAAAGCCTTTATTTTATGATTAAATTGCAGTTCCACATGTGATTTGAAATTTAGGAAGGTGGAGAAGGCTTCGGATTTGAGTTTTAGGGGGTAAAACCAAGTAAATCTAGTATAAGCATCAATAAAAATAATGTAATATCTATGGCCTTCAGTTGATAAAGTCGGGGAGGGACCCCATATGTCTGAATACACAATTTCAAAGGGCGTAGTAACATTAATTGAGTGATTTTGAAAAGGAAGTTGATGTAACTTTCCAAGTTTACAAGCATCATAGAATTTTAAGGTATTCAAATCAACATGAAGATTCATAGACTTGGCAATCTTTGATAGAATAGATGGAGAGGGATGACCCATTGTAGCATGTAGCACATTGGCATCTACGGTGGTAACATAGGCTTTTGGGAAGGCAGAAAAGGCAGATGAGGGAGGTGCAGCAGATTTGACAGGAGAGGGTTTAGATGTTGTCTGGAGGTGATACAGCCCATCCTGGAGAGTTCCCTGCAGAAGAGTGGTCCCTGAAAGCTTGTCCTTAAGAAAACAACCATTATTAGTAAATTCAACAACAATATTATTGTCTTTAGTAAGTTTAAAGATGCTTAAAAGGTTGCGGGTTTTAGAGGGTACATGCAAAATGTTTGTGAGATGTAATGGTTTAGATGAAGTATTGAATTGAAAAGAGGATGATCCTGTGTGTGAAATAGGTAGCAAATTACCATTGCCCACGGTTAAATGATCATTTCCAGTGTAGGGAGAGCTAACGCATAGATTTTGAATATCAAGGGTCACATGATTAGTTGCACCACTGTCAACAAACCAAGTAGATTCAGTAGATGGGTCTGATGATGTAGCTTGTTGTTGAGGAACAATGTAGTTGTTAGAAGAACTGGAATGTGCATAATGTGCTTGAGGAGAGGTATGATATCCATTGTATGTCTGCACAGGTTAAGAAGAGGATCTCCAAGGCTGCTGAAGCTGGGGAGGACCTTGCCAGTGCTGATTAAATCTTTTGTGACATTGCAAAGCTGAATGGTTTGGCTTTTGACACAGTTGACAGAAAATCCGAGAGCTATTTCTACCTCCCCTTCCTCTTGCTCCTCTACCACGGCCAAAATGTCTGCCACCAAAAAGGGCAGATGAAGGAGTGTGACTTGCAAGATTTGTAGATGGTGTTGACAGTTGAGACACAACATTCTGCTGTTCCAAACGGGTTTCATGCATGAGAAGAGAGCTTTGAATATCTTGAAATGAAGAAAATGCCATAGTGTTTGATAATAAACAGACAATAGGGTCATAATCATGTCCTAAGCCAGCAAGGACACTGAGGATTAGTTCAGAATCAGAGACTGGATGACCAGCCAAAAGAAGTGAGTCACCAATAATTTTTATTTTCTGCATATATGTGCTAATAGTGTCAGACCCCTTCTTGATAGAGGATAGCTGTTGTTTTAATTGCAGGACTTTAATCAAGCTTGTTTGAGCAAAAAGCTTCTCAAGGGTAAGCCAAACTTCAACAGAGGATTGAGATTGGGTGATAAGGCTGACAATGTCATCATCAACAGTTGACAATAGCCAACAAGGAAGAAGCTGATCAGATCTACGCCATAAGCGATATTCAGGGTTTGGCTGAGAGGAGTTGTCATCGGAATGTGTAAAGGCAGCAAGGATAACAGAGGAAGGAGAGATGAATTTCTCTAGCTCCAGGGCGTGAATTGCAGCAAGAACCTGGGCTCTCTAAGTGATGTAGTTTACTCGGGTAAGTTTGGTAATGGTGAAATTCAGAGACTTAGCAAGAGAAGGAAAATTAAGAAGCTGATCAGATGATGAATCAGCGATGGCAGTAGAAGAAGAAGGAGAAGCAGCCATTGACATTGGTCTAAGAAAGCTCTGATACCATGTAAGATTATAAAAATGTGAAGAATGAATTTCTTATTTTTCTCTTACATCTATACACCGAACGGGAGTAGATATATACACTTGTTGTAACAATATTACAGCTGTATAATCTTTACGGTCACAGAAAAGGAATATGCAAATATGGGTGTCTTCTAGAATGATCTTTTAGTCTTTAGCTGATGGGCCTGAATCACGTGGGCTGAGAGATAGGCTTGAAATGTAATGAGCCATGTCCTTTACAAACCCTGGTTGGTTCGAACCTATCACCATCATTTCCAAAATTCCATTGAAACACCCTCATCTCTCTCCTCCGACCTTGCTAGAGCCGAGCGATCAAACGACCGACGATGTTCCGGCAAGCGACGCGGCTCCTTTCCAGACCCATTCGGGCTCGATCCTTCTCGACCGATGTGTCGGCGACTCAATCGGCAGAGTCCAGTTTCGCGGAAGCGTGGAAGAAAGTGGTCCCCAATCTGGACCCACCCAAGACGCCTCTTTCTTTTATGCAGCCTCGTCCTCCTACTCCATCTACAATCCCTACCAAGCTTACGGTCAACTTCGTTCTTCCTTATGCCTCTGAGTTGTCCGGCAAAGAGGTGCTTTTCTGTGTGGTCGTGTTTAGATTTACCTTTGCTGGATTTTCATCTTAAACTTTGTTGAATGCATCTGTTTTTTTTCTGTAATTGATGATCTAGTAAATAATGTCTGTTGAAACGATTCCGTGTGGGTTTAACAGTCATTAACAAGATTTGAACAAGTTACTGATGAATCCTACATTGGCATTTTTCAATATGATGTTGGATTGCTATGATTAATTGGGTTACGATCATCACTTCTCATGTGATTCTACCAGAGATTAATGATCGTGTCTACTGTGTATGCTAGCCTTATTGACAAAGTTTCTGGATTGCATCAAAATGTGCCAATGTATTCATGTGTGTATCTCTTTACTTTGGCTCTTGTGTTAGCACGAAAGCCAAGACTTCATTTTTATGAAGGGATATATATCTTCTATTCGGAATTTTATGATCGTAACCGGGTTGGCTCTCCAGACATTATAAATCTGTGTTGAATTCTTAATGTCTGTCTACAATTTATATTTGTGATCAATGTCTTACATATACATTTCATTTTTTCGTTTTGTTAGATATGGTAGTATATGGAGATCCTTCCTTCAACAAGTTTGATCAAGTCTTTGAACTAAGCCTTCTCGCTTTTGTTTCTTCTATGATATCATTGATTAGGCTTTTTTCATAACAGGCTGCTTATCATTCTGGCTGCAGTCTTACTAATAGTATCTTTGAAAATGGCTTTTGTTCTTCTTGTGTGAGTAAGTATTGCTGCTATAGACCTTTCGTTGATTAGAGTCACCTGTTTTTTTAGTTTTTCGGTGCTTGAGAGTGAGCTTCGAACTTATGAATGAGCTTGATCGACTTCATGGTTCAGTATAAATTGTGCAATTTTTATAACACCGCACCATCTAACTTTACAATGCATCATTATCTTTATATCCTCCCATGTGTATTATCTCGTCCAAGGCCATTGCAGGCATTTATTTTGTAGTTCTATTTGTTCTCAACTTCTCATCTTTTTTCTACCATCCTGTAGCTGTTAAATAGAATTAAGAGTTGGCTAGGTAATGAAATGGTTGGGGAAGAAACTAGGGACGAATGGACTCCAATCTTCATGTACTACAGTCTTTCAACAACATTGAACACCTGTGGATACATATATATATATTGCTATGAATTGAAGGTCCCTTGATGTGTTTTTTGGCTTTTGGGCTGAGTGGATGTATCAACCTTGTCTTTTTGTTACCAAAGCCATATTACTCTTTGAGGAATTGTATCATCTGATTCTTGTCATTTTGGTGGTTCAAACCTTCTTCTTGTTGCAACCTTTTTTTGGTTTGCATTTTAAATAACCAGTAATTATCTTAATCGTTATAGCTAAGCTATCTCTGACATTTCAAATCTGTTCGTAGATTGTTTCTGTTCATGCATCTTGAAAAACAAAGTAAGATTGCTTTTGATAGGTAACTGCAGAAGGTCTTACCTTTTCAAAAACTTCACTTAGGTTGACATGGTCATAATTCCAGCTACAACGGGGCAAATGGGTGTTCTTCCTGGACATGTATCAACAATTGCAGAGTTGAAACCTGGAGTGATGTCGGTCCACGAAGGAAATGATGTGGTGAAGTATTTCATTAGCAGCGGCTTTGCATTCATCCATGCCAACTCTGTTGCAGATGTAATTGCAGTTGAGGCTGTACCACTTGATCAAATCGATCCTAGCCTGGTTCAGAAAGGACTTGCAGAGTTCACCCAGAAGCTGAGCTCAGCCTCAACCGATCTGGAGAAAGCCGAAGCACAAATTGGAGTTGATGTGCATAGTGCTCTGAATTCTGCCCTGACAGGCTAAGGGTCTTTTATTTACCTTGATTGATCGGTTTAATCTCTTCAAAGTGTGCTTCATATGACACAAGAACTTGCGAGAAACAAGCTATTTTCTCGTAGTAGCATTTCTTTCTGGTATTTCCATGTATTTGAGATTGTTATAAATAATATTCAGATGGGATTCTCTTCTTTTGAAGGATGTAGTGCTAGAAACTGGACATATTTTTAGATTTAAGGCAATTTGCTCTCTCATTTTCTCCTCTATTCCATTACCGCAAATCAGGTTGTTTAGTTTTGACTAGGGATGGCATTGAGCCTGATCAGTCTAAGCCCAGTTCAAAATTCTTGCTTGAGCTTGGTCCAAAGCTCGATCGAGTCTCAAGTTCAGTCCAATGTTTCTTTCAGTTAAGCATCTTATATTCACTTATATTTTTGGGATTTAGGCTAGATTGAGCAATTCCAGTTTCGATTGAATCCTAAAAGTTTCGGGAAAAAAAAGTATGAATTTATGCTGAAATGTAGTTAATTTGGACCGAATCTGTTAAGTTCGAGCAGGTTGAGTTGGATCCGGGCCAAAATTGTCTGCACTAGTAGTTTAGTGTTCGCATCCGCGGACTACTTTCTGAGAAGTTTTCTGGGCATCAAAGAGCACTTTTCAGATGCGGCCCAAAAGCAAAGTGCAAAAGTAGTCGCCAATAGACATTTCTCACATGGGCTACAAAAGCACATGACGTCTTTTCCCGACAAAGAATCGATAGTGAAATTTACAAAAGTAAAGCGTTAAATTTTTTAATGTTAAATCATATTTAATAATTTATTCTTATTATTTAAATAATTATTAAAAAGAAGACATATTGAGCAGCAAGCAAATAAGGATGGCAACGGGGCGGGTATGCCATCCCCGTACCCGCCCCATGAACCTGCCCCTATCTTTATACCTGCCCCCATCTCCGTCGGGAATTTTTTTGGTACCCCCATACAGGTACGACCTCCATCGAGTACCCGTTTACCCGCCTATTTTTTTTAAAGATAAGCTTATTTAATATGAATGTATATTATATATATATATATATATATATATAATAGCAAAATTGTAATTACTATATAACGGGTAAACGGGTATGGGGGTAGTATTCCCATATCCGCCCCATACCCGACGGGTATTTTTGTTAACCCTCATACTTGCCTCAAGGGTAAAAATTTGCTCCCTATATCTGCCCCGTTCGGGTAATTTTATCGAATACCCATTAAATTTGGGTATAATTGTCATCCCTAGCAGCAAGCAATCTTGTTTATGATATAAAACAAGGATTACGATCTTTGATCCCCATTTTTATAACAATTTATGTTTATTCTTTGCCGTCCACCTGGAAGACATAACTTAATGAATCTTGGTGATATATGTACACCTCAGCGAATCTATGCATATGATGTGCAACTTGGGAATCGCAAGCCCACTTCTACCTAAAATATAGTCACATAGATAGAATTAATTATATAAAGAAACACTCCACTTGAAGTCTCTTTTTTTTTTTTTTTTTTTTTTTTTTTTTTTTTTTTTTTTTTTGGGTAAGATCCACTTGAAGTCTGCAACTTCGAACCTCTATTATATCGGGACATGATCCTTTGTCTTAAAAATTGTGTATCAATCTAGTCCCATTTAATCTCAACCATTCATTTCATAAAAATAGATGGTTGGAAGTAAATGGGACAAGATTGATACACAATTTTTCCACTTGAAGTCTTTAACACATGCAACTTCAAACCTCCATTATATCAAGGACATGATCCTCTGTCCTAAAAATTGTGTATCAATCTTGTCCCATTTAATCTTAGCCATCTATTTTTGTGCCCGAGGGCAAAATATAGTCACATAGATATAATTAATTACATAAAGAAACACTCCACTTGAAGTCTTTAACACATGCAACTTGGAACCTCCATTACCGTTATTAATACTATATACGTCATCGTGAAAATTTACACTTTTAACACCTCAAAATGTTAAATACGTTGGTCTTAAATTTTAAAGATTAAGATGCACTAGTCTTCAAATATAATAATAAACTATTTAAAGAGTTTAACGCAGATCAAATTATCTGTAAATAAGAAAAATCTAAAAAATAAACAAAAATTAAATATACTTAACAAGACCAGAACTTAAAAAATTAAATCATAAATTTAATTAAAATAAGTTTTTTGAAAGTTAAAGAAAAAACATATTAATTTAGCAAAAGCTATATACAAACGTTACAATGAAAAAACAAAAGGGAGCTACAAATAAAAACTCACTTTCCAAAATACACATTATCGACAATTTATAGCGACTAATTTAGTTTCATATCAGGACAAATACAGTGTTGTTGATCATTAACAATAAAGGTAGCTCTAATTCAATTGACTATATGTTCCGCAAGCTGATGTTTTCTCTCTTTAACACTCTTGTATATCCTTCGATTCCTTTCCCTCGAAATTGAGTACATAACAGTATGAAAAGCAGTTAAGATAATCTTGCCATTTGCTCTACCGTGGGTGACATAATGTATAAGAAAATTCAAAGTTTTCGTCTACTCAAAGGTATATCTGGGTAATTGTAACATGACCATAATTTTGCTCCAAATTGCTTTGGTATAAATACATTCATAAAATAAAGTGATTTATATTCTCATTCAGCAACTTACATAGTGTGCATATGGGGTCAAAAGCATCAAATCATATGTCTTTGGTCCGAAGCCTATTTTTATCACTAACCAAGCAAACACAACAACTTTAGGATTTAGATTGTGCTTCCATTGTGAGATCCCACATTAATTGGAGATGAGAATGAAGTACGTTTTATAAGAGTATGGATACCTCTCCCCCGTAGATACGTTTTTTCCTGGCGAGAGAAGAGCAAAACCATAAGGGTCTTGAACCAAGGGGCAACCCAAAGCAGACAATACCTATGAGCAAGTGGTCTGGGCTATTATAAATAGTATCAGAGCAGGTTCCCGACCCAATGTACTAGCGTAGGACGCTGGGCCCTAAGGGAGGTAGATTAGGGAACCACTTCAAGATGATTAACCAATACTTGGTAACAAGTTCGATTGTCGAAAATACCACTGAAATGCGAAATCCAAGCTAAGCTATCCTTCCTTCTTCCTATAGGAATGCTAGGCAAATAATTGGTTAACCAGTAAAAACCACTTAAACTGCCAGCCCATTCTTCATTTGAGATAAGCGTAGAGACTCTAGCATTAATAGGAATTCTAATTATGAGTCTTGAAAAATCAGGTCTAAGAATGAGAGGACTATCATTGGTCTAGTTGTCAAACCAAATATCCTCACCATCCCCCAACCTAAATTTGGTGAGTGGGAAGAAAAAGCTTCTCAACTTTAGTACAAGCTTGAACAACCATGAGTATTCTCTAGAAGTATCCAACTGCCATAAATTTTGGTTGTAGAGATAATACTCATTAATCTATTTAATCCAAAAAGTCGTTTTGTCAGTACAAAGTTTCCATATCCGTTTATCGAACGTTACTTTATGCATATGCACAATCGGAATAATCCCAAGCCCTCCTAACCTCTCAGGTATAGTGATGTCATTCCATTTCACCTTAGCTTGCTTCCCATTCTCAACTTTGCCAAACACAACAAAACTTTTAGTATTTTATCAATCTCTTTAGTGATCCTTCTTGGTAAGACCAGGTGAGCTGACCAATGTAGATGCATACTATTTAAAACTGAGTTGATGAGAAGCAACCAACTAGCAAGAGACATAAATTTATTTTGCCAAGCACTGATTCGAGCTTTAAGTTTATCAATCAAAGGAACAAAATTTAAGAATTTAAGTTTAATAAGAGTGATTGGAAAACCCAGATATTTGAAAGGAAGAGAAGACATCTCAGACCCGACCAATCTCATAATCTGTTCTTAGTCTCTGACATCCGAGAACAAAAACAAGCCACTTTTCTTAGCATTGACCCTCATGCTAGATGTTGGACCCCGAACTTTTCGTAAAAGATTAGAACTATTAAATGAGAAATTTTGGTGATTAGTCACGAGTTAAGAACAAATGAATGAAAGTACTTAAACCAGGACTTTATGGACAAGAGTAAAGTAGGGAATGAGAGATGTGGATAGATTTATGATTGGCTATGGTGATTTTGGTGAGTAAGAGATTTTGAAATGGAAAGAATTAAGGTGAAAGTTAGCAGAAAAATGAAAGCAATATTTGTATAGTAAATTGATTAAGAATAGGTATACATGTGTATGTCTGTCCTTGGTGTTCATGATTAGTCATGGATTATAATTTTCTTTATGGATGATATTGATTTGAAATGAAGTTGAGAATGAAGAGTAAATGACGTAGAAAAAGGTGATCTTGGTATGAGTTGTGTTAAGAAAAGATTTTTTTTAAAATAAAGAGTTGATCTGGAAAATGTTTACTAAGTGTGCTTCGGTCTGTTAGCCATAGCTTTTTCTCTAGTTATCCAAATAAGTTTATTCTTAATTCGGATTAAACTAGAAACATATGGCTACATTTCTTATGAGAAATTGAATTTCAATTCTGTCTCTAAAAATCTCAAAAGTTGTCATGAAGTTGAGAACTAGGTGCAGTACATTGGTCGAGGAATGTAAAATTCATGTTCTGAATTCATGAGAAATTCTAGGTTAATCTAGGCTGATTTAGGCAAATGTGTCTTCTAGAAAGTTGTAGAACTTTCTATTATCTTTCCAACGGTCTATAGTCTGAAATTTTTGGGCATTTGAGTCAAAAGTTATGATCTTTATAAGTGGAGATGCTTTGGAGAGTGAAAAGTAAGACGAAGCAAAAGTAAGACGAAGCAAAGTAAGACAATGCAAAAGTAAAACGAAGCAAAAGTAAGACGAAGCAAAAGTAAGACGAAGCAAAGTAAGACGAAGCAAAAGTAAGACGAAGCAAAGTAAGACGAAGCAAAGTAAGAC
>JAOSBP010000005.1:397146-424909 GCA_027563825.1 Erythroxylum mucronatum
ATAGAAGAAATGAAGTTGGTTTTGACGTTAGGCTTGCTTTGTTGTCATCCTGTACCAGCAACAAGACCTAACATGAGACAAGTGGTTCGATACTTGGATGGAGATGCTAAATTGCCTGAGATACCTCTTTTTAATCCTGCAGACCTTGGCTCTGGTTTTTATCACCTTGGCCGAGAAGTATCTCATGAAAACAACTTGTCAGCCCCTGGAATTGATAATTACTCCCGAAATTTTTTGTCTAGCAGCAACTCAATTCTCAGTTGTGGCCGCTGAATCACAAGAACCTGACACCTGCACGAGGTAAACATTATATGAAGGCCAATCATATACGGCAGCAACAATCCCAAAATGGCTTATTACCATTAATGCAGGCAACATGTATCCATCCTAGATATTCTTCTAGTGGACATTGGGAGGTTGCCGTCTAAATATGTAAATTATACTAAAAAGATAGTTATTAGTTATTACCTTCATCTTCTTTCTCTATTTTTAGTTTTTCCTCCATATTTATAAAATACATTGATGTTTGGTTTAAAGGAATAGCTATTCTATTCCATAGCTATTCTTAATATATTATTAATCCTACGTTTAGTTAGAAACTAAACCCAGAATAGTTATACATTAGGAAAATCTATTCTTAAATTATAAGGGATACTCAAAACTCATCTCTACCTATCTTTAACTTTTCCAAGAATAGCTATTCCAATAGAAGACAACTTTATCTTTCTCACAATTGATAATAATATTAATAAGATAATTAATTTTATATAATAAAATTAATAATAATAAGAATAATAATAACTAGAAAATTTATAACAATTATTAATAATTAATAATAACAATTACAATAATAATAATAATAAGTACAAAATTTATAATGATAATTAATAATAATAATAATAAATTAATATTAAGTAAAAAATTTAAAATAATAATAATAATAATAAGATAATTAATGTTGTATAATAAATTTAATAATAATAATAATAAGGAGAAAATTTATAACAATAATTAATAATAAGAATAACAATAATTAATAATAATAATAACAATAATAATAATGAGTACAAAATTTATTATAATAATAATAATAATAATAATAATAATAATAAATTAATAATAAGTACAGAGTTTAAAATAATTATTAACAATTATCAACTAATAATAATAATAATAATAAGATAATTAATTTGGTATAATAAAATTTATAATAAAAATAATATTAATATTAATAACAAGAATAATAATAAGTAGAAAATTTATAACAATAATTAATAATAATAATTAGTAATAATAACAATAATAATAACAACAACAATAATAATAATAATATGAAAAGGACATTTTGGTCTTTTTGTTACTTATTTCTTTCTTATATAAAGTTTATATTTTTAAACCAAACATTGGAATAGAAATTCTTTCTGTATTCCATTCCCTAAACCAAACAAAGTAATACTCATTCTGTTCTATTCCTCATCTTTTCTATTCCTAGGAATAACTATTCTATTCCCTATCTATTCTATTCCTTGAATCAAACAGGTCATAAGTTCTTTATTGCCTTGCGGGTGGAAAAGATAATTACAACAGTCCCAATTCCTCATTCCTTAGATAGATTTAATAGATTGGTGTCCCTTTAATTCAAAAATGGGAGGAGCTAGAAGTAGTCATGTCCATAAATGGATTGTGAGCAATCGCTTAGCAACAGATGCTACAATGAGATATACGGGTGGCAAAAAGATCATTCGTAACCATTATGGAAAGGCTTGGGCAGATGAAGGATTCGGAAAAACAATGAGACAATCTAGTTTTTCAAATTCAAAACATTCTTTATTTCTCAGCTATTCATATCCTCAGGTATGTTTTTTTTATATAAAAGAATATGAAAAGAATTACAAAATAATCCATACTTTTTTTGACCTTCAATGTGATTTTACAGATGGAAGTTTTTATAAATTTTCTAAAATAACAAGAAGAAGAAGTCAAAAGAATTTAAGAAGAAGAAGCCAAAAGAATTCAAGTAGTGCTCCAATCCCCTCCACAACTAGCACAGCCAAAGCGACAGATAAGATATACCAATCGCTTATCTGACCAATAATAGTGGCGAATGTAGTTGCTTGTCTGACCAATAACAGTGGCGGTCTAAGGAATGAGGAATTGGGACTGCTGTAATAATCTTTTCCACCTGCAAGGCAATAAAGAACTTAGGTTTCTAGATCACTGTACATTCTGTTACTGTCCTGTACGGAGCACTCGTTACTGTCTCTCAGCTTCTTAACAATTTTCTGCTATCAATATCAGTATAAAAACATTACATCAAGGCTTAGTCTCAAGTATCCATTTTGTGCTATAGTTTGCGGCGGTGCACATTTGCTCCTTATTTCAACTCCGATCAAGGTGCAGCATAATTTGCGGCGGTGCATAAGGTGTTTGGTGCAAGTAACGTTTCAAAGCTTCTCTTACACATTTCACTCTGCAAACGTATTGATGCAGTTGCCACAATCTCCCACGAGGCTCAGTCTCGCCTGAGAGATCCTGTCTGTGGCTGTGTAGCTCACATCTTCGCTCTTTAACAACAGGTAACAATGAACTCATCACCTGCTAGTAATTTCATTTCTATTCGTAAATAGTGACTTGTTGGGCGTATGCGATTTCGGAGGTGGTTGAAGCAATGTATAACATTGCAATGAGAGGATCAAGTGCGAAGATTAAAGTATTATCATCTTAATATTTAATAGATTAGTGTCCCTTTAATTCAAAAATGGGAGGTACTAGAAGTAGTCATGTCTATAAATGGATTGTGAGCAATCGCTTAGCAACAAATGCTACAATGAGATATACGGGTGGCAAAAAGATCATTCGTAACCACTATGGAAAGTCTTAGGCAGATGAAGGATTCGGAAAAATAATGAGATAATCTAGTTTTTTAAATTCTAAACCAGGTGATACCCCTGTAGCTAAAGGAAACAAATTTAGTCTCAATCAATGCCCTAAGAATGATTTAGAAACTAAAGAAATGCAGAAGATTCCTTATGCTTCAGTTGCAGGGAGTCTAATGTATGCTCAAGTATGTACGCGTGCGGATATTACGTAAATTATTGAAATGTTAGCCAGATATTTAAGCAATCCCAGACTGGATCATTGGAAAGCTGCCAAAAGGGTTATGCGGTATCTCAAGAGAACAAAAGATTACATGCTCATATGTACGAGATTGAATCATTTGGAGATCATTGGGTATTCTGACTCCAATTTTTCGGGATGCTAAGACAATCGTAAATTCACTTCAGGCTATATCTATATGCTTGCTGGAGGAGCTATTTCTTGGAAGAGTGTTAACAAACACTCATAGCTTCTTCCACCATGGCATTTGAGTTTATAGCTTGTTATAAGGCATCCAATCATGGCATATGGCTGCAAAATTTTGTCATTAGGTTGCAAATTATAGATGACATTGAAAGACTTTTTAAAGTTATTTTGTGACAATAAATCGATAGTGTTATATTCTAATAACAATAGGAGCTCGTCAAAGTCGAAACACATCAACAACAAGTTCCTAGTTGTTAAAGAAAGAATTCAGAGTGGTCAGTTGTCTATAGAACATATTGGAACAAACTTCATGATTGCAGATCTGCTGACTAAAGGTTTACCACCCAAGGTCTTTCATGAGCACACAACTCAATGGGTGTTTTCTCATTTGATGATATGTTGATTTAGTGACAGTTTGTATACATTTATGGTTACAGATATGTCTTACAAATTTTGTATGATTTCTTATTTTAGTATTAGTTTTTTGTGAATTTACACTCTGGTTTCATTCGGCTTGATCTCATTAAGGAATAAAGTAGGATTAGTTGGAAATAGACATGTTAAAGATCACATGACATGAAATTTTCTTGCTACAAATCCATACTTGATCCATATTGTTGTTTTATTGATGTATGTGACCACTGATGGGTTTAGTCCCGATGATTGTGACTAAGATCACTTTGATCCTGCATTGATATGATTAATGGACCGGATTGTTTAAAGATGATTAAACAATAGTAGCAATTTTGAGCTCATAAGGTTTATCATGACATATAATTATAAGAAATTATATATATGTAGTCCAAGAGGGTGATTGTTGGATTTTTTTATTATTGGCTAGACTTATATATATAATTAAATGTCATGGTCTATAATAAGGTATAACCCAAATAAAAGTGGTCTAATAAAGTTTTGGATTATCAGGTCTAAATCATCTATTAAAGTATGGCCTTAGATATGTGTAGAAACTCCAGTGTTATATTTCTAATTTATGATGGGCAAATTGGTAATTGACACTAAGCATATGAATATGTGGTTATAGTCTCAAGGAGAGGCTTAAGGGTTTTCTTTTCTTTTATCGCAACAAAAGAAAAGATAGACAACCTAAAGACATCTCTTGTAAGATCAATACAAACCGCATCATCCTATACGTGATTACTCCGATAAATTCAGGTACACTTCCACTATCTAGTTACTCTTGATAATCTGACATGATAGATCTTAGTCTTGTGTTGTAATTTGTTTGAATCTTACACGTATATCTTTTACCCTAAAAATTATTTATATCTGAATAAAATATTAAAAGAGATTTGCAATTTTTGAAATACCAAAACAAAAGCTTGTTGCACTCTTATTACTAAATAACGAATTAAAGAAGTATCATTAGAAATTCACAAGTGAAATAACTCTATTTTCCAAGAAGAAATAAGTATGAAATAAATTATATACAAAAATAAACTTAAAATTTAAGTTGAAATATAATATTCTAATTATATAGATATGTTCAAATAAGAAAATTTCATTAGACTTCCCTATAATTTGATATATTATTAATATACACCCTTACTTTTAAAAATTGTCAGTAACTTCCTATAGTTTTGAAAGACTTCCCTAACTAATAGAAATACTTCCCTAATGAATGTTATTGTTGTTGCAATATCTGTCATCAACTTTTGTTAGTGACTTTAATTGCAAACTTTAAAATGAAACTAAAATCATTGAGAAATTATTAAAAAATTTATAAGTTAAGAAATATATTGACAATATGTTAAATCAAAGAGGTGTCATTTAAAAACAACCTTTCTATTAGTTAGGAATAAGGCTACGTATTATTATACCTCTCTAAATCTCACGGAGCAGCAAAATTTATAATAAATATTGTTGTTGTTGGTTAAATCAAAGAGGTCCAAAATATTTATTTCATTAGATCAAATAAATACAATTATGATAGGATTTAAATAATAAATATTTATTTCATTATCAACTAAAAGTTAAAGTTTTTCAATATCGTCATTATTCGAAAAAGAATCATTAGAATTTGTTGTAATAAATAATTAAAAAAATAAATACTTACCTATATAGTTTTATATCTTTAATCATCTTTCTTAATAATTATGTGAATGAGAAATTATTTTATGACAGTTATAACTTAATTTAAATTTAGGGCATTTATAAAATGTAAATTTGAACTATTTGTTTTGGATTTATCATGAAAAAAATTCAATTCTTAAATTTTTCCAATTAATTTTTTAACTCAAACTTAATTTAAATTAATTCTAAAATTTTAATTTTTTATTTTTTTAAAATTAACTCATTGAATCATTTGGACCGATTTAATTTCTTAAGGTCTACAACCTATAATCGGCCTGAAACAACAGTTCAGGTGGCATCAGATCCATTAGAGTTATTTCACACCGTTTGTGCTGCTGAATAGTCGTTGGGTCTCACCAGAAATATCTCAACTCAAGTCTATGCCATTTTAGTCTTCTAAACTGGACCTTAGTCCAATTCATTAATTAAAAATCCTTTTTTAATTTGCAATGTTTTAAAAAATTAACTAGTTTAAATTTGAACCGGCCTTTTTTTTGTCTAATTTTTAATTTTTAGTTTAATTTAGTTTAATAATTTTTATTTTTAAAAACTTATCAGTTTATTAATTAATCAGTCAATTTTACCAAAACTAAAATAAATCAATTATTTTTCATTTTACAATTTCTTTTTTAATTAAAATTTTAATTTTTGAATAATTAAAGACAATCTTTTTCAATAATTTTTTAAAATATTCAATTTTATTAAATCTTTAACTGATTTTATGATGATCTAATATCAGTTAAACCTTTTAAACCTTAAACCTCCTATCTTATCTCAGTTTGATTTTGAGCTGGATTCTCTCGTGGTGAAGGATCTTCTATCCGACGCAATACACCGAGCAATGTCGGTCAACCCACTCGTTCTGGGCATCAACGAATTATTCACACAGAACTGGGTCATTCTTACTCGACACACGTACAGAGAGAGAAATCGGTGCGTTGACTAGCTCGCCAGCCTTGCTGTTAATCTAGGCCTCGGGGTTACCAATTTTGATAGAGCCCCTTTGGATGTGCCAATCTCCTTTTAGAGGATATGACGGGGGTTAGCCTCCCACGGAGGATAATATAATTTTTTTGTTTCTTTCCTTGTAACCAAATATATATATATATATTAGATATTATAAAATTTTAAATATATTATTTAACTCAAAACAACTTCTATTTTCTTTCATCCTACAAAACTATCAAAAACAAAATAAGGTAGAAGGTACTGTGACTTTTTCTGAAATTTTATGAATTATTTTACTATTAAAATCGTGTAAAATCACTTATAAAATTATAATAAAAATGTCGTTCTTTAGACTTTGAGGATTTTTTATTTTGTGGAATCCACGATCGCAGTTTACATGTGTTGACTTTGCTTCAAACCTCCTTTTTCTTTTTCTTTTTTTCTCAGTGACGAAATCTGTATTCCGCCCGATTGATGTCTGCCACTGTCTCTGCTCAGTCCATTCGTGCTGGTGCATGACGACAAAGATTGCTGAAAGCAAATGCAGGAAGGAAAAGAGATAAATTAAGAATGACCAATGCTTTTTAACACTTAAAAGCCTGAACTGGCGTTTGTTAATCAGAAGGGGGGAAAAAAAGAAGAAGAGATGACTTCAGGATTACTGAATACTGACCATAACGTTCTTTTACTTATGTGACAAGCACAAATTTAATAAGAAAGGTATTGCTCTATTGGAATGGATACTGAAGAATTATAGTTATTTCGTTTTACTGATATACTACAACGACGACGACGACGCTGTTTAGTGAGAGTCTCGTTAAAATGTAAAATATAGACTCTTGTCATTATGTATCCATCAACGCTAAATTATATTAAATGTAACCTATGGAATAAAATTATTTTTAAGATTTATGATAAGAGTATTTTCTGGCATGAATAAAAATTTGGAGATGAAAAATATCTTTATATTTTTATCAACAGGACATGTAGTTTAAGAAATTTTAGAAAAAATTTTAACTTTTAAAATTCTAAAAAAATATTTAAAATTAACAATTTAAATTAAGTATAATAAATTATTAGCTTTGATTGAGTTCGATTTAAGTTTAAGAGTTGAGTTGAATTATCATATAAGAAGCATTTAATTAGTTCACGTGTAATGTTAAATTCGGGAGTACGTCGCTTAAAGTAATGAATTTTTTCTAAAAAATTTAAATTAATTAGAATAACTTTAGAGAAAGCTTTTCACGTGTAAAGTAGTGGAAAGAAAAGTGTTTGACAATTCTTTTCTCGTTCTCTGTTAGCAAGAAGACAGCTTTCCATCTTTTAGAATCATATTTTCTGCAGAAAAGCTCCATACTCGGTGGCATTCCGATTCTTAATTTCATGACGGGACTTGGGATAAGGCTAGTAAAGCAAAAGAGCAAGCACTATATGGTGGTCATCACCGAAGTTAGTTCACTCCTACTTATTCTATTTACGTGTACCAGCACTTCTACTTTTATATCCCATCAGCTACAAATATCAGATTAACATAATGTCTACAGTTATAGGAAGGTTGTAACCTCACCTTCAGATTCTTTGACCCAAGTATTCTGTACCTAACCTGCCTGTGTCAGAAGATCTAAGGTATTCAATTTAAATAGAGGGCTGAGATCCTCTGGCACAGGCTAGGTACAGAGTACCTGAGCCAAAGGATCAGCTCCCTGTAACTTTTTATCAGAAATTTTATTTATTTAATCAACGTAAATGAAAGGCTGAAATCCTCTGACACAGGTAAGGTACAAAGTACTTGAGTCAAAAGGACCTACTCCCTGTGACTTCTCATCAGAAATTTTATTTATTTATTTATTTGTGTAAAATGTGAAGCATCTTTCGTACCTAACATTGGAAAAAGCTCCCTTTGGAAAATGATATCTTCCTAAGTCAAAAGATGCCTCAAATTTCGATGGTTCATGTAATCCGAAGGAGACAAACTGAGTTGGTGATAATGATTAGATAATAAGCTCATTGGATACCATTAGAGGACATGGCTAAATTTTGCTTTATCGATCAAAACAATATTATAATTCGGAATTTTAATTAGAGGACATGGTTATATTTTTCTTTATTGATCAACATATGAATAAAATTATAAATTAATTTGATTAAATATGTTTATTGATTTTAAATTTTAATCTTTTTAAGTATTATTTGGTTGGACTTTTGGAGAATAAATAAGCATTTTTACCACAAAAGCTTTTTTTTTTAAGCACTTTTTTAGTAGATATAGCTTTTTTGACAGCTAAGATATAACTTTTTAAGAAGATCAAATTTGAAGTTTCTCAAAAAAATACATTTTCAAGTAGATTTTTCAAATCAATTAATGAGCCTATTTTTAGTCTCTTTATCCTTATATTTTACACATAATTCTCACAATAATCACAAACACATCTTCACATTTATTTTGAGATTTATATAATATTATTTGACTTTTTTTATATGTTTTAGTATTTATTTTTTATATTAGTTTTACTTATGTTGTAATCCATATAAAAGATTTGGTTTGATATATTTCCATTTATGTTTCATATGGTTTAAAATTATGTAATAATTAATATATTGTGTTTTGCATATTGTTTAATATATTTTAAATAATTTTTATTACAAAATAAAATATAGTTAAAATTAAAAGAACTTTTTATTTTTATGTTGCCAAAGAATCTATTGCATGAAAATCTTTCAAAAATTTTTTTTAATAATAGTCAAACAGTCAACTTACCTTTTAGAAAAAGTTTTTATTAAAAAAATTCTACTGACAAAAATTCTGCTAATATAAGCATATCGAAACAGACACTAAATAACTTTAGGAATCTATCTTGCAATCGAAAGATAGCGAATCCGCTTGTCGTAAAAGAAAATTTGTTACTAACAGCTTGCTTCCAAGAAATTTCCTACTGACACCCCAAGTTTCTGGCGGTACTATGTGGCTTAGTTTCTCTTCAAAGTTCAAAGTTTGGACAATGCCTCGTGGACAGGGGAGGCTATGAACAAGCCTATTGGTCAATCTCACGAAAGCAGCTTTTCATTAGACTCTGTAGTGGAGATGACAATAAAAACTTAGCATTCAACGAGCACAAATGGTCCCTCCTCGAATGTCTGTCTTCGATGGCTCCAATAAACTAACCCTCCCGCCTCTCTCGATCTTTATTCATGCAATCCCCCGCCACTGAGGGACAGCATTAAATGCTTGAAAAAGAAAATAACAAACGACGGGTCACCTATTCCTTGCACCAACTCCTGTTCTAGCCTCTCTATGCAGTCACGGATGTGACCTATTTTTGTAGATTGGACATGGGAATTCGGTAATTTTGATCTGGGTCATGGGGACAGGTACTACAGGTGGGCTATACCATCACAGCAATGCAATGACCAAACCTAAAGCTAGGATAAGGAAGCATTAACTCCGAAATTGCTTCTTATCTTGGTAGACCCCATTTTGAATATGCCTCTTCAAGTTTATGGCGTCCAAAACCTTCTCCACCATGCTTGCCCCCAATGGTGCCGTTCAAACGGTGAAACTAGTCTTGATAAGAATCTCTCAATGTAAGATATTATAGGTTTGAGTCATAATATCAGGGTTTGTAGTTCAATTCAACATTAAAGAAGATGGATAATATATATATTGAAGGTGTGATTTGCATTTTAATATTTTATAAAAAGTTTAGGTAAGTCCATATTATTATTTTTAATATCATTTTGCAGTAATAATAGGTATAATTAACTAATTTCTTAAGAAATCGTTTTAAAGTAAATCCAAATTATTCAAATATAATATTACATAAATTAAATTGACGGTCTAAATGTTAAGAAATGATAAATTTTTAATTTTATTATAATTTAGGATATTATTATTATTATTATAAAATATTAAATTATAATTTGACTTACAGTACGAATTTACTTATATGTTTTAATTTTGTGAAACGTTGTAAGAATGTAATTTATAGCTTTGAATCAACTCCAAGGCTTTTCGACAATGGCCTTCTGGTTCTTCCACCATAAAAGCCGAATGGGCCTTTTCTTTCTTAAACAGAACACATGAAAATTAAACTAATGCTCCTTTGTTTTGTTTATAGCTTTTTTAACTACTCAAAACCCAGTAGTTTGAATCAGAGGGAGGGCACGCAAAAGTTGCACCAGTGGCCATATGATTCCAAAACAAAGTTCAAACTGTCTTCATAACCTTCCGTGAATCAGCACAGAAGATATGCAAGCAGGTAGAGACATTGAAAAGACAGATGAGAAATGAGATCTAGGCATATTTTATTTCTCTTTTTCTTTGCCCATTTAGCCTGGAGAAGAATGCTCACACTCTGACCACCAATAGTTGCTTCATCATCAATGGACAATGATGTGCTATGAGTTCTACCCTCTAAGCAGACAAGCAAGAGACAGACCCCATGAAAAGCTTCTGCAATTGGCTTGAAGAAAGTGACTGGAGGCAAAGGAAGGAGCAGTTTTTCGTGTAGGAACCTATTATCAGGACTATTGAAAGTGCTAATGGAAGCTAGATTCAGGCTAACATCTATCGAAAGCATCAGTTTTTTCTCGTCGGAATTTTTATTGATAAATCTTACAAATCGGTATATTATTCTTCAAGTACGTGATGAATAAATTATCGAGTGCACGCAATTAAAGATTCATAATCATAAGCTTGGTGGGACGGGAAGAGGACATAGCCACATGGGTAACAATTGCTCTCTACTTCACATGACATTCATAAGTTACATTGTCTTCAAAAAAGGGGTTTTATATACTTTAGTATAATAACTTCACTATGTAATAAAATAGTTAAGATTGAATTATTCCTCTAATTTCTTATAACATTACAATGCAATTGATTATCGAATAAACTTTAAAAAATACGTAAGTTAATGATTCAAAATCAAATTACGAGTTCAATCCCGAATAATCGATCAATAAGAAAATTTTGGAAACTCAAACTAAAACTTCAATTTCTCTTTATATCCAATAATTTTTGAAGAGATATTACATTTTGGTATTTATTTAATAATGTAATTATACGTGGTAAAGAAATTATCGAAGAATCCGTAGTCACTATTTTTTGGATGCTCACTGAGTAAATCGCTGGATTGATCCAATAACCTGCAAATTACGTCAATCGGGTACTCCGCACTAGACAAGTCAGTACGTTATCATAATTGTAGACCTAATTATAGTATCTACCTACTAATTTAAATTATTAACCTATCAATATAATATAAGACTATATATTGCACAAATAAAATAAAAAATTCCCATGTTACTAACATGATAAAGTTTTATATTTATGAAATAATAACACTATAAAATACTTTTAAAAAGCCTCTGATGACTAGCTCATAATTGGCCTACACGAGGGTTTATGGTTTTTTAATTAATCAACAGTTTTCTGTTAATCTGGCAGGTTTGAGTATGATTTAGCTGTCAGATGAAAGATCATGTGGATCACTGATGCATACACATCGATCTTTGTAAGCTTCGATTCCTACTACTGACACTTACTAGTTTTTAGAGGATATTGCAGAACAAGAAAATCAACTATGCTATCCAACTTGTGGAATATGAATTGATTGTGGATAGACTCCCTAACGTTATGATATTAATGTATAAGATTGGGTAAAAAATATAGATGTATCATGTAATTTAAGAAATTTTAGAAAAAAATTAATTTTTAAAATTTTGATTTTTTTATTTTCAATATTTCTAAAAAGCTCCTTTTCCTAAATTTTGGACATAAACATTATATGTAAACCAATCAATTGATATTTACTAGGAGATTTAACCAAAGTCTTATATTTCAAATTGATTAAATTTGATTAAAATTAATAAATTATTATAATTATTTTAAATTGAGTTTAATTATTCAAATTAAGAAATTGCCTGAAGGTATCATGTTAGTGATATTTAATTACTTTACATTTTCAAAGAATTTCAAAAATTAAACATGAAAGAGATCTACAGGCTTTTACTCTATTAAGATTTTTATATAGTAATACTCTAATGATAAATTTAGGCTTAACTTTATCCTAAAAGGCACCTTATAAAGGAGATTTAATATATATTTATAAATTATTTTAACATTCTTTACTTGTTCAACGTGAGATTCATGACACGTACAAATAACCCTTTATTGTTTACGGGACGAAAAGTCATTAATTTGAATATAATTATTAAGTTTCATTTAAATAAGAGTTATCTTAATTGTTAATATTAAGAATTAATTTATAAACCATAACATGTCATCGAGATTTTGTGAAATTTTTATGAATAAATCCTTGTTTTTCTTCTTTCCTCGTTATCAAAATGTCACTCACAAGAACTTAAAGATCTCTTGAAGGGCTTTTAGATGCCATGCCAACATTTGAACAAAGGTAGATAACAAAGAGAAGAAAACAAAAGGCAAGTGGGATGAATAGTTCACATGGTTTCTGAACAAGAAACAATCAAGCTCTTTCCATGGCAGGAAAAAAGTAATAATTAACAGAAAAAATCTTACTGACAAAATTAGAATATGAAACTTACTTTCTATATATATATATATACATTCCAGGCAGTGAAAATTTGGGAAAAAGATTTAAAAAAATTTAGGTGAGAGCTCCTTTTTCGGCGTGCAATGAGGATCAGAGTCTCTCTTATGCCAACACACACTTAAAAGCACACCTCTCCAAGCTATACATTGGAAGATACTGGGAGTGACAGGAAGAGGTTTCCAAAACAGGAACTCACATGACTATGTAACGATAAAGCTAAGCATCTGACAACTCCTCTCAATCCAATGCCTAATTATTACTAGACTCTTCTCTTGATAATGTATCTTCTTCATGCTCGATCAATCTTTCAGGACTCAGTTTTACCCAAAACCAAAATTCAGCTTTTACCAAACCACAGATGACAGAACTCTTCAATGCACCTGTCAGGCTTAGCTCAGGACATTTAGGTGAAGTCAGACCACTTTCATCTGTTCCCTCTATTCTGTTCCACTTTGTGCCAAAGTCGTGAATGTGCTTGAAACAAAGTTGGATTAGGATGGATGGAACGGACGATCTGTCCCTTTCATGCACGTCCAAGCATTATAGTTTTTCCAAGAAGATTGCTTGTTTGAATTGGTTGGTTCACGCTTCATATTAACATAGGTTCATGCATCGTAAGTTGGTTCCAATTATATCAATATTCTTAGGAAGGGGAAGACATACCATTGTTGAATCAGTATTTCCAATTCCATGAGATTCCAAGACTCTCGAGTCGTACTTCAAATAAGTTACTCGATGAGTCAATAATTTAGATGTTAGACATTTTGTCCTTAGGGGCAATTTTGTCAATGCCTCATAAAATTGAACTAACATAATTGCAATTTAGTTTTTAAATAAATTATCGGTTAAGCTACGCCATTTGATCCAAATAAAAGATAATAAAGTGACCCAGTCAATGATCTAGTTAAAGGGGTCGAAGTCCGGGTGAAAAATGGGTCCCGATTAGTGTGGACCAGGTCCATATCGGCCTTGTGATGGGAAAACCTGATATGAAAGCTATATAAAGGTAAGGTCTCCTGCAGTTACTCAATGAATAGAAGCAGTTCATGAGCATAAGGTTCCTGACCCGTTAAGAAAGCTCAGAACTTAAGGAAACTATAGAAAGGTCTTGCCCGTGAATCGGTGAACACTTTTCGCTTAAGGACTAGGGAGATCCGGAGTCGTTTGGAGTTCAGAATCAGCATCGGAATCAGAGATAGAGCCGAATCCGGATATTCCGCATTACCTTCATTTTTTATTCTTTCACGGGACCCTAGGGTACGTAATAAAGTCCCCTCTACGTACTAACATTAGAATCAAGTGATTGCTTAGATTTATAATATGTGTCTATTCTCGATTCATCATCCTCTAAATCACCAAAACACTCAAATTTGAATCTTTTAAATTAGTAGAGACATGAGGAACAAATTCTATCATACCTCTTAGGGGGTCGAACGAGCTCGAGCAAGTCATGAATGCTACATAGTATTAAAGAAAGAAATAATAAATTCAAAAGTATTTAACCTTTTAAAATTTTTAATTAATATCAAATTTTCTAAAATTTTTCAATCTAATAAATAACTTTTTAAAAATCGTACAACTCCAGTTAAAACGATATTTATTTATGTTACCGAAAGATAGATAGACATATACGTGATAGTTGATGAATATGTCACACTAAAAATAATATTTTCACATGATTTGAATGAGTTTTAAAAATTAAGTATAATTTTAAAATTTAAAAAAACACTAAATTAAAAAATCCTAAAAATTAAGTACTGTTTAATTTATCCAAATAACTCGTAATCATAAAGTTAAATTGTAATTTCACTTCTAATCAAGACACTAATTAAAACAGTGTGATATTATGAAATTATTTGTTTTTAATATTTTAAAGTATAAATTACTAATTATATCGCAATTACAAATTATTGTAATAATTTTCTTTTTTTAAAATTACTACAAATGCAATATTACCTTCAAACCATTACATGAATGTAATTATAATTGAAAAAATTGAAGGGGATTAATTATTTTGCAAACATTCTGCAAATTTCCTTAGCACCAAAGACCAGTCACGTTATTAAGCTCATCTCCTCATATGTGCCGCAAGCTATATAATTGTTCATAGACACATAACTCACGTGTCATCAATCTTTTGCACACAAACGTAAGCAAATGGACTTCTACTCTCAATCAAAGATGTGGGCAAAACAAACACTGTGGAGATTTACTTCTACTATATGTGAGGACCCACCCTGAAGACTCACTCTCTGCACCATTCACGCCCATATCAAAATCAATACACTCACTGTTGATTGTTTTTGCCGCAAAACCAACACCCACACATAAGGAACCAACTTTAGCTGTATATTTTTCTCCTGCACTATTCATGCCCACATGAAAACCAATACACTCAGGAGATCAAAACCAAAACAACGCAGCAGCCAGTTTTACAATTTTTCACCAAAAATCAGAGCAAATACGCAGCCGCTAAAACCTCTTATTTCCTTTCACGTAAACCACCAAAAATTGCCCAATCAGCACACACATTGCTAGGTTTTCTAAGAATCCTAGTCAAACTTGGATTCTCAAAGATTCAGCCCCACTAAAACTCTGCGTATGGTATATACCACCAAGTCCCATTCCATGCCATATCCAATACTGATATTGCAAATTCAAAGATCCAATTCCAAACAAAAATCTCCAACACGCAATTACTTAATTAAAGCAAATCTTCAAGATATATGGTATGTCCCATATTCAATAAAAATGGCAAAAATAAAAATAAGATATATGTAAAATAAATTTTAAAAATAATTATTAAATTGATAATATTCTGAAAGCTGTTCTCGATTAGTCCTTCCACTTTTAATTTGCATGTAATGACCACTTGACCGGTCCCTATGTCTTGTGATTGTATCCTTTAAATCGATGGTTTAATCCGTATCATATTTACATATCATCACCTATCCCATAAAATCCCAATTCTTTTTTTTGCTTTTGCTTTTTCACGGTAAATAAGGAACATCTAATTACTTATGTGAAAAAGATGATCCTCTATATTAAATGTATATGAATAGTAACATGAATAGTGTTGGCAACAAGTTTAGTCTGATCCAATCTTGAAGCCGGAGCTTAAATTTAATTGAGTTTCATTAGGCTCGAAGATAGATTAGGTCGAGTCAAGCTCGAAAATAAAAACACAAACTTGAAATTTAAAAAATAGTAAAGAAATAAAACAATGTTGTTTCGTATATAATAAAAATGTCGTTTGTTACATATAAACGTATATCATACAGAATGACTCGCAACAAGATGAGATATTTGATAACGACGATATTATTTATGTTAGAAAGTGCTTAACTCACCCTCAAAAGCTAACTCAAGAGGGGGAGGTTTGCATACCATTATAAACTCTTGAATGCCATTGTAATTGTCCGATGTAAGATTCCTGACACCCCCCCTCAGTCCAGAGCAAGATTGGACATCTGATGGACATATTGGGCAAAGGGACATAACCGGACACCGCCCCAAACTATCGAGACAAATTTGCTAGAACTAGTTGTTTGGATAGTTAACCCTTACCACTTATAAATCCTTTAACATTTTCATGTCTAGGGAATATGGGACACTCTAACACTCCCCCTCAAGTGCAACTGGGGCTGGACATCCAGTTGTCATTTGAAATATACTCAGTGGTAACCGGACCGGGCTGCTGGGACTGGATATCCAGACGGAAAACCGAGAAATTAATAATCCGGACCAAACTTGTCTCTGATATCATGTTAGAAAATGTCTAACTCACCCCCAAAAACTAACTCAAGAGGGGGAGGTTTGCATACTATTATAAACTCTTGAACGCCATTGTAATTGTCCGATATGAGATTTCTGACAATTTCATATATGGTTGAGGTTTGAGCTTCGAGATTGGTTAGATTGTAAAGTTCGAATCCGAGTATAGCTTGCAATTAAAAAAAAAACTAACTCCAAACTTGATCAACTTAAATTGAGTTTTTTAACTTTCAATTAGGTCATATAAAACTTGAGATTATCCCTAAATATGAATCATCAAACATGAGAAGTGCGTGGTAAGGAATGGCCTACCAAAGTGCATTTTGACTCATCAAATTAACGAGTATCTGTAATCAGCAATTCTACATGCATTGAATAGCAGCACTCAATTGCACTTCTCTCTGCCTCCCAGCTTTCACCGACCATTTTCATAAGCTGTTATTTTAATTTATTTTTTACATATAAAAGAATATCCAAAAAAATATTCCTCACTCCATTCACTTGAGTCATAATTGATACGAAGATTAACAGTTAGCTAATTAATTTGGTTTACTCAAAATGTATATAATATAATTCAAACAAATACACACTATCAAAACTAATTAATATTTAAGTTACAATTGATATAATTGTAGTAATATTTCATATTTTGTAAATATTTTAGGACGTAAATTTACTTTATTTTATATCAATTTATTAGGAAATAACTTATATCAATAACAACAACATTATATACTAAAATGTATTCTAATTGATAATTATAATTTCGTCTATAGAATTCAAAATTCAATGTGGTTGGGTCGGCCATACAAAGCCCAAGTCCAAGCCCAGACATCGACGGCCCAGACAGACGGCCCAGTCGTAGGTGATCATCTCCTATACAAACACCGAAACCTACGTAAAGACCTAAACCTAGCAATTATCCCGTAAATAAGGTACTATTTCACCATGATACAAGTACGAGATTACAACCCTACTTTTCTTTGTTCTCAACGGCAAAAACCTTTTCCATTAGACTAACTTGAGCGTCGGAGGGGCCTTCCGGGAAATAACTTCCGGCGTGCCTTGCTTGTTTTGCAGGTATCCACCAACCACAATCTCTCAAGATGATGAATCCGAATAACAACGTTCAGCTCCAACAGAATCAAGCAGAATCACAATGCATTGAAATGTCAATACTTAATTATAGTACCTTATTTATTTACGATTCATTATGTAGGAACATAGATGGGAACAAGAAAAAGACACGACTGCTTGGATTATATGTACAAATATCGAGGAAGATATGAACGAAAGAGAATTTATAGAGGAAAAGGAGTCTCTTTTCCACATTTTCGGCTAACTATTATCAGTTCCAAGGAAGCAATAATCAAAAGCTTGTTGTTCATTTCGGCTGCCCAAGATTAGCCACGATCTTTTGAATCCAGTTCCCATTATAGTTAACCAAAAATACGTGAATGGTCACGTTTCAAATATGTTTCGTTGATTATATTGAGCTTTTTTATTGTTAAAGGATAAAGACTTTAAGTCGATCTTTAAAGGGGTGATAGTAATATACAAGGGGAACTTAATTATCTAATTAAATTTCTAATTGATTATTCCAAAACAAACAAATAAAAGGTTATTTTGAATATAATTTTAATGATTTTTATTAATAATAGTACCATATCCAATATTTTTTAATTTTATGAATGATTTAGTTTAATAATTTTGCTTTTAAAAATTGATTATTTTATTAATTCATTGGTCAATTTTTATAAACTAATTAATTATTATAAAATAAAATAAACCAATTAATATTAATTTTTATTTAACATTCATTTTTCAGTTAAACTTTAAAATTTTCAAAAGTAAGAATAATTTCTGCTAATCATTTTTCAAAATTTTTAATCAATTTTACGACGACCTAATATTGATTGAACATTTTAAATCTTAAATCTCTTATCTTATCGATTTAACTTCTAATTTGATTTTAAGAACACTGAACTTTATTCTGAGTTATTCTACATGTCCCTTCCCATATTAAACTTGACTTCCAATAATCTTTACATAACATACTCTAATACGTATAGTAAAAATAGGAGAATCTCAATTTATTGTTTGACTCCTGAATCGTATGTACTTTTTTAACGAATTAAAAAAAAAAACTCTAGCTTGTAGCAGATTTGTTCATGTATCGAATTCAGAACTTTATGAATGTAACAAAGGACCAAAGTTCGAGAAATAGTCCAAAGTCAAAACTAAAAATGATCTGAAAATTTCAAATAACACGTGATCTTAAATTATAAAATTTGTAACTGAGATCGATTGTAGGGTATTAAACAAATTGTTGCTTCGAGATGGTGAAACCAAATCCACAAAGTTGTGTTGTGTTGGTGAAAATCCTTGCATTGGGTTCATCATTCTGACCGGCGACAGGATCGTAGGCGCCGCCGTTGTAGGTGGTTTTGGAAACAAAGCAATCCTACTTGGAAACTTGATCAATATTTAAAAATAACACAAAGCTTATTAAAAGTTTGTACTCAGTCAATAAAACTGTTTTTATGATTTTACCAACTTTCAATTTTTTTTAATTAAAAGGTTGGACACTGCTTATGACTATTCCTTAGTGACACTTTAATTTAAGTAAATATCAAAACATCAAATGTTTTTATTTGGGGATCTAATGGGTATTGATAAAGTAAATTATCACATTAAAATTTCTTTAAAAAGGGTTTTGTCAAAATAATTTCTAAATTTCATTGATAAGTTCATATAATTTCATTGAAATGTAAGATTTGGATATATCTAATAATACGTAGTCTTATTTTTACATAATAAAAAGACTATTTTTATAGATCATGTCAGGAATCTCACATCGGACAACTATAAAGGCATTCAAGAATTTATAATAGTGTGCAAACTCCTCCTCTTGAGCTAGCTTTTGAGGGTGAGTTAGGCACTTTCTAACATGGTATCAGAGCCAGTTTGTCTCGATGGTTTGGGACAGTGTTATGTCCCTTTGCCCAATATGTCCATCAGATGTCCAGTCCTGCTCTGAACTGAGGGGGTGTGTCAGGAATCCCACATTGAACAACTACGAAGGCATTCAAGAATTTATAATAGTGTGCAAACCTCCCCCTCTTGAGCTAACTTTTGGGGTGAGTTAGGTACTTTCTAACAGATCAGTATATAATTAATAACAATATAAAATATAAATAAATATATAAAATTAAATATATAAAATATGGTAAAGATTAATAAAATTCATAAAAAAATAAAAAAGTAATTAAAAGAATAACTCACGTCGTACAGTTTTTGGGAATGCTATTTATTAATAGCATTTACTGCTCTGACTACATAATATTCGATAGTTGAACGTCTGAATCAATTAAATCCACAGGGAGTAGTTGAATGGCAGGCAAGAAATCATTTGAAAGGTCCCATATATGCACTATCAACCAAATGCATATAAATTGTCTTTTCTAAACTATCGGAACCTATTCTGATCACTTATTTAATTTCTCCCAATCTTATTTAATTTTATTAACATATTTATACAGAATCTACGTAAATATGTAGATAAAATTAAGTAGCACAGAATTGAAACATCCTAATAAGAACAAGTAATTTCATCCTCTTTTCTTTTTTTCTTTTTTTTTGACGAATAAAATCGTAGATACCAAAAGGTGAAAGTCTAAACTTAAGTCATCAAGCTTATCCCATACACCCGGATCCTATAAGCCTTTCAATATCAGGAGCATTACTAGCTCTTAAACAATTACTTAAATGAAAATTGTTATTCAATTTTAAGTTATTAATTAACTTAAATTACACGAGTTAGATGTTATTATGTATATTCCAAATTTTGTCTTCTGTGCCATAAAAAATTACTTATAAATTACCAATTTATGAAAAAATACATGAATTATATGAAATTTATCACCTTACTCTTCAAAGATTCATATGATACAAGACGAGTTAGTATGTACATAGATTAAGTCAAATGTCATCTTATTAGTATATCTTTGATTTTTTTAGTATTTATTTATCTATCAGAAGAAGATATTATCGAGTTGAATTTTTTTTTATAAAAAATATTTTGACAAGAATTCTTAAATTTTGTAATTAAATATAAATAATGTCTGATTTTGAGTAACCAAAAAATTGGGGGTTGAATTGGGAATTCAAGATAGTGTTATGATGTCTCGAGACTTGAGGATAGAGATGATGTCTTGGGGTTCTTCTGAGCCCCCACAAACCATCAAAGATTCTAAAGAAGAGAGATATGAAAAGCAAAAGGAAACAAAAGTGAGAGATATACACAAGAAGCCTCAATGACTTTCACTTTTTTTTTTTTTTTAACTTTCCTTCTCTTTTGATTTCTTTACTTATCCAAAGTGCAAAGGCCATCATTCACCAATTCGTTCTGTTCCAAACCTGAGGAAACCTTTCGATGGTGATATATAATATAATGAGAAACCCACAAGTTTCACCTTTTATCTTCCACTCATTAACAACCCTCTGACTATATATATGCCATTCTAATCATTTTCTTTCTTTGTTTGAGCACTAACAAATTCGATCAGCATCATCATGACTACTCAATATGCCATTTTTCTCGATTGTTTCAACCACAATCGATTCGCAAGATTACAATTTATCTTTCAAAAATAAGGTTAAAACTTACAAAATGCTCATTAAACAATTTTTCTAAGTTACGTAATTTAGTAAAGATATTAGAACTAATGTTTTAAAAATCGGACTGAAAGTTAACCCGTTAAAACAAGAGGTTTAAGGTTTAAAAAAATTCAGCCAGTATTAAATTATTATAAAGTTGGTAAAATAAAAAATTTTAAAATATGATTGAACAAGATTATCTCTATCTTTCTATTAAAGAATTTAAAGTTTAATTAAAAAGATTGTTATACGAAAATTAATTAATTAATTTTACTTTATAAGAACTCATTAATTTATGAAAATTGACCTACTAATTAATAAGCTGATCAATTTTTAACAACGAAAATTATTAAAATAAAATAAAGCATAAGATTGAAAATTGAAAAACAAAAAGATAGTTTAAAATTTTTTATAATTAAAATTTTAAATCATTAATTAGAAATCCGTATATAAGAATTTACTCAATAAAAATGGTTAAAAATTGAATAAAATTGAAAATTTTAAAATATGATTAAAAGAGGTTATCTCTATCCATCAAATGATTTGAAGTTTAACGAAAAAGATTATTATGTGAAAATTAATTAATTAATTTTACTTTATAAAAACTTATTAATTTATAAAATTAATTGATTAATTAGTAAATTGATCAATTTTTAATAACAAGAGTTAATAAAATAAATCAAATCCAAAAATTAAAATTAAAACAAAATAGTTATAAAATTTTTTAATCATTAATTAGAAATCCGTATATGAGAATTTACTCAATACATAATGGATTTTTTGTACACAAATTGGATCTCCTGGCAAAGTCGTCATGCTGATGAATTCCTATACGCGTATTACACAGCGACTGAAAGGGCAAAAGAAGAATAAGGAATTTCCGGACAAGTGGCAAGAGATTGCTTTTTCACTTGCTAGTGCTTGAGCATTCACATGGCTTCCATACCAATTTGGGACCCCTCCATTGATGATTGCGAGACAGACATGTTCCTACACTGAATTTTTAGCAGCTGGTATTGAACCTTAACTTCAGCTTTCGCTCATTTCTCCATCAGCCTCATGTCAACCTTTTGAGTGAATCTCAGAGTTTCTTGAAATAAATATTATATTATACTTAATAATACTAATAAATTATTTAATAAAAGTTATCAATTGTGATAAATACTTTACTCCTAACACATTTAGTATATATAAATGATTCTCCAAACTCGTAATTTCAAGTAGCTTTTCCAAGTTCAACCCCTTGAAAAGGACTCAACGAATAAGACATGTTAGAGCTCGTAACAATCATTTAAATCGAGCTACGAGCTTGATTCTGAATTATTGACTCGTTAAGTAATTGATTCAAATTACGTAACTTACGAATCGTACTTGTTTATACTGTTTGCAATCAGGCTTGGAAGCACAAGATTGTCAATCAATGACTTTCACGAGTTCATATTGCGTCTAAGATTAGAATATTTATGAGTCAATCAAGCCACTACGTAAGTCCATAACCTAGGATTCGGTAGTGTTTTCTCACCTAAACGAAGAAAAAACTACAGAGTAACATTGAAACACAAGTCCTGAGTGCGGTACAAATCTTTCTGTGGTTAGTTAGCTCCGGCACATGCAGCTAGAGATACTTGCTGTAGAGGAAGAAAGAGATGGGTTTTCCCTCAATAATACAAATTTATATTGTCATGTGGTTTTGTGACAGTGTGAGGGATTGATTACAAACACTTCTCTTATATACTCGAGCATTTTTTATATTCAAGTCATAGATTCTCCTTGACTCCTAAGCAAATTGGTCAGTATCACATGTGATCATGCTAACAATTTCACATGTTATTAGATGTGGAAATTAAGAAAACCCTCTATCATTAAAGTCTAAACCAAATTTGATACGAAAGAATCATCATCAATACTGCTTCTGTTACTACTTTGATCGTAATAAGAGACTAAAAACGGTATTGAAAGTATCTAATATCGACCGGTACCGAACTTGTATTATATTAGTATTAAAATCAGTACGAACTCTGCTAAACTCGGCTACCTATTGCACATCAATTAGCTTTAGATGAAATTAAAGGCTATCGGTAATCAGTGTGCATGTGATGATACTATTTTATTCAAGATGATTGTGATATTGTAAAAGGGTAATTGATAGGTTAAGCAAAAGCTAATCATCCACCGATAAAGTGTTTGAGGCCTGCTCTTGCTTTGCCTTTAGAAAATCAACCCCAAGATACCTGGTTGAATCCTATTGATTACTTTCTCTAAATCACAGCTTTTAAATAAGCGGAGAAAAAAAAAGAAAACAAAAGCAAAGCAGACTGTCTTTGTCTAGGGCATGCATTCATTAATCAAAGATTAGTCCATTCATTTTCACACTTCCTGACTTAACTTTAAGATGGTCAAAAATGGAGTGTCTCTTTAAAAGACAAAACGAATGTATGTATAAAACTTTCTGTGTGAAACCAAATTGGGTATGATGACTCGATTTTAAATTGCGATCTACATTGGTTAATCGATCCCATCTCAAATTAGTTAGAGATATTTTTACGTTAGGAGTAAAATAACGCTAATGTTAAGTGTAAAATAAGTTTCAAGCTCTCAAGGGTGTGGCTCAATGGTTGAGAGCGGGACTTGACTTCGGCTAAGTCCCAGGTTTAATTCCATGCTAGCCCCTCTTGTAAGGATTTGGGACAGTCGAAGTTTTACCTGTAGATGAAAAACTAGTTGGGTCCTCAATGATGAGGTGCGTCCGCTTGGCCCGCCTGTAGGGTGATGTGCCAATTGGGCCTTCGAAGAAGTGTGCCCGCTTACCCTACCTAGGGGATTTCTTCGAATCCCAAAAAAATAAGTGTCAAACTCGTGACATAATTTTAAAAAACGTACTAAAATAAAGTTTTAGTTTCATTAGACATCCGTAAAAATATAACTTTATACTTTTCTCAGTAATAAAAGAAATCTTTTATATATATTAGTTAAATTATGTAATTTTTTGTATTTTTATTATATTATTTTCTTTCTATATTACTTTACAATTAATATTATAATAATTGATATTGTATCACTATTAACATGAAAGGAACTTATTCCTAAAAGAACATGGAAAAGATGATGCTCTTAATTACATTGAAATTTAAGGCAGATATGTACATATCTTTAGTAAGTAGCCATTAAATTTATTGATGTAAAGCCTATCCCAAAGGTGGGGACTAAGAGTAGACAGTTTGGTACAAATAATAGATGAGGGGCCTCATTACACATCAATATGTATCATATAAGGGGTCCATATATATATATATATATATATATATACCAGCATTTGTTCATCTCTTATCCAAACTCACTTTATACGTTTAGTCATTTATCACCAATTATTAAAGAGTGTATTATAATATTCTTCACAAAGAGTGTGTGTGCAAAGCTTGAAAAACTTTGGATCCTTAACCTAAGACCTTATGATTTTCAAAACCTAACCCCATATCATGCAACTACTAAGTTTCATGTCTTAAAATAAGCATTTAACTTATGGTTTTGGAAGCAAATTATTAAATTTCATGCCCAAAATTCTATAGGAGGTGAATCAATTTGGCATGATCTCATACTTCCTTATAATTAAAGTCAAAAATTGTCACGATAAGACTTGATGGTCTTAATTAAATCCGAGAATAAAACAAGATATTATCAATTTAGATGAAAGTACTTGATAGGATACCGTCATAAGTTCTTATTTTTGTAAATATTTTCTGTGTTCATAGTATTTCATTTCAAAATACTCATGCCTGCTTTATCGATTAATGAGTTAAAAATCTTCGATAAACGCTTTATGATTATTCCTAAAAAAGTGCTACTCAAACACGAGATTTCAAATACCTCCCCATAAATTACAAGACTGAGTGTTCGAGTTACGAATTACATGCATTGGTCATTTGTTCGTTAAAAACTGACGACAGAAACAAAGAGACATGTGAAACCTTTTCTTTGGAGCAAAACCTGACTGGTCATTTTTAGCAAATAATTTATGAACTCCAGCCGTTTAGTAGGGTTGAATTGGCCATGGAAAGGGAGGTGTGGGCGTAGGACTTGTTGGAAATAATGAAAGGGATTGATAAATCATAATTATATGGTATGAATGTCCCATCGGATTACTCTTTTCAGGGAATGTATTTATTATATGTGAAAAATAAATAGTCCTCCCAATAATTCTCCTCGAACGTCTAAAACTGTGGCTAATTAGATTCCGAAACTTAAATTTGAGACAAGTGGGAATCTTTAAGCACTCTAGGAAACTTCAGGCAAATTCCTCAAACTGGCTTAAATACGAATAAAATTAGTGTTTTAAAAATCGGATCAAATTGATCGGTTGGACCAGAAAATTAGTGATTTGAAGTTTAAAATGATCCGATTTAATCTTTATTTTTTGTGAGTGATTGATTCGTTCATTTTGCAGTTGGACCGGTAAAAACTTCTAAACCGGTGAAAAAAAGAACCGGCCGATTTATTTAAAATGTCTTAATTTTGATGATTTTAACTTGAATGAATATTATGATTAGCGATTTTTTTAATCTTTTTATGAAATATGACTAATAAGATTTGTTATCTTATTTTGTGTTATGTTAGTGAACTTGAAAAAAACTTGTATATTTTAAAGTTTGAAAGTTTAAGTTAAATTTACAATTAGATAAATAATTAAATAGTATGTTTAAAAAATATCTTATATTTTATTTTATATATTAGTCACCGGTTCGATCACGGTTGAACCACTCTTGAATTAGTTGCTTATCCGGTTCAGTCACTGATCTAATTTTTAAAACATTGAATAAACCAAAGAGGGTATTAAAAAGTTAAAAATTCAAGTTAATTTTTACCATAGATTGTTTATTTGATTCTAACATGTAATTTTATAGTCATAAATAAATATTTTTTATCAATTACTCTAAGCGGGTATTATTTAAGTTATTTATTCTTAGATGTATCAAAAATTTTATTCAACCACGCATTAATTAGATATAAAAAAATGAGTTCTATTACGTGTATTAAAAAATTATTTAGTAAATTATAAATATATATTTAAAGATGACAAAAATTTATATTTGATCCTTTAAATTTAAAAGCAATAAATGAAATTAGATTTAATCAAATATCAGTTTAAATGTGAAATATAATAAATTTTACCTAACTAATAATAATAAATGAAAACAAGTATATTTGAAATCAACCGTATAGATTATATTTTTTCAAACTCGATCTTAAATATTAAGAAATTGGGAGTAAACAGAACATTTTCACTAAAATATGCATCCAAAAAATCTTAAATATTAATAAATTAAACAAAATTTAATTAAATATGAGTTTAAATTCGTTAATAAAATCTTCTTATAAACTAATAATGATAAATCAAAACAAACATATTTGAAATCAATTGACTAAATTATATTTGATTAAAATTAAATTCAAACTTCATATCAAATATTAAGAAATCGACCCACTTTTATTCAAACGTGCATCCAAAAAATATAAATTACAAGTGTTCATACTACATGAAAAAAAAAGAGAGAAAAAAAATGCTCGATAGCTATCTTTCTTTTGTCGGTATTTGTTACTTTTTATTGTAGAAAAAGGAAAAGGGGGAAAAACACAAGCATCACGTAACTATTAATCTTTCACATCTTTGCAACTAGTGGACCTCAAACTAAGCTTTGAGTCCTGGTTACAAGGTCACTATACTAAAATTGATAAGAGTATTCTTATTATTATTCTAAGAAATTGACTGCCCATCACATCAAATATTGCTGGACCACGATCACTCTTGCCCACCCTCGTTAAGCTCTTCAAGCAAGTGCAATCGAAGCTGTTAGGTGTTCTACTCTTGTGGACCAACAACATTGCTCTTTCGTATACTTTATTATTATTATTGTCATCATCTTGCTTTTGATATGCTTATCTCCATCCAATCAATAATCTTTAGTTAGCTCTTAATCCATCGATTAACTCGGGACTAAAGCTCTAATCACATTGAATTTTAAGTAAACACAACCTTTTCGGAATTTTTAAGATACTAATTTAAATAAAAATTTTGATTTGTAGCTTATTTGTATTCAGGTAAATAAAAAATTTTAATTTTTTGTAAATTAATTTTATAAATTTTTTTCTAAAATTAGTTATATCAATTTCGAATATCATGATTTTAGGACCAAATTGCTATCTTCTCTTTATCGAAGAACCACAAATTGATTGCTAATCTTTGTTAAAATTTTAAATATGGGTAGAGTGTAGAGTCCACTAATAGGAATTAGGCTTGGGTTAACTATTGTCCAAATAACTAGAACTAGTTGTTTGGATAGTTGGCCCTTACCACTTATAAACCCTTTAACATTTTCATGTCTAGGCAATATGAGACACTCTAACACTCTCCCTCAAGTGCA
>JAOSBP010000005.1:452672-479546 GCA_027563825.1 Erythroxylum mucronatum
ATATAATTGATCAGTCAATGCTTCTTCTTGAGAATGAGAGTGATATTGAAGCTAAAGTTGAAGTGAAACCAGTAATCAGAAAATACCATCATCAACAGGACACTGAAAGAAGCTTGGAGGAATTTCTGACCATAGTTATGAACATAGGACTGTCATGCACTTCAAGATCACCAGCAGAGAGGATGGCCATGAGCGTGGTTGTGAACAAGTTGCATGACGTTAGGGACTCATTTCTCAGAAGTCAAAACCTAGCTAAATGAACTTTTAGAAATGATTACTTTGTAATGTAATACCCTAGGTCCAACTTGATCCTGCAAGGTTTAGAACATGCCCATTTTCTCATTTAAAAGAGCAGTCTTTTGAGTGAGGAAAGATTGTTTTGGAAGAAGATTTGCAATTTCCAAATCCAATGAGACTTGCAGATTTGATAGATACTAAGAAGTAATATAGGAAGGAGATTGCTTTTTTAAAGATGATTTTTCCAAAAAAAAAAAACTTTCAACTTTGTTTTAGAGAATGCAAAGCAATCTATTGAAATTGGTAATAATTTTAATTTCAGGGATTATTTTAAAGTTTATTTTTATAATCATATTAAATTTATTATTTAATTTTAAAATATTAATTTATGAAATCATCAATTGAAAATGTATAATTAACGTATTTAAAAAAATTTACCATTCACAAAGTAACGAACATAACTTTTTTTTGGGTTAAAAAAGGAAAAAAAATGGACAAGAATTATATAGATTTCAAGTTTAGCCCGGTCTAACCTTGCCTAATTTGGGTCATATGTATATATAAATAGATGTCAAATTTAACTCAGTCTGGCCAGTCTAATTTTGACCTAAATTAATCAGGTCATAGGTCAAAATGATTTGAGGACCCGAGGTCAAGCACAAGTCGTAATTCGACCGTAACAATAAAAACAATGTTGTTTTGTAATTGTTTTTAAAAAAATAAGAATGAGCTAAGGCATGAGTCGACCTGCGAGTTATCTGACCAAGGGGCTGGGCCGCTCCTGAGCCGGTCCATTAACATCCTTAGCATATAGTGACTGACATTGAAGCGAAATCTTAGCTTTATATTTACTTTTAAAGTTTGTGGACATTATGCGCTTGGCTCGAGATTCGCACCAAATAGCTAACTACGTGTCCTTAAAAGACCGACCTTTCACCTCACGTGTCGAGTCGAGGCCCTACCTATATTATAGCCAGCAGAACCAATTTATATACAATTTTCAACACATTCAAACGAAACCCAGTTACTGAATTCCTGGTCATGTTCATCTTTCTCTCGTCCTTAGCCACTTAGCTCAACTGGGTACTTTCATTAATTACTAAGATAGTGATGACAAGTCTTGCAAGTTCTTGCTCCAAGTTGGTATTTAACAGAAAGAGAGGAACGGGGTTCGTGGAGTTTAACGTCAACAGGCACGAACTCAGTTTCTTGTTTCCTTCCAGGAAGGTTGGTTTCTTGCATTTGGTATGGGTAAAAGAAAAGGGCATACTTCCGGTTTCTGCATCTTCATCTCTGTCGAGATCGACTCAGGCACGAACTCTACCTTTTGTTTTCTGGTCTCTTTAAGAAGGTTACTGGGATAAATTTTAGATATTGGAGGACAATCAATAGTTTTAATCTTCTTGTAGGTTGACATGGAAGCCATAGAAGAGCAAGGTCAAGTGAATTGTAAGTTCTCTGTTCTTCTGTTGTATTGTATTTCTGGGTCTTCAGAATTTTATGGGAGTTCCAAGTTCCAACCTGTTGATGTGCAGATGAATCGAAGACAGTACATGTCAAGTTCGTGCTACAGAAAAAATGCTTGTTTGGTGAGCAATTCCTGATAGTTGGAGATGATCCTATGTTCGGATTGTGGGATCCCTTAAGCGCGATACCGATGGAGTGGTCAGATGAGCACGTTTGGACAGTTGAACTAGTAAGTAGGGTTGGCAATGAATTTTTTTACAAGCCCCAAGCCGGCCGAATCCTGACACTACGACAGGCTTCGGATTTTGAGTCAGGTTCGAGCTGGGCTTCGGTCAATCGGACCTGTTGATTTTTGCAAAAAGTCAGGCTTTGATAGATCTTCTAGGCCTTTATGTGGTACTGATGATTTAGTGTTTTCTTCAGGATATACCAACTGGAAAAGCTGTTCAGTTCAAGTTTATCCTGAAAGGTATTAAAGGGAATGTGTTGTGGCAACCAGGACCTGATCGAGTACTCCAGACCTGGGAAACTAAGAACACCATTGTTGTGTTGGAAGATTGGGAAGCTGCAGAAAATCAGAAAATAACAGATGAAAAGCCACTTCCTGATAGAAGTGAAGTGCTTACTAGTAACTCGGAACCGCCGATAGTAGCTGAGAACTTGACTCTTCAAGATGAGCAAGAAACTGTCATTTCTGCTGATGAAGAGAAACCATCACCATCAAGTAAGGAGAAGGAAATAGCTGATAAAATCCCTCCTTTGCAAGAGTCTACCGTGGCTATGGTGGCAGACAACATCACTAACCCAACACAGAATCCTTCTATTGTAGATATGGGTACTTCAAAGAAGAATTCTAGTGTAGAAGATGACGTTGTAGGATATAATGGCAGAGAAGTAGTTAACTCAGAAAGTACCAGTCTCCAGGAATATCCAGTCACATATGTTGTAGATCCTGTTCTGGTACCTGGCCTATCTGCAATATCAAAAGTCTCAAGTGATGAAATAGTCTCAAGTGAAGCATCTACAAATGATGAAGGTGAGATAAGTATTGGCTTTAATGCCTCCCTTGAAGATAGTGAAGTTCAGAATCTCAAGTTGCCTGAGGTAACTGCTTAATGAATGTGATGATCTGCTTTTTGTGTTTGTCTTCCTCGCTTGCCTACTACTTTTATCTTCATCACAGACACATGCTACTACTGAACGTCCATGACTTAAGCTTGTATCTTAATCATGTAATGTTTGTGACATATGAATGATTGAATAAATGGACTTGTACCATTGGCATCAGAGATGATCAACTATCAAAGGCTTTATGTATTTTCCTTTCATTGGAGGCCTACTGAAATTACAAGCCGGAAGTAAAAGATTAAACTTGGTTTACTTGATAGAACACTAAATCTCTACTTAAAGTTCACAGACTAATGATATACATCGAAAAGAAGGGTGGGTATGATAAAATTCAAGTTTTAGAACATGATTGGAAAGGTAGTACCAAGCTTTTATGGGCCCCTGATGGTCGCTAACATGTCCATAAAGATCCATGCACCAAAGGAAGTAGTCGGAAAGTAAAAACAAAACACAATCACCATTTAAGCATTTGTATCATTTTGTAGCAAATAAAGACCCAAATACGCGAGCATCTGTGTGTGGGTCATCTTTTTATTTTCTTGAGAATTAGGTGAACCTGAACCATTAAGGTTAACTGACAAGCTTGAAATTCGTGATTTTCAGCATGAAGAAACGATTCACGTAGTCAATGATGAGGTACAACTTGACAAGGATATGGAGCAAGAGGTAGTAGACAACAATGACGAGGTACACCTTGACAAGGATATGGAACAAGAGGTACTAGCCAAAGAAGAAAATAGTCTTCAACCAGAGCCAAACGGGTATAGATTTATGGAAAAAGACATTCACTGGGGCCGCAAAACATTTCAGAAACTCCTGATAAACTTGGGATTGCTGTAGCCTCACATAGAACTAGAAATTTTTCATCATCGTGATGGTTTGTCCTACAGCTCCTTTTTTTTTTTTTTGGTTGAAAATTTGTACTACAGGTTTGCATGTACTATATTATTGTCAAATGCTAGCTATATGTTGTATAGAATTTCTTAGTCCATGCAACTACATACTAGTTGGTCTCGTCACATTGCTTGCTTGTATTGTAATAATTTGTTATACAGGGATCTTGTATGGGGAATAAAATAGTTTTCTTAAAACCCCTTTTGCGTGATTGCTGAAGGGGGCTTGTACTGATTATCCTGAATACGCTAATGCCTGCTTATGTTTTCCCATCTACTTAAATGTATAATCTTTACCTAATAAGTGTTTGGAATGATTATCGGCAAAGCTAAATGCTGAAAGAACACAATGTCATGTCTTACAAGTGTTTGGGTTAAACAGCTACAAGCAGGTTTATAAGAAAGGGGCTTGTAATGATTATCGGCAAAGCTAACTGCTGAGAGAAAACTCACTTCTGCAAGCCTGTTGAATCCAATCCATCGTATCAAGTTTAATCCAAACCCTTGAACCATATTCAGACCCAAAATTTTTAGCCCATAGGATTGACACTATTTTGATGCTATGTTGTTAACACTGACAAGGCAGTTGATACTATGTTGTTCCACCAACACTGATAAGGTGATTGATACTACACTTCACAAAAGACGCCAGCCTACGTCATCTGGAAACTTTTAGCATTTTTACTTCATTTCAAAGTAGGTCTAGTCTGAAGATTTTAAATTGTCATTTACCATTTATTTCGTAAAAATAACAACAAAGGAATTAAAGTTAAACTACAAATATTTTTCAAATTAAAGCAAAAAAGAAGACACCAACACTCTCATTTTGCACCTATGAGGTATAAAAGAGGAAGTTCATTTCACACAGTGGCAAGTTGAGCAAATTGATTACTGTTTATTAACAAATCGAACCAGGCCATCTCAATGCACATAAATAGTCGATGAAGAATCCAGAAATGAGAGACATCTAATCACATTATTGGGTACCTGGCTTAAGGAACAGTAATACCTGCTTCCCCAGAACTCGATTCTTTATAATGTCTAGAAAAAAATAAAAGACGTTATACTCAAAAATTGGAAGGTACAGCGTACCTGCGAGCGTTGATGATAAGCTAGTAGCTACCAAGTTCTGAAGCAAAGAGTCCATTTGCACCTATAAGGGGCTTTAGCCTGTCGCAAGAAAGGAGCAGCGCTTCCCCATTGATAAAGTTTGGAAAAAAAAATCCATTATATCATTTACCCATTCAACCAAGTCCAAACGCCATAAGACACAAGACACGTTATTTAACCATCCAAATCAAACAATTCCCGAAGCCAAATGACTATTTCGCCTTGATATTATCATTGTTAAATGATACAAGGGTTTGAATATGCCCAAAAACAAAAGCATTTACAATTAACTATCTCCAACTAACATCATTTTCCTAGGACCCATCAAAACCTTGACGCTGAGTTTGACACAAGAGTTGAGGCCAAGCTACATTCAGGTGCATGAAGAACAAAGATGGGATTATCTGACAAAAAATGCCCATCTTTCTAAGAGGTGAACGATCAAAGAAAAGATGTATTCACCTTGAAATAAGTTAATTCCGACTTGTGCTAGAATCTGCATATATGAGATGCAGAGCACTATATTTCAAAAAGCTTTCCCCTTTCAAAAATTCCGCAATTTGTGGCACTTTTAAAGAACATAATCCCCAATCATCTGTTGCTCAGAGGTTGGAAGAATTTGCGAACCATCCAGTTCTTTGATGCTTTCACTTGGAGTAGGCTGCAGCAATCTAAGAAGAACCGAAGATAATCGCTAAGATAAACTAGGATAATCATATCAGAAATATATTTTTAAAAAATTATGACAAATTTCAATAGCAAAAAAGGTTACAGCAAGCATATTGCCAAGCCCAGAACTCAAAAAAATTGCAAGCTAAATCATGTACTTCTCAACTCCCATTCTTAGGGTAACTAGATATGATTAATCAACTGAAAAGAAAGAATACCTTATCATTATAGCTGGGGGAATTAGCTCGCCTCTGCACTTGCTGATTTAAAGTATTTGAATGGGTAGTTGCAGGATCAGCTTCAGCGGCCTGCAAGCTGCAATTTGTTAGACACGGAAGTTCAAGGAAAAAGTTGAAAAGTCTCAAACAAATAGAACATTTTCCGTTTCCTACAGAACAAGAAAAAAAAAAAGGTAAGTGCACTTAACACGCTTATAAAAACACTGGACATCTTAAAACTAAAATCTTCAAAGACAGTTGCTCCATTAGCGGCAACAGTTTTTGCCACTTTTTCTTCTCAAATATCCTAGCATAAGACAGAAAAAAGACTTGATGCTTAACCAATTCAAGCAAAATGGAAAAAGGTTCATTCAACTACATGGGAGTACTTGGATAATGGGTAGAAACTTGGGTCTGACCACCAAGCCCTTACCTCATAAACAGGAGTAAACAGAACTCAGTGAAGACAGCAGTAGTAGACATGGAGCCACTCCACGTTCACTGTATTTAGCTCCCACATCTTGGTGCAATCCCAAGAAAGGAGTGGTTTCTCACTCGATAACCACCAGTCCTCATCTGGAAGTTTCTTGCCCACATACCCTTTATCCAAGCATCACCTATGTTTTTGAACACATAAATCAGATAAACTACCAAGAGCATCGTCAAATATCCCCACCTCATTAGTATGTTCATTATGTTCATCCTCATGCACAGCTTCACTTGACCCATTGTCATCAACATCCCATAGAAATCCATTGTCATTTCTTTGTGAAAGATTGTTGAGATCCCGGTCCACGGCTCCACATTGAAGTGAGAAATATGCTACATATTTTTCTGAGAACAAATATATTCAGCAACTTGTGAGTTGACATCATACTCCTGAGCCATAATCAACCACAACAAAGAAATTAAAGATTCAAATCTTCTGCTCTATTGCACAGTGAACAAAGAAAAAGGTTTACAATGTGGAAACCACTACGCATTCAGAACAGTTGTGTAAACCAATTGCAGGTAAATCTTAGTGAATTTGTAACTCATCAAGCTCCTTAGACAAACCATTTAACGAGCAATCCAATCAAAATCACATTGATTTCAGGAGTGGACTTCATGCGGATGACATACAAAGATAATAATAGTTAAACAAGATAATACATAATGTGTCTTAACAAGAAATATTTACTGTAGATATTACCTGCCAAACTGCGAAGAGCATTCTCAGCTGCTTGCTGCTGCGCATCTTTCCTAGTTTTACCCATTCCAACCCCTATCTTCTCACCCGTAAACAAAACCTAATCAATCAAATCAACATGAGTTTGTTGGAAGCCACAAGGAGCAAGTTTATAAAAAGCTATTAATGGGAAAGGAAAGAGGGTAAGAGGCACAGAAACAAAGCATGTGGCACATTAAGATAGGATGTTTGGGGGGTAAAAGGAGGCAGTCATTCCTGCATTAAGACTTTTCAGGGAGAAAGGATGCAGTTGTTACTGACAACACTATGCTGCCAATATTTGATAATATCAAATATTGATTACAATTATTAATTTACATCCATTACAATTATTAATTTACAGCACAGGACTTGGTAGGGTATAAAGTATGAACTAAGGCATCAAGTTAACAAAAAAGGATAGATAGTTTTTTCTGGTTTAAATTATAATTTCACATAATTCAAGTACAAAAGGACATCTGATTTGGATAACAAGTATTTAAGCAGTATTTGAATATAAATGAACCATTATGGTAAACACAATAAAACATGCTCTCATCAAGAATACGAACTATGCAGAACAATGGTGAACATATAAAATAGCAAGAGATAACACTTTTCACTTACCTCAACAGAAAACTGCAACTCCTTACTCGTGCTTACAACAGACCGGAACTCTACCTGCAACCAAGATAATAAGTGACAATCCTTCAGAAATTAAGCAATCAAACCAACTCCACCCCAAGCTACATTACCTTTGAATTGCATCTGCGTCCAATTTCTTGCAGAACTCCAATTGACAAATGAGATGGTAGAAGGTTCAATTTCCCAGCTTCATTCTGCAATTCTTTGCTATTTGAAGGTGGGGGGTTTTGGAGCATGCCAATCTCTGTGATAAATTTCAAACATCAATAAATATGGAAATCTAACAGCCATCAAACAGAAAAAATAGATATCAGCATAACAGAATTTCCAAGTTAATAAGTTAACGCGATCATAACCACAACCAGTGGAGGCAGATCACATTAAGAAAATAGCAGAACTCCAAATTTTCAACATTAAAAACAAGAATAATAACTAAATTCACATGCCTGATGGCTGACTTCCAGAAGGAATACTTTGCTTTTGTGTGTCATATCCACATGATGCCTGCCCATTGAAATGTTATTAGAAAAATGTTTGTACCATTTTACCATCATAAAGTTGGAGCTGACACTGTATGATGTTACATTTTTCAAACATACCTCTTCCATCTTAACTTGTGGTACATGTGAGACTAAGCCAGTGGGAGCAGAGGACAATGCAGTAAATAGATTACCAACTGCTGAAGGCTTATTAAATTTTTGCAGTTCACCTTCTTGAACAAACCCTGAAGAACGACTGTTTATTTGTGCTCTGTTGATATCTTCTTCATTCATCCTAGTTCCTTGTGGAAGCATTGTCGATAAAGAAGTTGGGGTAGGTACTCTAGACAAAAGGGGTGGTTGTCCCAGATTCTGATTCCTTATATCTCGTCTGAGAGGAGCTCCAAGCAAACTAGATTCTGAAATGTAATGATACCATCCAACAGAACATCTCAGACAAATTAATATTGGCATGTGTTAACTTTCTTCCTAAATCAAAAGTATGCCTCAATCAAAAGCACAAAGAAGTACAAAAGAAAAATAAAGCATACTCTGAGGAGGCATGACCATTGTGCTAGATGTAGTGCCAACAACATTTGGAGCAACTCCAACTAGTGGTTGGGAGATTTCAAATCTTGACTCAGGGTTATTTGTTACAGAATGAATACCTGCATCTATAGCATTCTTCTCATCCTGAAAAAATAAAAATTAAGAACAACTTTACAAATCTATGAACCTGTTATCACAAGCCGAACTTTAGCAAAATGATAATGTAATATTTGTTGGTACAAGCAGTGCTTTATCATTCTCCACCGGTTTTCTAGAAATACATTTAATAAATTGATATTCCATGAACTCAAATAATCCTTTGTCCTAATACAATCAGTTAAACAAATCATCATCTTGCACACAACTTTTATGAACTTACTGATTGGCTCATCCTAAATTCGACTTCACCACCATTCATTCCTTCAGCAATGGGAGTATTACCATTGCCATTGGGTACAAAACCAGCATCCTGCACTTCAGAAATAATAAAATTCTAGCCTAAGCACAGTACTGCAAAATTCATCAAAAAAGAAAAAATCAATTTAAATACCTCTGAAAACATATAGTTGCTAACATCCGGAGCAGTAGGTAAATTTATCACCTCATCTTCATAAAAGACTTCAGCAATTCTTCGCAGTAAACTTTCATCAAATTCCCTAGTGCACATCACAAAAGATAACTTAGAAAATGATGTATCGACCATTCACAATTTCCTTTTATTTAATTAATTTATTATCTCTTACTTGAAAAAGCAACCTCTAACATTGCATGCTACATTCCTTGCTACGCATAGAACTGGAACAGCATTTGCTGTCTGGGAAAGAGGGAAAAAAAGAGAGCCCTATAAACACTTTGTTTCGAGTGGAAATACAAGACAAAGTATCAGCAACGATCAAGTTCATGAAAGGAATATCATGTTACCTCTGCCTGAGGAGCATAATAAGGAGTGAACGCAGGAACTACATGAACACGGGGTTGGTCCTTGTCTTCCCAAACCTTTGACCGGTCATCTATTACCATTGCCATCTTTGGATGGCACATGCCATCATGGAAGACATTTAACAAAGATTTCCTCGAGCCTTTTGAAAAGAAAAGAAAAAAAAAAAGAAGACTTATCATGCCAACAAGAAGGATTCTCACGAGTGGCAAGCGAGTAACACCAGTGGCCTTTTAGGTTGTTTAATTTAATGGATTCAGTCTGTTAACTTATCAGCACAAGTTTTAATTTTCACCAATGACTAGTAACTTTGATTGTAGTACTATCTGCTTCCTTACTCCAGACTAAATGAATGAGCAGACTGATCAGCTAACTTCAGCACAACCAGCAATAACATAATGTCATAAACATTCTAGGGAAATGGTTGACCTCAAGACCCCACTAATATTTAAATTAAAACATTCTCAATATGGATTTGGGTTCTCTACTCACCAGATTTAACACAGATTATGCGGTCTAATAGCTGCTTTGAACTTATCAAATTTGCTTCTGGGTCAAGAAGTCTCCACATTTCCAATGCATAATCTCTTTCAGCCATTGTACAAACATAAACTTCAAACCTTTTGCGTCCCTTTGCAGTTAAATAACTTCTCAAATCCTCCCACGCAGGCCTTAACCTCACAAGCACACTGGTATCACGAATCTAAACAAATAAACAAAATAAGAATTTTTCGCCCATATGAAGAAGTAAAAACAAGCAAGTCAATCATAATTCTTCAATGTAAAACAAGCAAAAAAAGTGCTTACTGAGTATTTCCCCAAATAGCATCCAATTCCAATTAACAATAATTAGCATCAAATGAGAAAAGGGGTTAATTACACCAAGCCCCATCCGACGACAATATTTCTCAAAAAGCCCTTTATGGTTTAAATTAAATCAAAGAGGGCCAGGTCTAGTGTAATTAACTCTAAAAGAAATTAAGTTCCCAAAAACATAATTAGCCATATATAAAACCACAAAAAGTTACTACACGTCATCCAATGGATTATACCTCAGGATTGATGCGAGTAAGGACAATATTTCTATCCGGCAACCTAATCACAGGTCTAAAAACCCTCTCATGTGTGTCTGAAAATGGCGCAACTTCCTCCAATTGAACCTTTAGTATCTTGCTATTGTCCATTACAAAATCACTCTCTGTAAATTGTTTCAACAACAACCGATCTTCCGTGTACCGCTTCAACTCTGCATACATGCCCGATATCCTCATCGGATCAGTCTCACGAGCAATCCATGCCTTAAGAGCCTCAATTCTATCCTCAAACGACTTCATTGTGTTGGCAACAATCAGTGTTTCATCAAGATCAAACACAATCGCTAGGCACCGCAAATTGAGCAAAGCTAAGCACGAATTATACAGACCAATCGGAACCGAAAAGCACCAAAAACACGGAAACTTCTTCTGCTTACTAGGCATTGCTACTAAATGTATCTCCTCATTCCCAATCAACACAACCGCAGTCTACAATTAGTTAATTAATAAAAAAATCAATACCCACCTTTCTTATACTTTAACTTAAAAACACAAGTTCAAAAACGACGCCGTTTTGTTTAGACCTTGAATTCGTGAAAGCAAGAGGCGTGAAGGTTGATCAAATGAGGCTGTTGTTCCGGCGGAGACGACGCCGGTTCGAGCTTGCATCGAACTGAGAATGAAGAGATTGTTTGGAGAACGGAGAGAGGAGGACACCGCTCGCTTTGCGGTGAGATGTGGTGGATTCGGATCTCGTTGTTCGGGAACTGGAACTTCTTATCCGTCACCGGAATAGTCTCCAGCTCCCCCAAACAGACCTCGCCGTGATACACCGCCGATTTAAACCCTAACTGGCTCATTTCACCACCCCCAGGTCAACAAACCGAAACAACAGACCACACCCCAAAATGCGTTTCAAATTCTCACTCACTCTCACTGTCTCCCTCTCTCTCTAAAGCCCTCTTTGGGCTGCTCTCTCTCTCTCTCTCTCTCTCTCTCCCTCCTATGTCTACGGTTTCAAACACGAATAACGAGCCTTGGGTCTCTCCTTTTATAGGCCAAATCCTTGCTATAACGGGGTTCATTTTGGCTTAATTTACTATAATACCCTATTGTATGAATTCTGGTGGTCCGACTTTACACATGTCGCGTCAAGAAGGCAGTGATCCTTGATTCCGCATTTGGACCGTTGGATGGCTTAGCCGATAAAACAATGGTCTAAAAGATGCGGACTAGAGCCCAATCTACGAGTCTCTATGGTTTTAAGTCCAAAGGGTGCAGGTTTGTTTAGGTGGACTTGAGCTCATATAAATGTACGGGCCTATTGCCGTGTTAAGTGATTTAAGAATTGTTTAAATGGATTGGATATTTTGAAATAGGGGATAATGCATTTTAAATACATATTTTCTAATTATACAACTTTAAATTTTAAATGTGTATTAAATAAATTATATATAATTTTATATTACCTATTAAATAAATCACTTGAAAGGTTAAATGATTGTGAGTTATTTGAAAATAATATATTTACTAATTAAGAATAAGACTACATACTACTAGACTTTTTTAAATTCTATGTATCGATGAAATTTTTACTGAGCTATTAGAAATTAACTTTACAGATTTCGCTGAGACACAAAATCTGGAAAGATTAAGTAATATAAAGCCTTAGTCCTATTTGGCAAACAGCGGATTGCATTAGTTGTTAGCTGATTCTATCAACTGATTTGACTAACGAATAATATCAGCTTTATTAAAGATGTTTGATAAAATTAACTATTTAGTATTAGCTGTTGATATGTTAAATGATTTATAAGAGCATGCTTTTTAAAAAAATTACAAAGATATGAATATTATATTTCTTAGTATTTCGTTGAATATACTTATAAGAATTTAGATTTAGATATTTAATTTAACAAAAATTAAGTTTATAACTTTAATTAAAAACATAATAATAATAATAATAATAATCTAACGTTAAATTCCCTATTAATATGAATGATGCAGCTAGCTACATCATATTAGTATTTTTCATATAATATGTATTAATTTTATTATTTAATAAATTAAAAATATCTATAATTATAGTATAACACAAATACGATATATAGTAGTTATATTTAAAAATATTGATTTCTTTATATTTAAAAACTTAATATTATAGTATTTTTAAATGTAAAATAATATTATAAAATTAAATAAATATTAAAATGTTTAATTAACCTCTTTATTATATTCTTCCAAACTTTACGACATAATTATACGATAAAAAAACCAACTTTGAAAGTACACAAAGTAAAAGTTGTGAGTAAAGTGGAGGGCAATACTATCATTAGAAAAACAGCTAATTCTAAAAGCTCCTCTTATGGAACTTTTAGAAATCAGTTTATTAGAGTTACATAAGCTAATTAATAAGCCATTTACCAACACATTAGTAATTTTTTAAGATGATCAAAAAGTTAACTTTTAGTAAATAGATGATAAGTTGTTTGTCAAACACCTCCTTAACTCTATCTAGTAGAGAGGTATAGAAACTAACTTAGAATAACTTTAATTATTAGAAATTGATTAAATTCCTTGCCTACACAAGCGCGAGTTCAAGGAAGGATATCTATACAGCCACCGCACAAGAACAAACCCAGCGTTGTATCTGTTTAAGGAATCTTCGCTCCCGCCACGCAACAGAGGAACAGTCAATGTGGTGGGGACCACCAGAACGAAAAGGCGGCTTTTCTCTATCGCACGAAGGGCGAGATCGCCTGTACGTCTTCTCTCCGTAACGCAAACAACAGCCTTCGTATTATTTGATCGAGAGTACTGTAATTATAAATTCCCCACTAGATGAACGACACGCATACTATAACTGTGGTTTGGTCTGCTTCCTAGTTTTACCAAGTGAGATTTTTTATGGAGTCGGAGAGCTGAGAAGATTCTCACCGAAGCAAACGCTTACTGTCCTAGAGACAACTAGAGAGAAAGAGAGCGAGTTTCATGTCGTCGTTCACCGGAGACGACTCTCAGGTCGCCGGCGGCGGTGCTTACCCCGGCTATGATCCCCGTGTCTCGTCGCAGCAATCGGATTCCTTTAATAATTTCGACACTGACTCCGTCAAGGACTCCGTCGAGGACTCTCCGCAGATGTCAGCGTTGTCTTCAGAGCAGAACGGCCAGAGCTTCACCGGAAGTTTTGATCCAACACTGCCGCCTCCGGGGAGCATGCAGCCAGAGGAGGGTTTGGCCTTAAGGGAGTGGCGCAGGTGAGTGAAATCAATTCACGTTTGTAGAATTTTCCATATACAGTACCTGCTTCGCAAAACAATTTTTTGGTGATTTTGAGGTTTCAGGCAAAACGCAATTAGGCTTGAAGAGAAAGAGAAGAGAGAAAAAGAGATGGTGAAGTTGATAATAGAGGAAGCAGAGGAGTATAAAAGTGAGTTTTACAAGAAGCGACAGGTGACTCTTGAACATAACCAAGCATCTAAGAGGGAGAAGGAGAAGGTAAGGTGTTTGCTTGCTTGCTTGCTTGTTTGTTTCAAAGATTTAAAGGTTTTTCTTGCTGTTCTTCACTTTTATGATATGGGTTCTTTTCATGCATGATAATCATAAACTCAAACATGTGAATTCAGCAAAAACCCTTAGTAATCTAAGCAAAGTTGTGATCTTTTTGGTTGCATTTTCAGCTATTTTTGGCGAGTCAGGAGAAGTTTCATGCTGAAGCAGAGAAGAATTATTGGAAGGCAATTGCAGAGTTGATTCCTCGTGAGGTGCCAACTATAGAGAAAAGGGGAAAGAAAGATCAAGATAAGAAGCCCTCCATTGTTGTGATTCATGGACCCAAGCCAGGGAAGCCAACTGATCTTTCAAGGTTGCGCCAAATACATGTGAAGCTCAAGCACAATCCCCCTTCCCATATGAAGCCTAAACCACCACCACCATCAACAGAACCCAGAAAGGATACCAAAGCTGGTGCTCCTGCAACCATTTCTTCTCCTTCAGCCTCTTCCGCTAAGGTTACAGCTGCACCAGCTCCCGAGGTTTCAACTTCAACTTGATAGCAGAACTATTTTCTGCTGAAAATAACTTACTCTGGCCTGTTATATTTATAAAAGTAGTTTATGAATGCTCATTAGGTATCTGTCAGTTCCCATGTAAATTGTTATGAATGCTCATTAGGTATCTGTCAGTTCCCATGTAAATTGTTTCCCTTTGTCCTGTCGGTTTTGTTGGTTGTAGTGTTACGGTATAGACTTAGTTTCTTCTTCATCTTCTACTCAACTTACCTTTGTAACTTCATTTATTGTGTGTAGCATAGAATTTATGCAAATGCTAGTGTAAACAGGCTATTGATATGAGTAATCCTGGTGAATTTGCGGGCAATATCACTCTTAGAACATAGTGAAGTAATGGCAATTCTCTTCAGAAAAACTCTTGCCTACCGATAGTAGAATGTAATGAAGAAATGGCAACTCTCTTCAGAAGAGTCTTGCCCACCACTCCTAGAACATACTAATGGTATTTTGCTGGGCAAGAGAGTTGAGAGGAATCCACCAGATGCATCTTTCAACTTTCTCAGCAAAAATGTCTAATGGATCACCTGGGAAGCATCTGTGTGATGTCAGGATCATGTCTAATGCTTGGAGTTTCCATGAGGATTTACTGATTGTTTTACTTTCTTTTTGAGCAAGATTTTGTATCATAAGAACTATCAACATCTCCAGCATGGATGTTCCTCTACATGAGCGGCTCGATCAATTACGTTATCTTTGAGTTTCACGTCTTTAGACAGCATCTCCACAACTTGCTTCATCGTGGGTCTTTGATGAGCAGCTGCTTGTGTGCAGAATAGTGCAACCTTAATGAAGCGAATGACCTCGCTTTCTATATATCCAGTCAGTTCAGTGTCAACTAAATCCAACAGCCTTTCATCTTGTTTCAGCTTCCATGTCTGCAAGAGCATCAACTACAGATTAGTATGCCAACTCTTCATACGAACAGGGTCTTGTTTCTTTGAACAACCCCTGGTTGAACGTATGCTCTAAAGAGAGAAAAGGAAGCATTGCATATCATAAGCAAGCTGAAGCTGGATAAATGGTTCAATTGACTCAAGTAAAGTCATAAAAACAAATGTATCAGGAATTCTGCAGAGCTGAACCAATTTTGCATAAGAAAAGGTATTCATCTTTTCTTCTTTCCAACTACACTTGTTTGGAGGATGTGTAAATGGGGGTGGCAAGGTCGAAATGAACGTGTTTTGGATCGGGTCGGCTGGCCAATTGCCATCCGAATCCGTAACAAACATGACAAAGTTACAGTGTGACCTCACTGATGTAATGAAAGTTGAGAAATGATTACCCATTCAACCAAAACCAACAGGTCATCTCCAAAAGCTGCCTTACTGCTACTCTTTCCACTAATCATCTCAAGTATCAGAACCCCGTAACTATATACATCTGCCTTCTTCGTGAGCTGTCCAAGCAGAGCATACTCTGGAGCAAGATATCCCCTACAGGTTGTTATATTTTCCTGTTAAGACATTACGTCTGCAAATACGTCTACAGCTTCATAGAAAACTGAGAGAAACTTGAATTTGCACTTACAGTGTTCCTGCAACTCGAGTACTAACATGAGTGACATTATCTGGGAAGAGTTTTGCCATCCCAAAATCGCCTATTTTGGGCTGTAAGTTTGCATCTAGGAGTACATTACTAGCCTTGATATCCCTGTGAACGATATGAGGTTCTGCTTCCTCGTGAAGGAATGCAAGGCCTTTTGCTGTGCCAAGCAATATAGCAGCTCTGCTGGGCCAGTCCATGGCAATATGTTGACCTTTTGAACCTAGAGTAACAAACTCAAATATGTTATAAATATTTGAAAATTTTTAACATCTTTCCATAGAAATTGGAGCCGTATAATTTCAAAAACATATTATTTACCAAGCAAAGCAGTGGCAAGGCTATTGTTCTCCATATACTCATATACCAATATCCTATGGTTTGCCTCAACACAACTGCCAATGAGTTGGACCAGGTTTGGATGTTTAATATTTGATATGGTTTTGATCTCTGTGAGGAATTGTTGAGTCCCTTGGGTAGATTCTTCTGCTGAAAGACATTTGATGGCTACCTTATTACCATCTCTTAAAATTCCCTGAAAATACATTGTCAAATCTGTCAAGATTCCGACAACCACCGTAAGTAGAATTATTTTGTTTCGTAGAAATATATAAAGATGAAATGAGTTATATACGTATCAGCTCACCCGATATACAACTCCGAAACCACCTCGACCAATCTGGTTTGAGGGATGAAAATCCATTGTTGCTGATTTCAATGAGTTGAAAGAAAACATCCTCACATTGTTTGATCCAATCTCTGCAGCACCAACAAGCAGAAAAGAAAAGGACTAACAGTTAGGTACGGTGATGAGTCAAGTTCTGCTGTTCAAACCCGATTTGAACTCATTCAAATTGAGTGAAGCACAAAATCCCGACCGAAAGCGGTTTAGTAGACTAGAACCAAAACAAAGTTGTTTTCTTAATAAAATCGGTCCTTTCTAGTTCACTTCCGAAACTGCAAACATCTTTTCAGAGATGTTCTTTTCACCAATTTCACAGTAACTTCAAAAAACAACCTCAAAAGTTCTTGATTTTACTTCACACAAACCTGAAAACACAATTGCATCAATCTGAGAAAAGTCTAAACTGAGAATTAAGTTCTGCTTACCTTCTGCTACTTTCAGTTTTCGAGTCTTGCTTTCCTTAAGCAGACCAAAGCAACCGAACCATTTCTCTTCTGTGAACATGAGTTACCGAACAGAAACTCTACTGAGATGTTTTCTTCTCTAAAGAACCATTCAATAACTAGCTCATAAGCAATAGTAATAATTCTGAACCAAACAGATAGAAGAAGAAGGTAATGAACTTTGAAAACTACTGAAGTGAAAGAGAAGTCGCCAGTAAAGGTGGAAGTTTGAACTACTATGCATCATAAGTCAAAGCTAATCTGAGAACTGCAAGTGGGTTTGGAGATGTTTGATTCAAAATGTGTAGACATGAAAAGAGAGTATCAGAAACGTACCCAATTCGAAAATGGGGAACAAAAGTAAAGAACGCGTTGGGTTATATAAAGAGTTTAACAAAAGTAGACTGTTTAGTGACCAGGTCGTTTTGTCGGTTGGTTAGATGCACGAGGACTAATATTTTACTAACTCTCCCTTAAAAAAGCGTCATTTTAGAGGGATTTTAATTATTTAAAATAAATATTATTTGTAATTTTTTATGTATATTTATAATTTTACTTTTAAAATTATCTTTTAATTTCTCTCATATTTTAATTACATAAATTACACATATTATATTTTCAAAGCACTTTAACATGTAATTAATAAGGATATATTAGACATTTCATTAACTTTCTTAATAAATGTGCATTCCTCTAAAACGACATTTATTTTGAATAGGAGGGAGCAATTAAAATTTCTTTGTATACATTCTATATATATATTATAAACTCTTTCTCATATATAAATCATTTTATTGCTTTGTTTATTTTAAATATAGTATTTATTCGTAATTTCAGCGAATGTTACGAACTTATAGTGGATTGGGTTACAAGTCCAGCAAGGTTAGGCTTGACAAAATTAAATTTAGCTCGAGTCGTTTCGGAGTCAAAGAATTAAGTTTATAATAATCGAATTTTGAATTAAGTTAGAGTTTAAAGAATTATTTAAATTTCGTTTCAAACGACCTAAATTGTTTCCTTAAAATAATATGTTTTTAATTTCTTAAAATTATATTATTTTAATCTATAACTTTGAAAAATTAAAGGTGAAACTGATATTATTTTAAAAAATGAAACTAAAATAATATTATTTAGAGAAGGCTCAAACTGAGTATTAAACAATTGGACCTGGTTGGGTTGGTTATGCTAGGCCCGACCACAAGCTCATATGTCGACGGCCCATTCGTAGGTGATAACTTCTCATGCATACGTAAAGACCTACGTAAAGGTTTAAACCTAGCAATTATTCCATATATAAGGTACTGCTTTGCTATGATACAGGTATGAGACTAAAACCCTGCTTTCTTCCGTTTACAGCCGCAAAAAACCTTACAAAAATACTAATTTGAGCGTCAGAGGAGCTTGCTGGCAATCAACCCCTGACGTGCCTTTTGTTGTTTTGTAGGTATTCTCTAGTTAAAATTATTCAAATTCATGAATCTAAACAATGACGTTCAGTCCCAACAAATCTTGATTGAACCAGGACCGAACGAAACCAGGAGCGGGAGCGGGAGCGGGAGCAGGCACATTGACAAGCCCAGTCAGAGTTCGAACTCTTCCTTTGACTTACTTGTCAATTTTTGGAGATTTTGACTTTGTATTCTCTGTCTGTCGAGTTAAAACCGCAAAGTGGATGTTCTTGTCATCTAATAATGCCAGTGTTTATGGCGGCCGGCCAACCCTCAACTGCCTCATCTCTCGCACTCTTATAAGTTATATCAATGAATTTAATCAGCTAACAACTAATATAATTTGATATTTATTAATAACGACGGTTAGCTAATATAATTTGATATTTATTAATAACGACTTTTATAATTATTAACTAATACTAATGCAATCCGATCCGATCCGATGTTCACTAATAACGACCTTTACCTCTTCTCTTGTCCATTAGACTTGGGATTCTATTTTTTAAAACATTAATTATAAGTAATTGGTGTCTCGTGATTCAACGTTGAGGTCCACGTTTGAAAGCTGATCTAGTGACCAATTCAAAAACGTAAATCAAGTAGAATCAGAAACACCAGTTCTTGGTCGACGTGCAAAGTTTTCAATGCAGACAAACTGGATAACTACAGATGATGTTGATACAACTTTAAGAAATAAGCTTGAGATGAGGTGAGGAAGAGGTCATTTAAACGACAATATTTAGATTAAATTAAAATTAAAATTAAAATGTCTAGTAGTGTTAGAAAAGAATTTAAACATTATAAAATATTAAATCAATTTAAAGTTAATTGTAAAAATTTCAAACTTTATTTAATTTAATAACACTAACTCGAACTTTAAAAATCGTACTAAAATGTTTTAATTTTCAATTTTTAACAAAAATAAATTGACCTGAAGTGATGAATTACATTAAATTAATATTTTTGTCGTATAGCTGTCATATATTGTATTTGTGTTACATATGAATTTTATTATTTATTAAATTAAAAATATCAAATATTTTAAAATAATTGTGAAGTAAAACATACAATATGAATAATTATGGACTCTTTCATATGCTTTATTTCACAGATATTTTAAAGTATTTGATATTTTTAACATACTAAATAATAAAATTCATATGTCTCGTAAATACAATACATGACAATCACACAGCAAAAACACTAATTTAACACTTTAATAGAAAATTTAATGTTAATTTATTTCTGTTAAAAATTAAAAGTTAGAATATTTTAATTGTATTTTTTAAAGTTAAACTAAATATTATATTTCTTTTGAAAACTAAATATTGACTCTAAAAAATTACACATTAAATCTTTTATTTCAATTATTGATTTTCAATCATGTTTTATCAAATCTTATCAATATATTTACGTATGATTCACATAAATATATAGTTAAGATTTAATGAAACTTCGTTATCGAGACGAGAGATATCATCCCAAAAACCATGCCCAACGAATTGATTGCTTTCTCAATTTATTCCTGAGTGTCCAACCGATTGAAGCTCGTCAGATCATCAGTCACCAAAGTACAGTTGAGATGTAGAAAGCTGTGCACGTGAAGTCAAACCTTTTCTGTGTCTAACCAGTGGTGGTGATCAACTCGGTTCAGCTCTGCTGGATTTGAAGTTATCGAGTCAAGCTCAAATTAATTGAATTTTCGGTTGAATTCGATTTTGAAGAGTTGGCCAACTCCTTTCTTATTATAAGCCATTTTAAGCGGCTTAGATGAACTCAGGCCCGGTTTAGGCCTTTTCTCTTGTCGTTTTCTGACCCAGACCTACCTATTACTAGTTGAAATAAGGAGTGTTCTATTTTTTTTTTTTGGATTACAACGGAAAAAACACTGAGACAAATTACATGACTTTACGAGAAAAGCTAGTTTCAACTATATCCTCCAAAAAGAATGAGACATACCTTATAGGTGTATTATCAAAAATGGTAATCCCGAATCCAAAATTATCAGCAAACTGTTTCTTTTTAGTGTCAAGTTCAGGAAACTGTTTGAAACAAGAAAACATTATCGTTGAATTCATGTGTACGTTCTTTTACTGCTGTTGGTTTGAAGTCAGTGTCAAGCTACCTATACTTAGCCGCCAAAGTTGAGTTGTTGACCTTGTAGAGTTTTTTCTTTTCTTTTTTCTTTTTCAATATCAATAAAAATTATTAGAATTTGTTGACAATCTAGGTCGTCAACCTCAGATTGAAATCATTTTAAAGCACGGGATTTGAAAAAATTTAATAATACTTAACCTTATTTTTACGTAATAAAAAAATTATTTTTGATAGATTCAAATATAAAAAAATTATCTTTTTAATAACTTATCAAGTGTAAGCAATAATTTTAAATTGTGTATTTCGAATAAATAATTTTAAGATCCAACAGCTTAATAATAAATGTCAAAATCTAGATCGTGCTTGCAAGTGTTAGCATATCTTTACCCTCAATTAACTCACATCGGGTTGGCAATGTAGGCCAAGATCAGACCATTCAAACTTAAATTTTATTTTTTAAAATGTTTAAAAATTGATAATAAATATATTATATGAAAATGCTTAAGCTTAAGTTCGATTCGAAACTTGAAATTTTATTAGGCCCATTCAGACCTAAATTTTATTTTAAAAAAAGTTTTAAAAATAATAATAAATATGTTTTATTTAAAATGACGTTGTTTTATATGAAAATGCTAAAGTTCGACCTCGATTCGAAACTTGAAATTTTTTTTAAAAAGTATTCAAACACGATTCAAAGCTCGATCAACTCGAACTAAATTCATTAACTTCAAGTTAGGCAAGGTTAAGGTTGGCTATTTTTGTAATCCTAATCATGCCCACTTTTAATCCGGTAACTAAGAAAATTTCTAAAGGAGCTTTCTTCGCTATTATTAAATTAAGATATGTAGTGATTTTACTTGGTCAATAGCCAAAGGCAATATAAATAAAGTATAAATATTATTTAATAAATAATAATAATAATTTTAGGTTTGACCCACTTACTGAAAAATATAAACTATAGACGAAGGTCAAGATCATGCATTAGAATCCTACCACCATCTACCATCTGACAGAGCATTTAAGATATACTTTTAACTTTTAAGAGTTAAATATAAAAAAAACTCAAATTTTATTCAATTTTATATTTATAACTCGAACTTTAAAATATGATAATTAAATACTTAATTTTTTTTAATTTTTTAATTTTAACCCGATGTTATTATCTCTGTTAATTCTATATCAGAATTCCAATCAATCATGTTTGGTTCTTGTACTTAATTGAAGATGATCGAGTTTTTTCAGCTACCTTATGCTGGTAGTGTAAATGGATACTTAAAGGTTAGTGCACAACAGACTCCTGCTTGAATTTGCATATTGCTACTAAGTAGGTTTGGCAGAAAGTGTAAGGTTGAAGGAGCTCTTCAGGTTTCTGTTTTACCAAAGTTTTTAGTGCAAAACTCAGGAATACAACCGAAACATTTCAAGAAGTTCTGTCACTCCAAGTGCATTGCTTGTTTCCCCTGATAGCTTCACGACCTTGTACATCAGGTAGCTCGACGCAGACTACCGGGGGAAGAAAATCCTCGATCGCTTCCGAATTCACTGTATCCGAAATCTGTAACGTCTGAAAAGAAGTTGTTATTGACACTTGGCTCTGAGCTGGCATTGCTGCTAGTGGCAAGAGGTGAATCTGATACACTCAGAGTCCTGCTTTTTGTGGAATCTCCTGATCTCACACTATACATGGAGGAGGCAGGAACATGGGTCAGAATTGGTCGTAGATTACCTCCAACGGTTCGCCTTATATCCTGATCAAGAGAAGAATTCAAGCAGAACAAGAACAACATTAGATAACAAGAATAGATTGTGGATATAACTGGGTTGTGTGATCTTAATCAGGACATAAAAAAAATCATCCTTAACAATGCATGACAATAATACTACTGAGTATTCAGATAGAAATGTTCTTCTCAATGGTATTTTCTGACAGGATGAACTTAATGAGATTTAAAAGCATTAGGAGAATCATACCATATGCCTCAAAGCCATGTCTATGGACTTCTTTGAGATATTTCTGCCAAATCCTGAACTATCAAGCGAAGCAGACCTCTCGGTGTGAATCTTATGGGCTGAATGCTGAACATCTTGCTTTGGTGGAGCCAGTTTCCTCATGTTTACTACTCTTTCAACCATTTTTGATCCCATTCGAACTGGATTCACCTCATCAGATACATTGGCCTTTGTTCTGCTCTTGACAGTTGGAGAGATTCTACCGCCATTCAAACTAGTACTTGAACGCCTTCCTCTGGCAGGAGAGGTTGATTGTTGTCTGTTTCTTGCCATGGAACCAACCTCAATGGAGGATGATGATTGAGCACCTGCAACTCCTGGTCTATCCCTGGAAGCTGAAGCTGGCCTACTCCTGGTGGCTGAAGCTGGCCTACTCCTGGTGGCTGAAGCTGGTCTAGTCCTAGTGGTCGATGCTGGCCTGTCCGGCAATGATGTCCTTAAATTTGGTGGCGCATCAAGTGAAAAACCAGGCATCTCATTAGGTTTCCAAGGCCTAGACTTCACAGTTGAAGAACTGCCACGGGACGGCACCGGATTTTTTGATGTCGAGGGAGTCGATTTTGTCACTGATGAAGATCGAACAGGAGGAGCAGCCACACCATATGCACTTGAAGTAGTTGATGGTAAGCGGGTTGGGGTTGCTGATCTCGAAGTTGACTTGGAAGGTAATACAGAAGGTCTATTAGTGGGTGTTGAAGAGCGTGCAATGGCTCTAGTAGGAGTTGAGGATCTCATTGGGGGAGCTACAACCTTAGCAGAAGGCACAGTAGATCGTGAAGTCGGTGTGGAAGGCCTTGAATGCTTAGCTGTTGCAGGTAAAGTGGGCTGCACAGTTGGTGTTGCAGGTCTACTTGTGGTGGTTGGTGTGGAAGATCTTCTGGTACTAGCACCTGAAGGGTTCAGTCCTGATGGTACCTTCATCTGCTTAGATGCCACAACTGTCCGTGAAGAGGGTAATTCCTGAATATTAGTCAGCTGCAACACCATACCGATACGAATATTATACTATTAACCTCAAATTTCTGCCATAAATTCCTAAACAGATTTACATAAAACAGAATCCTGCAGCGTCTACAAGCAATGTGACGCTGGACAAATCATAAGACATTGAAGGAATTCTACAATTCATACCCTTGTCTTCAGAGCAGTAGGACGAACATTAGTCATTCCGAGCTGATTAGCTAGCGGTTCCATCTCTAGTGAAGGAAAAAGCGGAGTTCCGGGTGGTGTAATAAGCCTGAATACATATGTATCCAAATTAATACCAAGATACTCCTTAGCTGAGTAAATTACTATAGGTCATTTGAAATTTGGCATATAGCAAAAATGAGAGTATAACAACTGTAATGTGATGTCTATGAAACTACAAACATGAGAAATCTTGGCAGTGTGAAGCAAGAACAGACTCATCATCATCTGCAAAGTCTACTGATTCATTGGAGCATCACATTCAGAATCATTCTACAGAAAATGTTTTACAGGTCTCTACCAGGAAGCTTTTTTCTGCCAGGATCAAAACTATGAATAAATTTTCAAATAATATTGACTGTAAGGACTTGATATTCCTGCACAAGGAAGCCTGATTAATGTCTCAAGAAGAACACCCGAAAAAGTGAGGCAAGTAACTTAGGGATGACAAAGAAGAATCTGTGGATCATGCCTGAAGATATTTCAGAAAATCATGCAACTTTTCTTCACATTTCAATGGAATGGAGACATCTTAGTCCTAATAGATAGCTGATACAAATGAAACTGCAGAACTTGTAAATTTCAGTTATACTGAGGCTGAAGTTAATCATATCATTGTTTCTTACCAAAGTGATCAGCTCGGATATAACCAGTGTTCTTGACTAAATTGAGTATAATATGAGAAAGAACTTGAAGCTTTTGATCCAAACAAGTGCAACAGACAAATTAATAGTTTCTATATATATCATGAGCTCACTGTCTGAAACAGGAATCTATGATCTAGTTGCTACTCCGCCTTACAAATTGGCAATCTCATTTTGAGTCATACACATACCAAAACGGAAAGTCATTGAAGAATGGAAAATGAATCCAAGATACTAACCAGAATCATCACTTTAATCTTACTTAATTATTTATGATAATCGGTGTAAAAACTGAGATGATTCATCTTAATGTCTAGTTTTCCAATAATGGGTACAAATCGATGACCAAGGAACCCCAAGACATTACCAATCACAGTCAGATTTTTCATTCTCCGAGTCCAAGAATCTCTCTGCAGCTGTCTTACGATGTGGCACAGACGACACCATCCTGGTTATTGGTGAACCTCCAGAGTTGTTTACTGCTCAATACATCACCATTAAACAGATCATTCAACTGCTGACTCATCATAACCATACAAGACTATAAAAACAAGCACCTGGAGGAGCATCAAGCGCATCAGAGTCGTGCAGAAAGAGAAGTCTATTCTTGTCCTTCTCTTTGTCTCGCCTTCTCAGCTCCAAGAACAGAGCTAGCTCATCATCTTTCTCTTTGGTCACCATCCTTAGTCTTCTTCTTCCTCCACTTGCTTGCCACTAGACAGACACAAATCTCACAGGAAAGCTCACCCAAACAACACCCAATCCTCAAAACCAATAATACCCAGATGGTCAAATTTCACAAGAAACACAGTGAAGTCTTCTAGGGATCAAAGAACGAAACTTTATGTAAACTGAAGTGCTCTATGAGGCAAAGAATGAAACTTTCTTGGAAAACCAGAGTTAGATAAGAGTAGATTCAACTAACAGAGATTGCTTATAACTATTAAGATAGGGACAGAGATTTGAACAGGCAAAAGGAAGAGGTTGGCTTTGTCTGTTGCTGTGACTAAAGCTGCCTTCTTTATCATCTCTTCTTCGTTGCACTCGAGCTCTAGTGTTGGTTTTTGTTTAACGACATTAGAGGACTAATGTTAGAATTTTTCAAATTCGTTAACTAAAATATCCTCAAACATGAGAAGAATCACCCGAATGCCATCATGTTCTGTTTCTTTGGCTAAGAAAAAGAAAAAGAGTGTTCATTGACATTGGAACGTGATATGTTGGAGTCGTTGGGATGTGTCAGTGTTCATCAGACGGCTATCATTTATTGGGCACTGAGAAATTTAAAGACCAAGGGTAGTTTGAATGGAATCAACAAAATGGGCCTCGTGAATCGTGCGGTTCAAATTCGGTGTCATTCTTCTGTTCTATTTTATTGTACATAATCAATCAAATTCGGTACCAAACCTGAGACTATAATTTTATCTAATAATTGAAGGGTACACGTTAGGATTTGTTTGGACAGGAGTTGGAATTCGAATTCGAATTCCAATTTGAATTTTTTCTTTAAATTTAAACTTAATCTTAAATTTAGATAAACTTAACTTGACTTGTTAATTTTAAATAAATTTAATTTGAGTTTATACTAATTTATCTTGATTAATTAAGTTAAATATTTGAATCGTATTTGAATACTAATCAAAATGAATTTAAGGATCAGTGTAAAACATTCAATTGAACTAATTCTTTTTACCTATCATTTTATCTACTCATAAATAGGGTTGGTAAAAGTTGTCCGGTCTAGTTTGACCTGACTGGAGTAGATCGAGATTCATATTAAATTTGATTTTTTTAAAAAAATTTAGATTTGAAGTCAAGCTCAATATAAGTCACACTGACCCTAACTTAGAATATAGAATTTTGGTCCCAAATTGGGCTTCACCTGTTGCCATCCTTGATCATGTTGAGGAATGATTCAAAGGTTGTTAAGGAATGGTTCTAGGTGAAACTTTGATCTGTTATTGATCGAGTCTTGTGGTCAAATTCCTAATTTTACGATAGTCAAATATAATGCTAATAATCAGTTTTTATAGACCGATATTTATGTTTCAGTTGTTGAAGTTATATGCCTATATATATAGGCAGTGACGGAGCCAGAAATTTAAAATAGGGGGGCCCAAATAAAATATAAATTTCACAAAAATTTTGCATATCAAAACTAAATAAAAATA
>JAOSBP010000005.1:479646-502453 GCA_027563825.1 Erythroxylum mucronatum
ACATACATACGATGTACATTTAGCCTAGACAATTATTTTTCCTAGAACCATGTCCCTAACGTAGTAGACAAAAATCCCAGTCGCTACTTTTGATTAAAAGAATTGAACGTCAACCTTTTTAATCTAGCAATTGATTGAATAAAAACACGAACTAGTTGCACACCTAGCTGTCAAATTAAACAATCAAATAATAACCCAGAAAAATAATTGACACTTGACTAACAAATTGATTGAAATAAAGAACAAAAGTCTCATAACATACAAAGTTCAATAACTAAGATTCCGTAAACTAAGAAATAAAACTTCAGTTACCCAACACCATAGTTTTCTTATCTATTTTGACCGTTATTGGCGTTGGAACTGTTGTGGGCATGCTCAGAATTTTATTTTTCTCTCACGCCCTTCGCCAACCCCCTTCCCCTTCTAAAAAAAACCTCTATTTTTTACTATCACCGTAGCTTAAATACTTCTCCTCCTCTGCTTTGTGCTCTCTCTACTATTCTCCGCGTGAATCTCCCTTCTCATTTGTTGCTGTTGCACCGCACTATCCCTTGTTTTATTCTGATACCTTTCTCTTATGCGCCGACCTACGTTGCTGCTTCTCTTATGCCGCTACTCGCCTCATACGTTTCTGATTTTTCATTTTAAAAACTCTCTCATGCGTGATTCTGCTTCTCACATGGCCAGCCACGCTGCTCTCATTTTTTTCCTCACGCGTGTCCTTTTCTAGCGCTGATTTATTCCACCTTTGCGCCTGTTCTTGCGTCTGGCTCTTGTTGTTGCGGCACCGCCCACTCCTCTTCTGCGTGATTTCTGCGTCAGGTATAGCTCAAATAATTAATTGTTGTCTTTGCGCCGCACCAGTGCGTTGTATGTGCGTTGATTGACATGCTGAAAATCAAGACAAAACAATCCTTGTAATGAGAGTCTCCTTTTAAATTGTGTGACTGTTGCTGATGCTTTAATAATTTTCCAGCTATCCTCCTTTTGATTGGTCCACGTTATTGTAAAATAACCTTGGTCTTGAGTTCTCTCATCCACACCCAAGCCCTCAATAGCCTTTAACGTGTCCAGCAATTAACGCACTTGGCCACTAACAAGCATTTTTTTATTCACATGATGCGTTTGACACAATAATTGATTGCCTCTCTTGCTCTCCTGTGCGTTTGCTCTCTTGTGCGTTGATTAAAGCTGAAATCAAAACACGCAGCATGTTTCACCCTTGGTCACGCCCCTAAATTGATTTTTGTTGCTGTCCAACGTGGCATGGATGTTGATTTATCACTGTTGATTTCTGCTGGGTCTTAGCTAATTTTCAATCTCTCTTGTCTTTAAGTACATTTTTATTCAGCTGCTGGGTCCCATTGTCACATAAAGCTGAAATCAAAGACCCCTCTTTATTTGTTGTCCACGACACTTGCTGGGATTTCAAATAAATTGGTCTCTTGTGTCAACGTGAGAGTCTCCTTTTTATTTGATTCCTGCTTATATGAGCTGTCGCGTGTCTCTTGCTAAAATGTCCAAGGACCATTTAATTGCCACTCTTTAATTTGCTTTTGCTTCTATGTCTTCTAATTTTTATCAACTTCAATAAAGACAAGCAAAATAAATATTCAGAAAATGACCATATATAATACTTTTTAACTCACTTTAATTTCTTTGCTCTCAAATTGTACTTAAAAATAAATATGAAATAAAATGAGTATTTTAATCATTTTTTTATCAATAATCGCTAAGTGAAAATAATTAAAAATATCAACAATTAAGCACATACCATGTCATTAAAAATAAGAAATCGGGTGGAACAGTGAATATCAGTATGACCCCAGACAAGATGTTCCCGCTAGATGTTTCTCTCATGGAGAGTTTTGCTCTTGCTGCAAGTGCAAAGGACGACTCAAAGTTATGGCATCTAAGGTATGAGCACCTCAATATCAAGGGCTTAAAATTGCTAAGTGATAAAGGTATGGTCCTTGGACTACCTAAAGTTTGCTCTATTGATTTATATGAGGGGCGCATTCACGAGAAACAAAACAGGAAGTCTTTTCCTATTGGGCATGCATGGAGAGCTTCTAACTGTTTAGAATTAATTCATGTTGATTTATGTGGACCCATGCAAACCAAGTCCTTAGGTGAGAGTCGTTATTTCTTATTGTTTATTGATGAATATAGTTGTATGAGTTGGATGTATTTTTTGGAAAAGAAATTGGAAGCTTTTGCGAAGTTCCGATAGTTTAAAACTATAGTGGAAAAACAAAGTGACTATCATATCAAAGTTCTTCACACAGATAAAGGTGGATAATTTGTATCCTAAGAATTTAATCAATTTTGTGAACAAAATGGTATTCAAAGGGAGTTAACAACTCCCTCACTCTAGAACAAAATGGTGTCGCTGAGCAGAAGAATCGAACCCTTGTAGAAATGGCAAGAAGCATGTTACAAGTATAGGGGCTCTCAAATCAATTTTGGGCTGAAGCTGTAGCAACGTATGTTTATTTGTTAAATCTCTCCTCAACGAGGGCTGTCATGAACAAGACTTTGTACGAAGCTTGGTATGGAAGGAGACCAAATGTAAGTCACTTACGAGTCTTTGGATGTGTCTCTTATGCTTTGGTAAATTCTCAAGCTCGTCAAAAGCTTGATGGAAAATTTGAAAAATGCATTTTTATCGGTTTTTGTACTCAATCTAAAGCATATAGAGTTTATAACCCTCTCAGTGGCAAGATTTTAATCAGACAGGATGTGATATTTGATGAAAATGTAAGCTGGAATTCGAGTGAAAAGCAGGTGCAACAAATAATTAGTGACCCCCATTGAAGTTTCTCTAGATGGAAGAGAAGAGCAACTTCTAGCAAATTCCTCTGTTAGCTCGCCATTGGAGTCAGAAAATTCGTCAACTTCGACAACAGACAACTTCTCCTCATCTTTAGTTCATGATTTTTAGCAGAGCCAATTCCATTGAGAAGATCAATAAGAGCCAAAATGCCAAATCCCAAATATACTAATGACATATATACCTATCAATTTGCTCTTGCTATTGCAGATCCGTTGTATTATGAAGAAGCAGTCAAAAATGAAGAATGGTAGAGAGCAATGGTAGAGGAGATGAAATCGATTGAGAAAATGGAACATGGGAGATGGTGGACTTACCGGAAGACAAAATTGCAATTGGATTGAAGTGGGTGCTCAAGACTAAGTTTGTTGCAGATGGAAGCATACAAAAGTATAATGCTCGTCTTGTAACAAAAGGTGATACGTAGAAATATGGTATTGGTTTTGAAGAAATTTTCTCTCCGGTGGCTCATTTTGAAACCATAAGGCTTGTTTTAGCATTAGCTACATAATTATAGCGGTTAGTTTATCAACTTGATGTCAAGTCAGCATTTTTTAATGGAGATTTACAAGAGGAGGTATATGTAGCACAATATGAAGGTTTCATAAAGGAAGGCAGCGAGACAAAGGTGTATAAGTTGAGAAAGGCGTTGCATGGTTTGAAGCAAGCTCCATGAGCTATATACAGTAGGATTGATGGATATTTTCAAAAAAATGGGTACATGAAAAGTGAAAATGAGCCAACTTTATATGTGAAAAAGGAAGGTAAAAAAGATTTCATCATTGTTTGTCTTTATGTTGATGATATCATTTACATTAGTCACTACAAGAACTAAAGAGTTTACCCACGGTCTAGACCGTCGCTAAATCCAAGGAATCCGTCGGTAAAAATATTTACCGACAGACTATTCCGATGGATAACGGCGTCGTGAATACGAGCGTAGGTAATTATAACTACACAAATTTCTTATTACATTAAATTTTATTTGATGATCTTATGGAAAATGTATAATTTCAACAGTTGTGAATTCGCTATGCATAATAAATTTATTTGTTTATATATTTAATTTGTTTAAACAGAAGTTGATTGATGATATAAGGGTCAAATTTTCTTAATTGATAATAAAAACATTACAGTGTACATAATAAGTCTTTGTAATTGAAAGCAAATGACTATAACAATCCTAACGTCCTGATGATGGCAGGTGCTCTGAGCTGCTACCTCTCTCCTTCAACTGATCAATCTCCTATCTCAGCTCGGCCATCTGTTCCATCTGCTGTCTCATCTGAGCCATCTGCTCCATCAATGTCTGCACTGTGGTCTGAAGCTCAGTGACTTCCATGGATTGCGCTGGTCTGGTAGACACTGCTATACTGGACATGGAGGATTGCGAATAACAAGTGTTTGCAAATGAACCTAACCCGAATATTCGCCCACGACGGTCCCTACCACCGACAACATCAAAATACGTCTGAGTTTCATCAACAGGTTGTTCTTTCTGAGACTGTCGCTAAATGATTTGTTGTATTTAGTCAACTGGTTCTTCTACTTCTCTTGGGAATAAGTTGAAATCTCAAATGATGAATGGATTCGAGATGTCGGATATGGGCCTATTGCGTTATTTTCTTGGTCTTGAAGTTTATCAAGCTGCAGATGGTATTTTTCTTTCACAAAGGAAATATACGCGGGACTTGCTTAATAAATTTGACATGCTTAATTGTAAGCCTACAACTACACCCATAAATATTAATGAAAAATTGCAGCAAAAAGATGGTGAAGATATGGCAAATGCTAAGAGGTTCAGAAGCTTGGTTGGAGGTTTAATATATTTGACTCATACTAGACCCGATATTGCATTTCATGTTGGTGTTGTTTCCAGATATTTGCAACGACCTTCAAAAATTCATTATGGAACAGCAAAAAGAATCTTGCGTTACATTGCTAGAACTATAGAGTATGACATTTGGTACTCTAAAGTCTTTGATTTCAGGTTACGTGGACACACAGATAGTGATTGGGCGAGTTCATTGGATGATAGACGAAGTGTATCTGCAAATGTTTTTACTCTTGGTTCAGGAGTGATCTCTTGGAGTTCAAATAAGCAAGCTATAGCAGCACTGTCAACCTCAGAAGCAGAGTACATTGCAGCAACTTCAGTAGCTTGTCAAGCAATTTGGATAAGGAGAATGTTAGTAGATCTTCAACATGAACAGAAGGGAGCAACAAAGATATTCTGTGACAATAAAGCAACCATCTCCATGGCGAAGAATCCATCATTTCATGGCAGAACGAAACATATTGAAATTCGTTTTCATTTCATTCGTGATCTGGTAGTGGAGGAAGAAATCTCATTGGAATATTGCAACACACAAGAGCAGCTAGCTAATGTTCTAACAAAGACTTTGTCAAGAGAAAGGTTCTGCCATTTTAGAGCTTTGTTGGGTGTGTGTAACTTTGAATCAAGGGGAAGTGTTGGGGAATAATTCAAAGGTTGTTTAAGGAATGGTTCTAGGTGAAACTTGGATCAGTTGATGATAGGAAAGAGCTTTCTGCACAGACTTTCACCTGATCATGTGAATCAACAAAAATGAGGTTTGCTAATGTCTTTTAAAATCGATCCAAATAACGAATTCAGTTAGAAAAATTGTTGATTTTCTAAAGGAATCAGAGGATTTACAGTTGAAACAACTAGAAAACTTGCAGAATATAAATGATCAATCACTCTCAGAGTTAGTATCAGCTTCCTCAGATTCATCAGCCTCCGGTTCCGATATCATCGACCTGCTCAAAACTCGAACTCAGCCTCATAACAATAACATAAGTTTGGAAAACCAAACACGGACTCAGATGAACCTGTCAATGACGAACAATCCTTCCTTAATCTTCTGCGTTCTCGTGATAGCATAGACCTGGAACACCCAACATTGAAACTACATTAGATGTCGCAAAGGCAGTAATTCTAATTCCAGATTACGAGAATCCCGAACCAGAGTTACTATTATGTCAGTCTGAACTTGAAACGTAGGCACACGTCTTACATATTTCCATCCCAAGAGCAAGCTACACAGGACACAGGATATATCCTCAACAATGTAGGCTCCTGTCACCATATTTTGCAATTTCGGCTCCCCACATGAAACATTAACACTGTTGATCCTTCATAAAGTTATGATTATGTGACAGAATATGAATATCAACCATAGATGATGACGACTCCAGTCGGATCAAATTTTATAAAACTTGAGTTCACTTTAAAGTGCAATTAAACTCGAATGTCCGGATATCAATCAAGCTCTTTTGAGATTTGGGTCGGTTTTAACTGAACTAAATGACAATAACTCGAATGAATTTAGATGTAATTTCCGTTTGCCTTCCTGAAAGCATGCTTGGCAGAAAGCTAAGCACTTCTGAGAATATATCAAGGGCCTGGAATGCAACTTTGGTCTTCTATAAAAAGTTCAATATCAAAATTTCTCCATCAGATTGCTTGTCTGTTCATATAAAAGTCTCTGAAGATGTATCTAAACTTGAAATTAGTACGAAAAATTTAAGAAAACTCACACTCGCTTGAAAAGATAAGCTTCTCCATTGCTGCAGCGGAAAGTCTGAAACAGAAACAGAAACAAAAGATCAGAAACTCCTTCTAGGTTCCAAGATCTCGAGAACCAGAACCGAAGAAGAAGGTCCAAGATTCCAAACAGAACCCAACTTTCTCTTCTTTTTACGGTTGATTCCTATTTCAAAGACTCAAATTCTTGAAGAAAACACGGAACAAACCGTAGTGATGATATGAGTGTCAAGTGCAACTCTGGTTCTGCAGCTCCTGCAGCAAAAGATGTTTTGACCACCATCAAAAAAGATGTTTAGACCACCATTAACCAACTCCATAACTCTCCTTTTTCTCTCTATTTCTGTTCAAAATCAACAAGGAAAAACCTTCGATCCATGAACATCAAAGAAAACCCGGAAAGGAAATCACAAGAAAATTTAGAATAAAGATTGAAACTTTAAGAATCAGAAACCAAAAGTTATACAGAGAGAGAGAGAGAGACAGAGATCGTACGATCAGGAGCTCTTCCAAAGAGAAAGGAAGAGATAGATCAGTAATGCTCTGAGCAAACTCGATTTAGAGGAAACTATGTAAATATGCAGTTGGTTAGTTAGCAACTTGGTGGTTAAAGTCGTTTTTTCGGTTTGAGGCTAACTAGCCAAACTTGATTTCCACTGCTGGTTTCTTGCTTCCTGAGTTTTTTGGTCTTAGCCAAGGGTTCATTTAAATTAATTTGAGTTTGGTTTTTATGAATTTTCAAGAACAAGTTGAAGTTGGCCTCAAAGCTAAGTATTTTCATATAATACATAGGAAAAAAAAGTTAAGTTTTTTATTTATTTATTGTCACAATCATATATGGGTCTACCGAAAACAGTCTCTCTATTATGTAGAGGTAAGATTGCGTATTATCAGACCTTTTCAGATCCCGCTTTATTGCGAAATTTCGGGCTGAATATGATGATGATAATGATAACGACATAGGAAAATAAAGAGAGTGGCGTTAACAATGCGATCGTAAATAGGTTGAAAGTGCATTTCGAACATTTCACACAAGAATATAGAATAGACCGTAACGTTTTAAAGCGATTAAATTCAACCTTAATGTTCTCAAAATATTTAAAACAGATCTTAAATAGATGAAAAATTTAACAAAATTTATTTTTTATCAATAAAATATTACGTCAATACTGACATGATATTATTAAAAATTGAAATGTATAATTGCGATTCCTATTGTCACGTGATAGCAGGAACCACTTTCTGTTTAACAAATATATGATGAAATGATAATTAACTCACGCGAATTAATTTCATTAAAATTTTCGTCCATTTAAGATTTGTTGTGAATGTTTTGAAAATTTTAAGGTTCAATTTGAACGTTTTAAAACGTTAAAATTTAAGTTGTATTCTATTTTAAATGTTTAGGTTTAAAATGCACTAAATATCGTAACTATGATAATAAGCCAAAAATTCATTTCTTTTTAACTTAACCGGTTAAGCGTAATTTGATCGTGTTTTAAATTAAAACAATATTATTTTAGTAAATTAATTATTTTAGTGATATCATATAAATTTGAACTAGTTTGAACTATTCAATTTGAGTTAAGAAATCAGAAAAACCAAATTCATCTAACAGATGATTGGAGTACAATTACAGTTCATTCTATATAAGAAAAAGAGTTTCTCTACAGACTTTCACCTGCAGATCAATCAACAAAAGGTCTGCTAAGGTCTTTAAAATTGTTGATTTACAGTTGAAAACTTGCAGATTATATAAAAATCAATCATCCTCAGATTCACTCTCATCTTGCTCAACATTCTCAGGACCTGACAGCTTAGACCTGCTAAAAAACACCTGAACTCAGCTTCATAACAATAACAAAAAATTTGAAAAAAGTACAGACTGAGATGAACATGAACCCGTCAATGGCAAATATTCCCTTGTTAATGTTCTGTCCTCTCTGTCCTTTCTGATAAACCAACGTTGAAAACACATTAGATTTCTCAAAGGAAGTACTGTAAATTATGTCTTGAATCATAAAAGAACATGTGTGATCAAATATATCAGTCTGAACTTGAAGCCTTAATTGCGGAACTAAACCAGAAAAAAAAAAGTATAGGTCTTACATATTTCAATCCCAAGAAAGAGCCACACTTAATACAGAATGTCTCATCAGCCACGTATCTTCTTGAATCCACGATTCGAATTTGCGGCTCCCCAAGTGAGACATTCACTCTATGATCATCATCCGTGAAATGTAAATGTCAGGTACATCACTCTAACTCCCAAGTGCTTATGATTGCTCATATCCATATTCCAATGCACATGAACATGTTATGAATTTAGATGTAGTGATAGGATCCTAATGAGTTAACGATTCAAAGTCAAGTGACGGATTTGATTCAAGCAGCGCTTACCGGCCTTTCTCTTCACTCTTAACCAACCATCCTAATCAATCAAAAAATATTACAATTCCATTTTCCTTCCACAACAAAGTTTCTTGGCAGTAAAAATTGAAGTACTTGTATAAGAATTTCTACATCAAATAGCTATTAAGACCTGATATGCATAAATTGAACACCAGATATGGAAACAGGCATGTCTGACATGAAGTTCATACATGTACAAAAGATTCTGATGTTGTATCTAACTCATAATGAGTGCAAACTTCAAGGCCAACTTACATTCGAGCAAAACGATAAGAATTTCCGTCCCTCAAGTGAAAATCCTGAAACGAAAACAACAAAACAGAAGATCAGAAATCTTTGATTTTGAAAAATCAGAAGTCAGAAACTGAGTTCATAAATTGCAATGAAGGATCTTAAAGCTTAACAACCTAAAGAAGGTCCAAGATTCTGAAAACCAACCAAAATCCTAAAGTATTTCAGCAAACAAGAAACAAAAACAAAACGTTAAAATGAGATTAGCGGCACGCGCAAGTCTGGTTCTGCAGTACTTGCAACGAAAGATTTCTCGACCACTAAGCCTGACCTTAAAAAGCCTCCCCATAACTTCTAACCTTCTTTTCATGAACAACAAAAGAAAACCCAGAAAGGAAATCGAGATAAATTGAGAATAAAGGTTGAAACTTCAAGAATTAAAGATCAATGCACAGCTTGTAACTAAAGAAAGTGAGGAATGAGCGAGGAAGAGAAGAGAAGATAGGAAGTGACCATACCACCAGGAGCTCTTCGAAACAGAAAGGAAGAGATAAAAGACCAGTAATGCAATGACCAAACTCGATTTGGAGGCAAATGTGTATCAGTGTATGCCTTCTAACTTCTAAGTATATATATAGTGCAGTTGGTTAGTTACTTTGTAGTTAAAGTCGTTTTTTCGGTTTGACCCTAACTAACCAAATTTACTTCCCTTATGCTCCATCTAGGACTGCTGTTTTCTTGCGTCCCAAGTGTTGTGTTCTAAAACTTTTTGCTATTTTTCATGGTTTTGGATCTTTAGTATAGATTTGCAGAAAGCTGTTTCGGTCTCTATCATCACTGTTACTGATTATAGAACAGCAGAGAGCAGATAGGTCATGATGCAAAAATGATGACATGTCAAGCTAAACCAAGTTCAAACTGATAGTACTTGCAATTTGATATCACAATAAAGGATCAAATTAATTAATTAAAAATTAATTAATATTTTTTTTACTTTTAAAAATATAAAATTGTGATATTTATCTTATAATTTCACACTTAAATTTTTAATATTAAAAAAATGAAAATCTTATTATATTTTATTTCATTGTAAAATAACCTGATAAAATAATATTAAATTTTATTTTATTCTATTAATCACCACAGAGCAAGCGGAGCCCTGAAACTGGAAGGCTGAAGAACTCGAATGAGTCTGATAAGACATAAGAGTGAAGAAGAAAGGTTTCTTGATTGTCAGAAATCTTTTTACAAGTCAAAGAAGGCGCATAAGATAGTAACATATCCCATGAAAAAACACAACTCAACGCCTATACTTAAGAGCTGAAGGCGTCAATAATGGTGGTGTGAAGAGGATCGCTCAAGTGAGTAGCCCAGTTGTTGAGAGGACCTTTCCCAGTAACAGCAGCTTGAACTGCGAAGCCAAGAAATGCAACCATGGCAAGTCGAGCATGCTTGATCTCTGCCAATTGAAGAGTTGCCTTCTTCTCTGGATCGGAGGCCAACCCAAGTGGATCAAAGTACTTTCCTCCAGGATACAACCGCTTTTCTGGGTCAAGCTCTGCGTTTCTTTGAAACTCAATGTATCCAATCACCAAAACCTCAATCCATATCAATGTCGTGATCGAGAATGGCAGAGGTTGGCCAAGGTACGACGACCCTTCAACTAGCTCTACCTGCAACACCCGAAACTGTTATAGATCATCTCGATGTTTCATAACTTTAGAACTTCAAGAAATTGTTAACTTGCTTACCTTTCCGGCGTCTTGCCAGGTTACTCCGGTGAGCCACTCGACGGTGAGAGCACCGAGAGTGGCTAACATCGCCCACCTTCCATGAATGAGCTCACATTCCCTAAACCTCTGCAACCCAAACACCTCACTGTAAGGCTGGAACGGAGTTGACTTCACGTCGAAGGACTCAGTTCGTGTCCCGATAATGTCGCCGGCCGAGTTCTTGGCCAAGTTCTGGTCCAAGGAGTCTAGCTCGTACTGCAAGTACTCAGCTGGTTTCCCCAAACCAAATGGGTCGAATCCATAATCACCGACCAAGCTACCGTCGAGCCACTCCGGTGCTTTGGCTCCAGGGAACCACAAGGGTCGGTCCGAAGTTGGCTTAAACGACTTCTTGGGTGCTGGCTTTTTGCCACCAAAACCGAACCTGGCCTGCACCCTACCGGAGTTTGGATACAAGTCAGGCAGGCGCGTGCCCAAGAAGGAGGATGTTGCAGCGGAGGTGGCCATGGCGTTTGTCGTGATCGGAGTGCGACGGAGAGAATGGAATATGGAAGAACTGGTGAATTATGTCGTTAAAGAGTGGAGCTTTAATGAAATTTCGAAGCTTTATCCAAGCGGACAGATTTCGACCGTTGGATTGAATACCGTATCCATCTGACGGGTGTGAAAGTATCGACCTTATCATGCCTTATCTGAATGTGGGGTCATGAGAGAGTGTGGTGGAGGCAGGAAGTCTGTGATCTTTTTGTGGTCTACGTTGGCGAAAGAAAATCTTTGTACTCTTCATTGAATTTGCCACATCAGCTTATTGTTTTTATTTGAAATTAATTAATTAATTAATTAAATTCGATTTATTAGATTTAATCCCAAATTTAAGTTTAATTATTTGAATTTCATTGGCTCTAAGATTTATAACTTGCTAATTCGCATTACCTAATTAATAGAAAGACTGTATTCGGTAGACGACAAGACAAAAAGAAATGATATATATATGTAAAATAATAATAAAAAATAAAAATAAATAAAAATATCTATAAATCTAAATTGAATTTGATAAATTTTTTAATTCAATTAATTATAAAAGATCGAATCAAATTTAATTTGAAATAAATTAATTCAACTAATTTGGTGTCTATCTTATAATATAAGATATGTATTATATATGGTCACACTTATGTGAAATATTTTAGTGAATAAAAAAGTGATGATTTGTAATTTTATAATATAAAATTATTAATTAATTAATTTTAAACATATTTAAATATCTTATTTCATAATTTCCAAAGTAAGATTATTATTAAGTTATTTATATAACTTTAAATTTCCTATTTGCAATTATAGCCTAATTATAATTATTGTAATTACAATTATAATTAAATTATTTTACTTGAATTTTAAAATTTTAAAATAATTTTAAGCCCAAACTTAAATAGACCATAATACCAAACTCTGCCCGGTCCAAATTGACCTAATTAATTAGAACTTGACCAGTTGACCTCGAGTCAAATTGGGACTCAAATGTAAATCTTATATCTTAAATGAAACAACCTTGTGACAGAGTAAGTGTAAGAAAAGGATTTGAAGTAATCACGGAAGACCTCGCGGTCAGACAACGCAGTTCAAAGTCAAAGCAGACAAGGGACAGAGCAACCACGTGTCGACCTGTCTGATTCCCACACAAATATCTTTCTTGTCATTCACTATAAAGAGATATGTTGGAGGCAATTATTATAAGCACCACCCAAAACATTGTCCTCTTAAGTAAAGTAAAAGACATAAATATTTGCCTATCTTTAAAATATTTTATTTTAAATTATTAAAAAAAACATCATTAGCAAATTGGAAAAAAAATTATTAATTATGTTGAAGTCCCTAAAATTATGTTTTTTCTACTTTAAAATTATTATCTAACTTTATGATAATGTTTAATTATTAAACATCTTTTCATCATATTTTGTTAGATTTTTACTCAAAATATTGTTCTTATTAAAATTATGAATAGATATAAATTAATAAATGTAAAAGAGGAATTATATGATAATTTATTATAAAGAAAGGGTAAATATTAATTTTTATATTGCAAAAAAATAAAATTTAAATTAAATGTAATCAAACATGTTTTTAATTACATTAACCTTATTTTTTATAAATAAAACAACTATTCTTCTAGCTAAAATTAAAGTTATATATTACTGGACCTTTCTAAATTTTACGTTTCAATCAAATTTTTACTAAAAATATTTTTATATCTTTTAATTATTAAAAATAGTTTTTTATTAAAGATAAGATTGCGTATTATTAAATCTCTTCAGAATCAGTAAGATTTAGGACTACAATCTTTTATGTCTTTTACCAACCTAAATAGTACACTTAAAATATCATTAAATATGTCAACAAGTGGAATAATAGCGAAAGAAGAACTTTACAATTTTGATTAATATGATTTAGAGGCTAAAGTAAACTCTTAAATATATTAATAATTAATAATAAGGAAATACAAAGGATCTATCATCATAATAATTATAGCGATGGCTTCGAATATTAGGTACCGGCTATAGCCGGTTAAAGTAATCAAAAGATAAGTACACGTCAAATTTTACCGGTTTAAACGGTCACTCGTACCGAATTTGTTACTCTCTTAGTTGGTCGTCCCGTTTTCGCTTTTTGTTCTTCAATATTCTCGCTCTCTGGCTCGGTTTCTCTGTATACTTAGTTCCCCTGTTTCGCTCAACTCTGTTTCTGATAAAAAGGATTGAAGTTTTCTGAGGTACCCTATAGTTTCCACGATCTGTTTTTCTTTTTTTTTTTTTAGTTCTTTTGCCTTTGTTGGGAGCTTAAACTTTCTGGGTAATGGATTGTTCTTGACTTTTTTTCTTTTCTGGTGCATGAGTGCTCTGCTTTTGCTTTATCTTTCAGTGGTTTTTTTTTTTGTTGATTGTGTTTTGGGTTTGAGCTTTGTGGTTTGGTGGTTATATAAACTATTAAAAGATCGAAGCTTTATTGTTTTCTTAGCCCGTTGCAACAGCACAAAATTCTAGTTCTTCTTCGTGTTCAATTAAGTGTAAAGTCTAGTCTTTTTGATATAAAAGTGTAGTGAATTGGTGTTTTATAAATCTATACCCACAACCCATGTCCCTGAATCAGAAATTTTTTGGTTTTGCGTATTTGTCATCAGATTATTTTTAGTTTGGCGACTGAAATCTCTGGTATAGAATCCGAACATAGGGTTTCGATCCACTCCAGGCAACCCAAGTGTTAAGCAGTTACATCTATTATTTCCCTTTTTGTCTTTTTTGTTTTTACTGTTTGTTTTTGTCCTTATCCGGGTTCTTATGCTTTCGGAAATATAATCTACGATGGCGTTGACTTGTATGATTGGAGCTTTTGCTACTACGTCAAAGCTTATCTTTCATGGAGTCTGCATGAAGTTCTACATTTCCAAGTGATTTAGGCAATGTTTTGTGCTGTGAATTTCTTATTTTGTTCTAATTTGTTGCAGTAGGTCTAGTCAACAATGAAGACAACCAAGGGCAAGGGGATGTTGAAGGTCTCAAGGGAAGTTTTGAAGCCTGCTGATGATAGGTTAGTTAATTGATACCTGTGCTTTGACATGCATGGATGCCTGTAGCTTTTGGGATTCTTAAACTTCGGCTATTGCAATCTTAACAAGTTCTGTTGTATCTAATTTTCAATACTCAAATGGAGGATGCAGCCATGTTCAGATTACAGTAGTGATGGGTCAAATATACCTTTATTATTTTCAGAAAGGTTGGGAAACGGAAGGCGGCTGCTGTTGTGGATAAGAGTACCAAGAGAAATGCTAAGAAGGATAAAAAGGCCAAGAAAGACCCGAACAAACCAAAGCGCCCTCCTAGCGCCTTTTTTGTCTTCCTGTACGTATTTCACGTTGTTACGTTTTGGGATGGAAGTTAGCTGCTTGTTGTTCCCAGTATTGGAGGATGCCTATAAATCTTGCCATGTTAATTTTTCAGGGAAGAGTTCAGGCAAACGTTCAAGAAAGAAAACCCGAATGTGTCGTCTGTTGCAGCAGTAAGCAGTCTTTTCAACCTGTTCTAGTGATATAGTCTCAGTTTTGACATGTTTCTGGAAGATATGTGATTGGTTTGGTTTAACTTCTGGTTTCCATCACTGAAGGTTGGGAAAGCTGGAGGAGAGAAATGGAAATCATTGTCTCCTGCTGTAAGTGATCATACATTCTTTTATATATAATCTCTTGTTTGATGTCGATTGATATGTTTCTTGATTGTGGATTAACGAGATGCATTTGCAAAGAATGATTTTATGGGAATTCGGAAGCCATTTAACCACTGATTTAAATCTAATCTTTGTAGTGGTTCCGTAGACGGTGTCGGTAGTAAGCATTTACGATCAACATATGTCTTGTTAAGAAATCACAGTGAATTTAACATTAGCCTTAGTTTTCTCAGTTGTGTACTTTTCTATGTAATAACTCATTGGCAGGAGAAGGCTCCATATGAAGCCAAAGCTGCAAAGAGGAAGGCTGAGTACGGGAAGCTTATGAATGCCTATAACAAGAAGCAGGTATACATTGAATTTCTGTACTTTCATTTGAAAGAGCTGATCTGGTGGCTTCTTTGCATGTTTAACCCCACTCCGTCAAACATTGGCAGAAGAGTACATCTTCTGTTTTAATGACTTGATTACGATCAATGATAGTATACTTTGAACGAAGGACCTGTAGGGTCTTTCCCGCTCTTTCTTGATTTGTTTTCCGTGGAAGTGTTAGCTAAATGTTCTCCAATCTAAGTTTCCATTTTGCATCAAGAACTGAAATAATTTGTGTCAGACCTATTACCAACTTTACCTTCACTGCCTTATGTTATGGTGTTAGCTGTTGATGTGCAATGTCCTTCCAATAATTGTCTCTGCAGGAGGATGTGGAGGAGGACGAAGAAAAGGAAGAAGTGGAAGATGAAGAAGAGGAAGAGGAAGTGGAGGAAGAAGATGAAGAAGACGATGATTGAAGTCGGATTTTGGAGCAGAAGTTCTGGGTGTATAGTCTCTCAGCTACCTGACTATAGTAGTGAGGTTCTCTCTGAATCAAAGAAGGAAAAGCTATGATATTTTTGAAAACCAGGAAAAATTGTCTTTTTCTGATGACTCTGACCTATCAGCTCCTGTCTGAGTCCTGTAATCTTTAGTTCGGTTAGTTGAGTGTTTGAGATAATACTTTCCTTTGCCTCATACTTATCTTTCTGGAATCAATTTCTTTACAATTCCATGTTCATTGCTTCTGATTATTCAAGAGCAGATATCGGTCATTTGTGCCCGTGATCCTTAGTTTAGGATCTTCTGAACATCTCACATGGATGATCAAAACACAATCTTTCAAAGGAACTCCATTGAAGAGCAAAGTTCCAAACTCGGCGGATCAATCAAGATCAAGGTGCAATAACAATTTTCTACAATAAAAAATTGATGTAAACAATCAGCCAATTATTATATGTACAAATTTCCAACCTTAAAGTCAATCTATCCTTAGGGAGGCCTTGGATCGTAGGTAACGAGCGTTGGTTTGGGAAAAATGAGAGGTAACTTGTCAATGTACAGGAACAATCTCTTCAAGTTCTCTCTTGTGATTGAAGGCAAGTCGGGGATATCTTTATTGCAGGTATAGATCCACAGGTCGCCAGAGCTTACTCTCTTCAGGCCATCCCGGCAGAACGGGCAAGACTGAGACCTTGCACGCCTGATGACATCAAAACAACAAATTCATCAATGTTTTCATATTGAAGATAAAGAATCAAGAAGAAACAAAAGTAAATAGTTCTCTTATGAATTGCAAGATTTCAAATGAAACTAGGATCATAGACTGATATAGTAGCAAGTCTTACCAACTATGATAACATTTCATACACAATGAATGGCTACAATTTGGCAGTACGACCTTGGTGCTAATCTCCAAACAAATCCCGCATTCTTCTTCTCTCTCGAAATCGATTTCGGAGAGTTTCCCTTTGTTCATTTCGCATTTCTTTCTATACTTGGCACAAATTTCTCTCTGTTTCCTGTCTTCAACATCTGTAATTCCTCTTTGGAGTTGCATTAAGGAAGGAAATATCACACCTGCAACAAGAGATTGAAGTTAAGAACTAGTTCACTCAACAAAGACAAACAGCAATTCATGGCAGCTCACCATAGAACTCTCTCAAACTAGCTCTTCTCTCATGAATGGACATAGTGGTCTTGCCATTTTCATAAGCCTGTGAGAATCCATGTCAGATCATTGAAGAGAACTTTTCTCAAACAAATACAATGCAAAACACCTTGTATATAAGAATCCTAAGCAATCCCAAAGCACCAGCAAGACGACAATCAGTCCACTGAACAAGAAACAGGAAATAATGAGCAGCAGGACTGTAGGATAATCTCATCTGGAGGAAGCCACCATCGTTTTCCGTAGGATAATCAGAAGCCCTGTGTCAAAATACATAATAATGAAATCAGTCAGAAAGTACTAATTATCTCAAACCCATGTTAGACCGACGTGAAGAGAAAAATATGAATAGAATCTATGACTTCTGTTATTATCTACGATAATGAACATTAAGACCCGTGTCTTCTTTGACACGACATTGAAAAGACAAAAGGACATATTGATGGTCCATTGGCGTGTTTTAGTCATTGTTTGATTCTGCAGCTCGTCCCAATTGGCAACTATAATTCATTGCTTATCAACAAAATCTGTTATACCAAGCGATGATAATCATGTGGAGAAGACAACAGTAGTTAAAAGAAATCTCAAATTCAGATTTATATCTGCACAAGCACTGGGCACCTAGTGACACAAGCTCTGCATCGAAAATAAAAACAGATTCTAAGATTTCTACACCCCCATCTTCCACTCACATGAGAAGAACAAAGGCATTAATCTTATTAATACTTGGACCATCTTCAATGAGACACGCAGTAAGTAGACCTTAGCCCAGGATCAGATTTACAGCCCGATCTAATTTCACAACTCGATCAAGCTTTAAAATGGTTTACTTTACACAGTGATCGAAGCCAATTGCATGAAACTAAGAGGATAAACCAGAAAAAATACACAGATAGCCCATATTGACATCACATAGATCTCAGAAACTTCAAACTAATCCCAACCGACAAAAGTAGGAATCAAACGAAAAGGAGATAAGCAAAGAACTCCAATAACCAAAACGATTTCATTAAAAAAAAAAGGAAAAAGTAATTTACAAGGTATTGGCGAACTGAATATCAGCTTCAAGAGCTTTAAGAGAGTCCTTGAACGATTTCCGCATTCCCCTAACTTTCTCTCTTCCACAAAACCAAACAATTCATCAACACTTCAGAGCTCCAACCATCAACCAAAACTCCTCAACAAAGATCACCTCTTTTCAACTCATAGCATTAACAAAAGACGACCCTTTGAAAATCCAAACCCAGTTACGCAGACTAGAAACTCGCAGACATAAATCTCTCAAAACTCTAGAGATGTGATGGATATGAACAGTTTGGGGGTTCACTACTTTGGCTGTTCACTTCAAACACACGTAAACAATAAATAAGTAGAGCACTGCGTAGTTATGAAAGTGGAACTAATTCTTCGTCTTCTGTTATCAGCAATTTACTAAACTACCCTTCAATCAAGTGTAAAAATTTATAAGACGTGAGGTTTTCGTGTAATTTAATTAATTTTGAACATAAAGTAACTTCAACAAAGATATTTAATTTTTTAAATTTTAAAAAATATATAAAATGATTAAATATTATTAGTATAAAGATCAAATCTAATTTTTGAACTTTATTAAAATTAATTAAATTATACTTAAATTAATAATTTAAAATAAATATAATATTATTATTTTAAATTAAAATTAATTAATTAAATGAATAAAACTACCTATTATTGGACTTTTTTAAATTCTTGTATCAATGAAATTTTTATTGAATATTATTGTTGTTGTTGTTTTATAATCATTTCAATAATATTTAATTGGTTTATATATAATGTTTATTTTAAATAAGTCTTATAATTATTTTTAAAAGAAATATAAAATTAGTATTTTTTAAAATTTAACTAATTATAAAAATTAGGAAATTTTTATAATTTTATTTAAATTAAAAAGAATTTTTATGCCTTTTATTTTTATTTTTAATAAATTTAAAAATCTTGTTTACATAATCACAAAATAAGTACGAAATAAAATAATAAATTAAGTGTTAGATTTAAATTTACTTATTAAATTTAACTTAAATTAATTATAATAATTATTTAAAATATATTTAAATATCGATTTCAGTTATTACAAGTGTACTAAAGAGAATATGTCCCTCTTGTTGAACGACGATAAAAGAGTAGGGTACATTTGTCCTATGGTCACGGGTAAGGAGTGTCGCATCTGTGGACACGTGGCTTACGTGCGCCGTTGATCTAATGGTAAAGAGTGCGGGCCCCAGCTGTTGTTACTTATGTAGTAAGCTTGAAGCGCGACGTGTTGTTATTGGTGACGAGGTGGGCCCATTAGACGACGGCTTGCCGGTTTGGTAACTTTGGTTTACCTCAATGGTAATTTAAAATACACTATATTAATAGTAATAATATTTTGTGCCGGTTTAGCTTTGAAAGTACGTGGCAAACTTTAGACTCTAGAGCTCAGCCTCCTTCTTTAAATCTTCTTTATGGTATAGTTAATCAATCATCTCGAAAATATACTAATTGTTGAATTAAAAATTCTATTTTTAAAAATATTTTATTAACATTTATCTATTTAATAAATGAGAGTCATAGAAATTGAATAGATGGATGTTCGTAGAATAGACTTATTTATTTATATTTTGTATTATTTATATTGTTGTTGTTATTTATAAATATAAACTTAATTAATGTTCTATTTCTTTCATTCAATAAAAGCATTTTTTAGATCTTAAGTTTAAATTGAAATATTCACACTATTAAGTTAACTAACAATGATCCAAAGAATAATAATTAAGTTTTTTTTTATAATAATAGTATCTCTTAATGTAATAATTTCTTAATTATCTACAAATTATTTTTAGCTAGATCTCTCCTATTATATTAGACTTTTGTACTGTGTTGCTTCTGCAATCTACTTACTTACTTAAAACTCAAGCCCTACCCCTCCATTTCCCTAAAAAAAACTTCAGTGGTTCATAAAGCATTTAATGCTTCCGAATTCATTAAATGCTTATGCTTAGTCAAAGCTTTTGAATAATGGTTTAATGCTTTTGGAATAATAGTTTACATAGAGCATTTAATGCTTCTTCAAAATAGAAATTATCCTTTTCTACTAAAATAATCTTATTGCTTCTGAAATAACCTGTTGGTTTAAATGGCTCATTTAATGCTTCTCGGAAATCATGCTTTTCTATTCAAATAACCCTAATTCTCAAATCGCCGATAATCTACATTTCACAGATGTAGACAAGGCACCCAGATACCATCGATGATTCGTAAGCAGACAAGGTACCTGGGATAGTCTTCTTCATTATCTGTGCATAGCTCCAAGCACTGTCTAGCATACACAAAGCACGACACAATTTTCGAGTTAACTATGTAGAAAGTGAAGTGGTTCCTCGGATTTTTGTAGGAAGAAGAAGCTTTGAAGCAACTCAATATCTCTGTTTATGTCTCTGTCCCTGTCACCCCAGAGCTGCTTCTTAAGATTTCAATCCCACGACGATTCTTCCATGACTCTTATCCCTGGAAGTTGACGGTACCAAAAGCTCTTTTTGAGTTTTCTTTCTCAGCTCATGAATTTTATCTGTTAAGTTCTTTTCTTTTTCTGGGGTTTTCTATTCATGTTCTGAAACATTTCCTTTCGCGCTTTGTTTGGGTGTGTGTAAGAATTGAAGTGAACTGGAGACGTCTCTGTGCTAAATTTTGTGTTTAATTCTCTCTTCTGATTGATTATCAGAGAACTTTTTTTCTCGGGAATGAAAGTCCTTACGTTCTTATAAAACAATTTCTCGTGCTGAAATAGATCTTCTGGGTACTGACTTTTTCTTATGCTAATGGATTTTGGTCTTAACGTGCGTGCGTTTGGTGGCCAAAATTAGGCTTTGTAATGTTAAAAAGTTATGCGTGTAACGTGACTTGGTTGGAAAGATTAGGCTTTGACAGTCAAAAGGTTTTAAGTTTCTGATAATCAAAAACCAAATCCAACAAAGACAGTGAGAGGGGATTATAGGATAAAGGGACAAAAAGGGTTATGGCATTGGGAATCCTTTTTTTCTGAGGACTCGGTTACATCAGTATTTAACATTGGCTGATACCAATTAAAAGCAACATTTTTCTTACAATTTTTTTTTATACTTCAACTCATTGATCATTTTTTGCGATAAGATGGTTTTAGATTTTTATAATTAGAATAGTCGAATTGACTGAATTTGAATTTTAGTGCCTAATATTTCATTTTGAAATACTCACTTATTATATTAAAATTATTGGGAAGGATATTATAGCCAAGTTGGTTTACTTGATTTTTTAGGTGAACTTGCCTATTTTGTTTCTCTTTTTTTGCTTGTTTTGGAATTACTTGGGCATAGGTGCTTTTGTTTCTTAAGGTGGATTCAATCAGAATGATTAACATTCTCCAAAAATGTCATTTCTTGATTTATGATATGTGTAAAATGTATTTAAATGATGAAGCGTACATACATTGGGTGTGAGTAATTGGAAGTTATTAGATATCGGTAAAAACAACTGGGATATACTAACTCATATTCCATGGCATATTGGTAAAGGAATTGGGAAATGCTTATTTATGTGTCAAGAATTAATGACATGGATAATGACTAATCCGAACATAATTGAAACCATTGCCTGTGAATTATCAAACTAAACTTCCCATAAGTGAGAACTTAAAGTTCTCCTATATATTCTTGGGTTTTCTTTTAGCTTCCTTATGGCTTGGTTTGAACTGCTTATATTTCTCTTCTTGTCAAAATAACTGAAGAATGCTTTTATAGGACGGTAGCGTCGAGGTGGAAACCAGCAGCGGAGGTGATAGATATTTATATTCAGGTATAGATATTTATTCATTTAAGTATGAGAAGATATTTTTTAAATTGAAAATTATAGTTATATGCATCAATTATTTGAAGCATAAAAATTGGTTTGCATAAGTATGCATATATATGTGAGGTCAATAGGTTACAACAATTTCTTTCACAAGTTGTTGAGCAAAACTAGCGGCATGGATATCAGGTTATTATATATGTCCTTGCTTTGGTATAACTACTGAAACTGCCTCAGAAGACAATGGATAATGTGCAATCAATACAGATTTCTACCTGTGGTTTCAAGGACAAAACAGTGTGGTATGAAGAGTGAAGTTATGAAGTCCAAAGGTAGAAATTCTTTTCATCTTGAAGAAAATCAGACTCCACTATTAAAGGAAAATCATCTGTTCAAACTCATCTACAACATAATGGTGTTATACCAATTTCTTAACCAAATGGAACCCAAGCATCCAGTTCAGCCAAAAGTAGTTTAACATATTCTTGATTCAAGTAGAGGCGTCCATTTACAGATCTTTCAAACTGTGCTAAGAAACTTTTCAAAGAATTTAACTCATTAGCTGTTTCAGGTTTGTCAATGTCAGATTGTATATAAAAAATTTTATTTTATTTTGTAACTTATCCAATCTCATATACTTTCTTTATCTTTAAAGGAAGTTGGTTGCTCAAACAAACGACTCAAACCAAGGAAAAATTTTGAAGTTAATAGCCTTCCTCATATTCAATATGTTGCAAGTTCACCATGTTTAATCTCCAAGAGAAGTCAATATGGACATCTATTAGCGATGACGCCAGGAAGACATATAATTAGAAGTATGGGCTACTGCTACTGATCTTTCAATAGGGCTATTGGTCTTGATAAATCCTAACGAAGTTGTGAGTATTAATACCACTTTTACACATTTCAATTTTTTTTTTGTTCTATCAAGAAAATTTAGGTATTCTTTATTTTTATAATCATATTATTGTAGCAAATTACTTCTGTTG
>JAOSBP010000005.1:502553-522567 GCA_027563825.1 Erythroxylum mucronatum
CCCAGATTTCCAAAATGAAGAGACCAATATCAGAAACTTCTGAGAATGATATGCCTTTATGTGATTTAATATCACCATAAATGTCTTCAACCAAGTTGCCAATCAAAATCAAAAGAGAAAAGTTAACTTAACTATCAAATGTTTAAGAATGACCAATTTGTCAGCTACTTTTTGTTTTGTTAACTATCTATCTATTTTGGAGCCTGCAAGTATTTTGTACTTGAATAGTAAACTGTCTATCTTTTGTACTTGCATAAATATGGCTCTCATATTTTTGGACTCATTTTGTTTGTCAAATTCCTATTTTATCATAATTTTATTGTATGACATGCAATATGTTAATTTTGTACTTATGTTTGCCTTTCAATTATGTAGTTAAAATTCATTATTTGCTTTGTAACAACCCGTGCAAAGCACGGGGTTCAGAACTAGTATAATGTAATTTGGAACCCTAATTGTCACTTCTAAAGATGACAATTAAGCCCGGCCCAACCCGAAACTCAACATTATAAGCAAAAATGCAAAACAACATCATTTTTGGATTTTTAACTAGGGCCAGATCGAGTTGGGCTTAGGCTAGTGCCAGGCTACTTTGGACCCAGTCACACTCAGGCTCAGGCCTATTGCCTAAGGCTGTTAGGCCCAGGTTTGGTCCTAGCAATAGCAACAACAGTTGATCAAACTTGATTTGACCCGACCTATTAGCATCCCTAGTCACTTCCATTAGTCGTAATTAGGACAAATGAGTGCACTTTGAAAGTAGTATATCATGTTTTTTTTTTGTAATTATCCTAAGGTCGTTGTGGCCGAGCCTAGAGCCTAACAACAACAATTGATTGGGTTTGGTTTAACCCGACCTATTATTATCCCTGTCACTTCCATTAGCCATAATTAGGACAAATGTTTGCACTTTAAAAGTATAACATCATCTCTTTTCTAGGAATCATACTTTATACTAAAAATAAGTAATAATTAACTAACAAATATTTAGTAGGATAAAGTGCATGCATCTCTTGTTCTTTTTGTTTCCATATTTTTAACTAACAAATATTTTAAAAATTTTAGTTTATTTTAAACTGATTATAAAATGTTTTCGTTTCAATTAATAATTAAATTAGTTAAAATTTTGCTAGTAAAATAACTCTAAAATTCAAAACTTGGAAATTTTAATTGAAACACAATTCATTTAATACTCTATCTATTAATTATAGTTAATCTTTTGTTCTTATTTTTTTAACCGATTCCTTAGTTATTTCTTGACTACTATTGATTATTCATATTTCAAGAGTTGTATTTATAGCTAAATTAAAATCCAATTTTAATACAATTTAGGGTCTAAGAAATTCGTAAGAATTTCTAATTTTTACGTTTAATTTAATACCTAAATCTTAAAAGCTAAGGCTTTATTATTAGAGTTCAAGATTATGCCTCCAATGATTTTTGGTTTAAGCGACTATGACGCATCAACTTGCCCCCGGTAGTTGGAAAGTGAGAAGCAGCCACATAGTTTGCTTGGAGTACACATGTCTGCAATAGGCATGGAAAAGGGCCGACGAGGCTAAGCCTAAGCCCAGCCAGACATTTTCAGGTTCAACCTGAGGCTCGATCTAATTTTGGCAATTCAAGCCCGAATTCAGTTTAAAGCTCGATCAATTTGGGCCTGTTCTGTTGATCATGGACTTAGCCGAGCCGATTCTAAGCTAACATGCAATTTTAGTACCTTACTCGTAAAATTTAGAGATGTAAGGACTTGAAAATCAATAAATAAAATTTAGATTAATTAAATTTTGACATTATTCAAATTATTGGTAAGCGTCGAAATTTAAATTAACTCTCATTATCATTCCTAATTTTAGGTATGCATAACTCTACCATAGGTTTTTTATATCCAAAAGGAAAAGTTAATTCAAATTTGTTCGATTTTTGAACATATTTAAAAAGTTGAAGTTTATATATTTTCTAAATCTAGCTTGAATTAATTTATTAAAAATATAAATTTATAATTTTTTCTTTTGCGTCAAAATTAAAAAAACAAAATAATTAAAACTGCCATATTGTAATATTTGTCCATTGAGGATACAGTATCAATAAAAGTTATCAAAACAAAACTTCTGTTTAGGGGAGCTTTTGTCTGTAGATCTTTTTTGATAAGAACTTTTTTAAGAAACTAGTTGACTGTTTAACTGTCATTTAAAAAAACATTTTAAAAGAGTCTCATATACTAGATTGTTTGGCAACATAAAAATAAACAGTACTTTTAATGTTAACTATATTTTATTTTGTAATGAAAATTATTTATGTATATAAATATTATTTAAAGTACATTAAACAATATGTAACAAACAATATATTAATTATTATATAATTTTAAACCATATGAAACATAAATGAAAAATATCTAACCAAAATTTTTATATGGATTATAAAATAAGTAAAACTAATATAAAAAATAAATATTAAAACGTATAAAAAAGTCAAATAATAGTATATAAATCTTAAAATAAATATTCAAGTTCAGTAAATAATTAAATACATAATAAATAATGCATTTTATTGTAATACAGAAAATGAGTTTATACGATAAAGGTGAAAGATAAATTTGTGAATATTGTGAAAATTATTTGTAAAACATAAAGACAAAAGGATTAAAAAATAAGTTCGATCTGAAAAATCTACTTAACTACCAAACACCTATTTAAAAAAAAAATTGTGGTGAAAAAAGAAGTTAATCTTTCAAAAGCTCTTCCAAAAATTTATTCAAACAGGCACGAAATTATGAACATACAAAATCTTATGGAGGTCTATACAGAGATACAGACAGCAAACTTGAAAGCTATAACCTGTCTCCATGAAGCTCGATCCAAGTCCACGTTCAAAGAGATGACATGGAAAATTTTCATCGTTTTCAGGCAGGCCAAGCTAAGATGATTTAGAATCAAGAGAATAACAAATGGTCCAACCATCTGTTCTAAACGTCTCAAGATGATGATCCCCATGAAAGTAGCCACACCCACCCAGAAGCTGAAGCTCACATCGTTTTTAATTAAGCTGACAAGATTCCAGTTTCTGGCTTGATTCGAGAGTTGACGGGATTGATTTGATCTAAGAACAAGTATATCCGAGATTTGATTGTGTTAGTAACTATAATGTTAGAAACTTGGAACTGATGGTAACAAACTAGCTCCAAGATTATGGGGGTGCTTGTCCTTACGCGGTGGTGCAATGGTCACGAAGAAGCAGGCTCCAATAACAACGTAGCATAGAAGGAGTGCCAAGCCTTTCAGATAATGAGATGTACCGTCCTGTTTCAGTGTAGAAGAAGGGATTTTATTTTAGTCAATATAACGTACTACCAATCTTGGAAACTGTAACTATTTTCTGCATTCTTGCCTGTAAAGTGAAGGCTACGGCGATTACTGACAGAGAAAGAGTTCCGGTCTCGACGAGATTGAAGGCGAGATCCATGTCAATACCAATTATCCAGGCTACGATGACACAGAATGGTACCTGATAAGTCATAATTACGGATGAGATTCCTGACATTGTTGTGCAGAACATGTTATGTCTAAAGAAATCATGAGCCTTGTTTGGTATGATTCTTACCACAAACAATGCAATTTGAGTTGCAGATCCCAAGGCAACTCCTAATGTGATATCCTGCAATTTTTTTTTTAAGAAGAATCTCATGACAATGTGTTTGGCCGGACTAGGGCTTCGGGTTGAACTGAAAAGTCGAAGCCCGTTGAACAAAAAGAGGGATAAAATCTCTAGTTCAGGTAGGTTGCTCAGGATTTGAGCCATGTCAGGCCAGGCATACCAGGCCGAGCCCTTTTGTCAAGCCTAAGTTTGTAATAAGAATGACAAAACTTAACTACTCACCAACTTGTTCTTAAAAGCAAAAATGACTGCGCCAGCATGTTCTGCTGCATTTCCAACAATTGGTAGCAAAATGATGCTAATGAAGCTCACAGAAAGTCCCCACGAATCTGAAGCTTCCTGACATACGAAATCAGTAAACGAAGAACGAGAACTTCGAGTTCATATTCAATGGAAGGCAAGAACATTGTTTAGAACTTGAGTATAAAAATAAGTTTGGAAGCTCCACCACCTCAATTGTGCGCACAACATATTCTGATAATAAAGCAACGAAAGCAGTCATCACCACAAGCCAAACTATTCCACTCCAGAAACAAATCACAGGAGTGTCTTCAGTAGCATCATCATTGTCCTCTTCTTCCTGATCAATTTCACAAGCACAACTATGTCAAAACTATATCCTCTTGATTTGGGAAAAGAATGAGAAAAAAAATCAATCATCACCCCTTCTGCTTCAAAAATTTGTCGATGCGTGACTAACTGGAAGAAAATGTATGCACCATAAGCAATAAGCATAGCAATGCTGCTGGCTCTGGACAAATGGAGTGTTGGGACTATCATGAGAGTGGCGGAAGCTCCGGCAAAGTGAAATAACAGCGGCAGAACATGGCAGAGCAATGCTAGAATCAACAGGAGTATGTTCACGTCTGCTTGTTTCTGTTCAATTCAAAATTAGACATGAACCTCAAGCACTGAAGTATATACATATAGAAAAACTAATCAAATGAGCTCAAGTCTTGCCCCGGAACCTGATTTGAACAGGTTCGGACTTGAGCTCGGGGCAAGAGGCAAAAAATATATGGGCTTCGGACTTCGGGGTACCTGGACCGGCCCAGTCGAAACCCGAAATTTTTAGCTCTCTTCTTTCCTGTCAAGGAAAATCAGAATCCTACCAGTTGCTATTCCTAACGACAACAAGAGACACTTGAAAGTAACTAATGGTGAGGAAGGATCATTGCTTACTCGATCGAAATTTTGCTCCCTTCCCATATTGGTGATACCACCACAAAAGAGAGAGCTCCCAAGAACCAAAAGCAGGTTTGAGAGAATTGAACCCAAGAGAGAATACTTCACCACTTCTATTTTCATTTGCCATAAGGCACATAAAGCAATAATGAGTTCTGTAGCATTGCCACAGGTTGCATTCAGGAGACCTCCCACTGTAATCCAAAAAATAAAATAGAAGTTGAATATCATAAAATGACTTTATCAACATTTCTCATTAAGCAGATTAACAAAATGATGAGAACGATGTGAATTTGGCTTGAACCCCGATCGGATTCGAGCTTTACAGGTCGGACTTGAGCCTATAAATTTGGGTCTGGTCAGATCCTTATAGGGCATAGTCCGTACAGGTCCATTGCAAAACTTATGGCTAGCTACATAATGTCGTTTTCAATCTTTAATAATTATATTGTACTTCACGTGAAGTGAAGGTAGTTGCTCGTACTCGTATGTTTTTTCTCTCAAAAGGGAACTTTCTTCAGATCACGAGAAACCCATTTTTGACTTTATAATTTGTTCTGCATCTCCATTAATGGATTACTTCTTGTCGTTTTACCAATAATAAATTGTTCATAATCATTTGTCAATACCAACTTGCATAAGATATAAGCTTGCCATTGTTTGATGCATTGGAAGACCATGAAATGAAAACTAATTCTGGTTCTTATCAATCAGCAAAACCAATCTAAGAAAGCTGAAGGTTAAGACATGGAAGTACCAGTTGGACCAGTGTAGTGAGCAATTTGCCTGTAATTATCCATGGGAGAAATAGATGAAAACAAAAGGTTAATATCAGAAAAAAAGAATCAATTCAATTTTCTTGATGATTAATGAACAACAAAATCAATAGTGATCTCCTTACTCTGTGAGAAAGCTGACTCTTTCTGCAAGTGGGATAAGCCCAAGCAAGCTCAGAGCAAAAATCCATGGCTGTTTGAAAGAAACAAATACGACAAGAAATCAGATTAAACCAGCAAAACCCAATTCAACTGATGTCAAAAGGAAGCATCTTTCAGCCATTTTTCTGATTTCCAATTTCCATCATCCAATTTCACGAACTCACTTCACTCAAATTTCATATCTTTCATTAAAAAGTATAACACTAACGAACTTACTTTTCCAAATCCATAACAGTCTGCAACAATCGCTAGAGCCATCGCAGGGAACAGAACAGAAAGCTTGGTTCCAAGAATGACTTCTTGAAGATTAGTAAGTAACAATCTAACCCAACCATTCCGAACTCTGGAAACAAGTTTCAGGTCAGATTTTTTCCTGAGGGAAGAAGATGACATGTTGTGAGCAGTGCGACCATGACGTATCTCCTTGCTTAAACCGATAATATTTCCTTTCTCCAAAAGACACGGTTCCTGTATACAATCCATAGTAATGGAGTAACACGATAAACCCAAATCTTTAATCACCCCAAAGTTTGGTTCTTGATGATAATAAAGAGATATAATGCATTGAAGAGAAAGATTTCGAGTGTAACTGTTGATTTCTAGTGTAACTGTACATAAATAGTAACGATGGTGCAACTTCCAGGAAGCTTCCTAGTCTTGTCCCGATATGAGGGCACCTTGCATTTAATTGGTTAATTTTTCTGTTGTTTCTATTAATTATCTTTGCCCAATCTTAGGCATTTCAAAATTGTAAATTAATTAATTATCTTTAAGCAAAAAATAGGAAATTTTAGATTCCATATGACAACAAAGAAATTCATGATTTCCAAATTTGAACTTTGCTGGTTTTTTAAAATTCTTATTTATTTTTATATTATTATTTAACGATAATACAATTATTATTTTATATTTTATTAATTTTCACCTTTTTTAGTTAAAACATCATGATATAAAAAATTTTAAGTTTTAATCCAATTACCTAAGTATAATTAATAGATTTTACCCTTATCATTAAAAATAGTCATTATTCTTTAAATATTTTCAAAACTTTTAAAAAGACTATATAAATTAGACCCTACTATATAGGAAATTTGTTCCTTTTGAATACCCTAATAAAAAGTCAAACATCATGAAATCTCATATAATTAAACCCTAGGGTCTCCTTTGATAAACAGTAATAATGGAACCGGAATAAAAAAATGAAAATGGAAATAAAAAGTGGGAATCGAAATGAGAATAAAATTATTAATTATGCGTATTTGGTAGGCAATCACTAACAATAGGATTATAGAAATTAATAGTTATACCAGTGTTTGATATCAAATATTAAGAATGGCAATGAAATTTTTTTCTTCTGTTTAATTATTATGTGATTTTTGTAAATAATTAATTAAATATTTATTATTATTAATATTATTAATTAATATTTTTGTATATAATAAATAATTTATTAAAATTATTTTCCAAAAGATGGTGAACATGTACTTATACAATGATAACTCAAAAAATAAAATCACAAATTTATCACAAAAAGAAAAATAAAGCAATTAAAAAGTTTAAAACAATAAAAACTAACCTAGAGATCAGATATGTTGAGAAGCAACCAGAGAGGAATAGCAAATGGAGAATTTCAGTTGAGACGAAACAAAAGAAAAAATAGAAAAAAAGAAGTCATGTTGAATAAATATAAGAGAAATATTCAAATTCGTACTCATATATAATTATTATATAATTTATTTTGTATATAATTAATTAAAATATTTATATTTTTATAAATAATTAATAAAAAATTTAATGATTTATAAAATTATAAAATTTTAAATAATTACTCCCTCCTATTCAAAATAAGTGTCGTTTTAGAGGAATGCACACTTATTAAGAAAGTTAATGAAATGTCTGATATACCCTTATTAATTACATGTTAAAGTGTCTTGAAAATATAATCTGTGTAATTAAGATGTGAGAGAAATTAAAGGGTAATTTTGGAAGTAAAATCATAAATATACATAAAAAGTCACAAACGACACTTATTTTAAATAATTAAAATTCTTCTAAAATGACACTTACCTTAAATAGGATGGAGTAAAAAAAAAACCCATTAGACATAAATGTTACGACCACACGCAGAAGTAGATTTTGCGTGCCAAGTAGGGCCAAGTCCTCATTCAAAAAAAAAAAAAAAGTAGGGCCAAGTCCAGCCATAGCAGTATTTGATTTAGGAGTACCACGGTCACGGAAAGAGAGAAAGCTTAAGTACAAATTGCCGTACCTTAGAACCTTCGTAGAAACTTCCGACTAAATAAAAAATTGCAAAAAAGAGAAAAAATAAGAAACACTTTTCAAATGTCGTATTTAAGAAATAGACCAACACTGGAAGGAGACACTTCCATTCTGCGATACAAATACAATTCGATGAAAGGCAATTTTCATACGGCAAGTAAGTCACTTAGTACCACAAGTCGAAAAGACAAGTGAAGATACAGTGAGTTATTTTAAAAAATAGAACTCATGATTTATTAAATAAAACTTATAATTTATTATTTTAAAATTTTAAGTTGGGATATGATATTTTGATTATATATAATTTTACTTATGTTCGGTCCAAGTTCTTTTTTTTGGTACAAAAATATGGCTTGTAATTTATGTTAGACATTTTTTTCCTTAGGGACATTTTTGTCTTTTTTCTATTAAGTAGGCAACTATTAATTGTAATTTTTGGTTTTTAATAAACTATCGGTTAAGTCACTTAATTTGATTTAAAAAAGGGTAACAAAGTGGCCCGATAAATGATATAGATTAATGGGTCGAAGTCTGGTTAAAAAATGGATCCCTTTTAGTATGGGCCTGGTCCATATCGATCTTGTAATGGGTAAATCCGATATGAAAGCTATATAAAAGTTAAGGTCTCTTACAGTTGTTCATATCAATCGTAAGCATATGTTTCTCTGACTCGTTAAGAGAGTTTGTGTATTTAAAAAACTGTTGAAAGGCCTAATCCGAGTGTTGGTGAACAACTTCTTCAAGTATCCCGGAAAGATCGGAGCTCGTTTTGGCATCAAAAACTGCTTCGGAACTTTGAATGGAACCGAAATCAGGTATTACGTATTTCCTTCATTTTTACCCTTCCATGTATGATTTTGAGTACGTAATAAGGCCTGTACTACGTATTACAATTTATTGACTTATATATAATATTCTCGATTAAATTAAATAATGAAAAAATATTTATTATTTACAAATAAATAATATCATTTAATAGTTTATGAGTAATCAGGTAAAAAATAATTTTCTTGTGAGATATCCGTAAATTTCATTTACAAATTCATTATAATAGTATATTAATTACTTGAAATCTCGTATTATATTATAGTCTTGTATTAAAAAGAAGAATAGAGATCATGAAAGACTATAAATACACACACATATACGTGTATATATATATATATGAAGATATTTCGAATCAAAGATTTGGTTTCAACCCAATCATCCATCAACAACCATATATAGGCGATACAGCACACAAATGGACGCTCTACTCTTGTTGTCTTCATCAATGTGTAATACTGCTATTGTTAGTTTCTGCTCTCCCATCACTCCATGGGACCATACTAATCTTACCATTTCACTACAAAAGAAGCCAGTTTGGATCCTAATCTCCAAGAACATCGACCTCAGACCTTATATGTTAGCCTCAGATTGGCATGTATATACAGCTTCCACGAAGCTGCCTCACTTAACCACTTAGTAAGCCCTTACAGGTTTTTAGACATATACCTTAAAAAACTTCTATGGTTGTTGTCGTCTGATTCTGAGAATGGACAAGATGACAAGAAAGTTCATGGTTATAAACCTAACAGATACATCAAAACAATAACTGCTTAAGTTCGGACCGATCTGCCAGACTCCTTGTATTGCACTATTCTTGCTGATATTTCAGGTGTTATGCAGTTTCCAAGAGGTTTCCTGACAAATAATTACAACCCTTGTGGTTATTTGTTAGATTAATAAATTGCTCCAAGTTAGACCCACTACAGGAAAATCAGGAACAATAAAAATTTCTCGATCTCGAAATGTATCGAAGTTTTGGTAGTAAAAAAAAAAATTTGTATTTTCAAGATTGAATTTCATATTCAAAAAAACCTCTACTAATTATTGTTTCAAAAACGTCACTTATTTTCTCTTTACTTATTTCAAAAAACTTAATATACAAAACTACGAACTTTTGTTGCTCTATAAGACGCCTATGGACTAATAGGTTTATTTTGGAAAAATATCATCATTATATAGCTGATCTTGTTACTAGAAAAAGCAATTTTTTGTAAGCTTTTATATTTTGTTTTTCAAAACTTATTAAAATAAAAAGAAGAAATATAAAAAAATTTAAGAGAATTTTCACGTGGGTCATTTAAAAACAACTTTTTTAGTAGTTAAGAATAAGGTTACGTATTATTGGACCTCATAAATCAGTGAAATTTCTACCGAATATTATTATTATCATCTAAAAGAAAATTTTGAAAAAAAAGAAGTCCTTTAATCTTAAAATTTTAGAAAAATTTGTATAGTAACTATTGTTAAGTTGAAAATAGTCGAAAGGTTTCAATTATTTTGGTTAAAGGTATGATTTACATATTAACATTTTATATTTTTAAGTAAAATACAAATTTGATAATAAAAATAATAATATAATTTAACTAGAATTATAAATTACTAAAATCTAAATTAGAATTTAAGTTGTGATTAAAGTAAAACTTTTGAATAAAATATTAGGGCGTTATTTAGGAATTTAAATCTTCTTTCTAATATTACTCTATCTTATCTTACTTTATAGAATCTCAGTCATTTATTTTATAAAATTCACACAAAATTTATATAAAATCTACATAAATAAATAACTGAAATTTATTAACCAGTGTAACATAAGATAACATAATAATGAAAAGAAGCTTGAACTCGCTGTTTAGACGGTTAACTTGGGAAGGACTCTGGGTGGAATGGGGTCGACGTCGGTTGTCGCTTTTACGAATACAGAGACCGTACAAGAAGGAGGTTGTACGTCACAAAGACAAGCGTCTCGAGTCTCTTGACCAAACCAGACCAGAGCATCGTGTCAGACTTGAACTACTGTACTTTAGTAACCAGTAGTACGGAAAAAATGGAGGTTGATATGTAAGATTAATTTTAATAATTAGTGTTATCCTTATCCATTTTATTTTAATGGATTCTAATATAAAGGTGGACCCAAACTAATAATTACGGAGCTTATTAAAAGTAATTAGAATTATTATGATTAATTAACAATAAACCCTTCTCTCTCTTCGGTAGAAGTTACATTGATAAAATGAAGAAAAGTAAGAAAACATAAATTTTTGCGTAAAAAAAGAGATTCACGAACAAGAAAAGATTACACAAGTATGGATCAAGGTTAATATTTTTTTCTTTTATTAATAACGTAAATTTTAGAGTTTTTGAAAATATTAAATCAGTTGTGTCATAAACGATTTTGGATGAATTTTATACTTAAATTATTGCTTAGAATTATTAAAAAATTTAATTTACATGTAATATCAGACCAAGTTATAACAACAACATTAGATGTTAAGTACATACATGCATTAATTAGTTTGACATGCATTAATTATGCTTCTGGAACACGACAAGTGTTTTGTAAGACCCACCATGAAGGCAATGATGTAAGTGATGCCTGTGGAGCCTACGGATTTAAGTTTACAAGATGTGAAATTCGAATTCTGTGTAAAACAAAAGGCTAAAGAAAATGGGACCCATGATTAAAGCTACGTTTGCGGTACTTGTTTAAGCAAATTCTGAATTGTTGAAAGAAAGTCAATGATCGTGGCCCGCCGTTAGAAAGATCTCAGCTTTTATAATTGAAAAGGACGAATTGTACTTTGGATTGAGATATTCGGGAAAGTGATTCCATGCAAGCAGGGACGTAGCCGTCAATACATACAAGGGGCCCAAATCTTAAAAATTATATTTTTATATAGAAAAATAATTAAAAATTAAAAAATTTTAACTTTTTTTTAAATTTTGCCGGGCCCAGTGCCTCCTTGGGCCAAACATACCTACGTCCCTGCATGCAAGTGGTCTTCCAAAAGGTGCCGAACATGATGAGACATGTTTTATTAATTAAAAGTTTACTGAATAGAGAGTTTGTTAGTCACTGACCTTGTTTGAATAGATATTTAGACATTTAATTATGTAATCTTTCAATTGTTTATGTTATATGATGCTTATAAATGACATAATAGATGAAATGAACAATTCAGATTATTAATTATAATGTTAAGAGATCACTCAAAAGTGGATCGTTGCTTATAGTTAATAACTTTAAAGAGACTTATCGATCTATTTAGTGAATTTGTTTGTATATCCAAAAATAACATGCATACTAGCTTAAGTATGATTGACTGTCTATTAAAGTGTGTACATATATGTTAGCATCATCATAGATTGAGGATATGTGTTTAAGTATCACCCAAAGGTGGACTTAAATGTATATATTAAAGTTTATCGTTGTCTGAATCTATTAATTGTATTCAAAGTATTAATGTGCGAGTTTATTTTTACATTTGCAGTTTCTAGTAAGTTGTTAGCTATGGGCAATGGTCTAATCAAGTTCAATGGGCTAAACCATGTCGATTGGTCTGAGCAAATCTAGTTTCAGTTGAGTATTATGGATAAGGACCTGTCATTAGTTGCAGAGAAGCCTGTAACCATTACTGAGACCAATACCTAAGCTGAAAGAACATATTTTGAGGCTTGAAAAAAGTCTAATAGGTTGAGTTCGAACTTGATGCGATTGACAATGGCTAAAAATGTTAAGCCATCAATGTCGCATTTGGACAATGTAAGGGAATTCATGATGAAAATCAAAGAGTACTCACAATCAAACATAACTTACAAGTCTATTATAAGAAGCTTAATGAGTGAATTGACGACCAAGAAGTTTGACTGGTCATAACCTATCCATGATCATGTAACAAGCATGTCAAATTTGGCTGCAAAGTTGAAATCAATAGGTATGGATGTGAATGAATCTTTCCTAGTACAGTTCATCGTCAACTCACTTCCTCCTGAATTTGGTCAGTTTCAAGTGAATTAAAACACTCTGAAGGAAAAATGGAACTTTTAAGAAATCAAGGTCATCTAGACGCTTGTGACTTCCCTTCCCTCCACAAGCCCTATCCTCTGGCTTTTTCACACTTTGGGTCCAGGAGTGGCTTCCCACAAATCTTCAGCGACATTGACAAATTTGTGGATTCGATTAGTCCCTCATTTTTGGGACGGTTTGTTGGTTCTTTTGGTTATGGCGGAATTGATCAATTTTTGACCCTTGGTTCTCCTGGCCTACCTCTCCGGTTCACGGTATTCTTGACTATGTGCATCAGATACACACTGCTTCGAGCTGGTAAGGGAGAGCTGTGCCTGGCCACTAACTGCGGCGCACGCAGTTCATTGGGTGGAGTACCCCAGAGCTAGGCTGGGTGAAACTCAACACGGACAAGGCGAGCTAGAATGACCCTTCCTTGGCCTCCGCAGGCGGACTTTTCCATGACAACAACGGATCCTGGCTTGGAGGCTTTGTCCAAAACTTAGGCTGGTGCTCTTCCTTCACAGCAGAACTTTGGGGTGTGTTCTCCGGATTAACGCTGGCTTGGGACCTCAGATAGCGTCGGGTGATCTTAGAGTTGGACTCCCAAGTGGCCCTGCAAGCTATTTCTGACTCCAAGACCCAGCTTACTTATACTAATCCCCTCTTATTTGGCATCACTGAACTTCTCAGTCGCAATTGGACGGTTCTCACTCGTCACACGTATAAGGAAGGCAATCGGAGTGCCGACTGGTTAGCCACTTTTGTTGTCAATTTTGATTTGGGTTTTACCACCTTTGTACATGCGCCCTCCGGGTGCCTTTCGATCCTCATAGAGGATAGCGCGGGGTCTAGCCACCCACGCCTTATTTTGTAAGTTGTTTGTTTTACTTTCCTTTTAATGGAAAAAAAAGAAATCAAGGTCATGTTAGTGCAGGAGGAAGGCAGATTAAAGAAAATGAAGGAACACTCTGTTGACCTCACAGTACACAAAAAGTTGGTAGCAAAAAGGGAAAGTCAGGAAAGAAGAGCAACAAGAAGTACAAAGCCCCGATGAAGGTTAGTGAGGACCAAATCTATAAAGGACAACTTTATTTCTTCTGCGAAAACCTGGTCACCTCAAGAAAGATTGCCTTAAGAGAAAAGCTTGGTTCAAAAAGAAAGGTAAGTATTATGTTTCAGTATCCTTTGAATCAAATCTTATTGAGGTGCCTAATAATACCTGGTGGTTAGATTCAGGTGTAAATAAGCATGTGTCACATATTATGCAGGGATTTCTTTCGATCCAATCCATAAACAAAACTGAAGAGTTTCTATATATAGGTAACAAAATGAAGGCATGAATAAAAGGAATAAGGATGTACAGATTGATCTTAGACACTGGTTGTAGTCTAGATCTTGAAAATTGTCTTTATGTTCTTGAATGTGCTATAAATTTAGTTTCTGTTAGTAAGTTGGATCAGATAAGGTTTAATTTCAATGTTGGAAACAATGTTTTTTCTTTGTATAAATGACAGTAATATTATGGTTCTGGTACATTAATGGATGATTTATATCGTTTCAACATTGATATTAATTATTCTGAATCCCTATTTCATGTTGAACACAATATTGGTTATAAACATAGTGCACATAATGAACACTTAGCTTACTTGTGGCATCAAAGGTTAGGTCATATATCTAGAAAAATGGCGATGAGGTTAGTGAAGAGTGAAATCTTACCTCAACTAGATTTTACTGACTGTGATGTGTGTGTGGATTGCATTAAAGGCAAGCAAACCAAACACATATATAAGAGTGTAGCCACAAGAAGTACTCATTTACTGGAATTAATACACATTGATATATGTGGTCCACTTCATGTTTCATCATGGGGCGATGCAAAGTATTTTATCACCTTTATTAATGACTATTCACATTATTATTATCTCTATTTACTGCATGAAAAGTCTCAATCAGTGGACATTCTTGAGGTGTTCATTAATGAGGTAGAAAGACAGGTAGATAGAAAACTGAAAGTTGTACAATCTGATAGAGGTGGTGAATATTATGGTAAGTATGATGAAAATGGACAGTGTCTAGGTCTATTTGCAAAATTTCTTCAAAGTTGGGGCATTTATATACAGTATACAATGTCCGATACACCACAAAAATATGGTGTGGTTGAAAGGCAGAATCGTACTCTTATGGATATGGTTAGGAGTATGTTAAGTTTTACGAATGTACCATAATATTTATGAATGTATGCATTAAAGACAGCTACATATTTACTTAGCGGGGTTCCTAGTAAAGCGATTCTTGTGGCACCTTACAAATTGGGGACAGGAAGGAAACCTAGCTTGAGAGACCTGCATGGTTGGGGTTGCCCAGCTGAAATAAGGATTTATAATCCTCATGAAAGGAAGCTTGATGCAATAACCATTAGTGGTTACTTCATCGGTTATCCAAAAAAGTCTAAAGGGTATATAGAATAGTTGAGTCCGATAATGCTAGGTTCATTGAAAATGGACAAATCAGTGGGAGTGGGCAACCACGAAAGGTGGATACTCAAGAGATTCAGGTGGAAAATCATTCACCTAGTGTCTCTTCTCAAGTTGTTATTCCTCTTGTTGTATCACAGTCATGCAATATATCGGAACAACAAGTTAATATTCCAAACCCACAAGAAGAGAATGTTAATAATGAACCATTCAGTAATATGCAAGTCACAAATGATTAAGTGATACCACAGGAAATAGTATTGCGAAGGTCTATAAGAGAGAAAAAACTAGCCATATCAGATGACTATGTGGTGTATTTACTTGAGCATGAGTGTGACTTGAGCATTGATAAAGATCCAGTCTCGTTTAAAGAAGCTATGAAATGTAATAATTCTGAAAAGTGTCTCAATGTTATGAAAGAAGAGTTAAAATCTATGGATGATAATCAAGTCTAGGAACTAGTTGAGTTACCTAAAAGCTCAAAACAAGTGGGCTGCAAATAGGTCTTTAAGACTAAAAGGGACTCGAATGGTAATATTAAAAGGTATAAAGCCAGACTTGTAGCTAAAGGTTATACTCAACAAGATGACATTGACTTTAAAAAGACCTTCTCTCCAGTTTCAAAGGACTTTTTAAGAATTGTTATGGTATTGGTAGCTCATTATGATCTATAGCTTCACCAAATGGATGTAAAGATTGTTTTTATGAATGGTGACTTAGAAGAAGAAGTTTATATGGACCAACCGGAAGGTTTTGTGACTATAGAAAAGGAAAATATTGGGTGTAAATTAAAGAAGTCAATATATGGTTTGAAACAAGCTTCCCGACAATGGTATCTTAAGTTTAATGATACCATTACTTCTTATGGTTTTATAGAGAACATTGTTAATTGGTGTATTTATATGAAGGTTAGTGGGAGCAAGTTCATTATTTTGGTACTATACGTTGACGATATTCTTTTGGTTGCTAATGATTTGGGCTTGTTACATGTTGTAAAGAAATTTCTTTCTAATAACTTTGAAATTAAAGATATGGGTGAGGCATCCTATGTAATTGGAATAGAAATATTTTGTGACAAAACACAAGGATTGTTAGGGTTGTCTAAGAAAGGATATATCAGTAAAGTATTAGAGAGATTTAGGATGGAAAAATGCTCAGTAGGGATGGTTTCAATTCAGAGAGGGGATAAATTTAGTGAAATGCAATATTCTAAGAATGATTTAAAACAAAAGGAAATGGAATCTTTTCCCTTTGCATCTGTAGTTGGGAGTCTGATGTATATTCAGACTTGTACTTAGCCAGATATCAGTTTTGTTGCTGGAATATTAGGCCGATATCAAAGTAATCCCGAATTGAACCACTGGAAAGCTGTAAATAAGGTTCGTAGGTATTTACAAGACACCAAGGATTACATGCTTACATATAGGAAATCATATCACTTAGAAGTGATCGGTTACTCAGATTCAGAATATGTTGGTTGTGTATACTCAAGGAAATCTACCTCTAGTTATCTATTCCAACAAACAAGAGGGACAATTTTTTGGAAGAGTGAAAAGCAATTTGTCATTGCTACTTCCACTATGGAGGCCAAATTTGTAGCACGCTTTGAGACCACTATTTAAGCATTGTGGTTGTGAAACTTTGTCTTAAATCTAGGTATTGTCGACAGTATAGTTAGGCCGTTAAGAATTTATTGTGATAATTCCGCAGTTGTCTTCTCTAAAAATAACAAGTATTCTAAGGGTGCGAAACACATGAATTTCCTTTATCTTGTTTAAAAAATAGCGAAAACAATTTTCTAATCTTTTATCTTGTTTATTTTCACGTACAAATAACAAAAAATGAAAGAGTATTTTTTTCAACTATTATCTTTGTAAGTCTTTTAACGTTTATTATTTTTCAAAACTTGAAAAACTACGGACGCCTTTACGTTTCATTTTTGGTTTTAAATGTATAACCAAAAACAAAACTACCAAAGATAAAACTCCTTTTACCATCTATCGTCTCTTTTTAAAATAATTATTATTATTTATAAAATGAAATAAAATTATTTTATTTTATTTTATTCATTTATTTTGTATAAGAGAATTTTCAATATTAATTATATTTTCTGTGCTAACAAAAAATATAATAATATGTCATATAGATTATTTAATAAATTATTTCATAATAAATTAAATAATTATAAACAGGAAATATTACACTCGTAAGTGTGTGACTACATAGGTTAATTACTAAGTCGGTAGTAATTAATCTAATTAATTACTAATTAAGGATAGCATCTAATAACACTCTTCAATGGCCAGATAGTGTGAAGTAACAATCTCACAAAGACGGAACCTAGTTAAGGATAATGTATTATTACCTTTCATCATTACAACTCCGGATCATCCTAAGATATATTTAACTGTCAAACCCTATTAGATAACCAACTATGTTACATGTCAATCATTAATGATTGGTGAGTGACTTAAGAAACTCCCTTTCCTCACACATTCAATCGCCCTGACCAAGGTCTTGAAACAACCATTAACATCAATAATAACATAGAGTTCAAATTCAGTACCTAGAGTTAATGGATCTCATCTTGACTCACCACTAATTAGATAGATACTTAATTATATCCAATGATCATTTCACAAGCATTTTACATACTAAGTGCCTGACATTAAAGTATAATAAGTGACCTATTGATTATTATGATAATCTCAGGTTAAAGGAAAAATATACATTTAAATCCTTATGAGAATATCCCACTTGACAGTTCATAGATAATATTAACAATTGAGACTTCTCAGTTTGGTCAGTCCAATAATCATATCTCTATATGCATCATTTATATTTGCAACTTAATAAATGAGATATACTAATATCCATCCAATAGATACTATTATATACATATTGATCATTAAAGTCTTTATTTGATGATTCTATGATCAAGAACTTTATTTAAACCCTAAAGATTTGACTCTCATTATTACAATCTCCATTATGATGGCAAGTGTATAAATTTAATCAAGAACTTATCATATTAGAATAAAAACAATAAATATAATATTATAATAAAATCATTTGCCATTGGCATAATTCCAATCTGTTACATAATAATTAGGTCATGGGCATAATTCCAACGGGGATATGATATTTTGATTATATATAATTTTACTTATGTTTGGTCCAAGTTCTCTTTCTTGTACAAAAATACGACTTATAATTCATTGACTTATATATAATATTCTGGATTAAATTAAATAATATAAAACATATTTATTATTTACAAATAAATAATATCATTTAATAGTTTATGAGTAATCAGGTCACAAATAATTTTCTTGTGAGATACTTAATCCGAAATTACTCCCGTAAGTTTCATTTACAAATTCTTTATAATAGTATATTAATTACTTGAAATCTCGTATTATATTATAGTCTTATATTAAAAAGAAGAATAGAGATGAAAGACTTTATAAATACACACACATATATATGTATACATATGACGATATTTCGAATCAAGATTTGGTTCCAACCTAATCATCCATCAACAACCATAGGTGATGCAGCACACAAATGGACGCTCTACTCTTATTGTCTTCATCAATGTGTAATACTGCTAGTGTTAGTTTCTGCTCTCCCATCACTCCATGGGACCATACTAATCTTATCATTTCACTACAAAAGAAGCCAGTTTGGATCCTAGTCTCCAAGAACATCGACCTCACACATATGTTAGGCTCAGATTGCCATGTATGCAGCTTCCACGAAGCTTTCTCACTTAACCACTTAGTAAGCTCGTACAGATTTTTAGACATATACCTTATTAAAAAACTTCTATGGTTGTTGTCCTCTGATTCTGAGAATAGACAAGATGACAAGAAAGTTCATGGCTACAAACCTAACAGATGCATCAAAATAATAACGACTTAAGTTCGGACTGATCTGCCAGAGTCGTTGTATTGCACTATTCTTTCTGATATTTCAAGTGTTTTGCAGTTTGCAAGAGGTTTCCTGATAAAGAATTACAACCCTAATGGTTATTTGTTAGAAAAATAAATTGCTCCAAGTTGAAGCAAATTTTTGTATGCTGTTATTCTTTTTTTCAAAACTTATTAAAATAAAAAGAAGAAATATAAAATATCTCTAAGTAAACATTTTCACGTGGGTCATTTAAAAACAGCTTCTTTAGTAATTGATTTCAACTCCTCATTTAAGACTCTCATTTGTAGGAAGTTTTGAGTTCGAGTCACTGTAAAGGAGGGAAGAGGGAAATTTTTCCTATTGATGATCCTCTAGTCCCTTGAGCATGCTCTTTGGTCAGATCAATTTCGAACGTCTCGCTTTCAAAGACAGTGTGAGAGTTGAAACTACTAGAAAACTTGGGGGCTGATGGGAACCTGATGGTCAGCAGGGTCAGTGATCAATTATCAGCTGAATAATCAAGTACGTGACGACTTCTTATGTGCAGAAATGTACAGGCTACATAAAAATCTGAGGGATCTTGGAATTCCAGATTTACCTCCTTTAGGACTCTTGAGATTGATTTTTAGGAGCTTAGAATTAGTCCAGCTAGGGATGGCAATGGGTAGGGTTCGGTTCGGGTTTTACTCAACCCATATCCATATCCATTTTTTATGACTCAACCC
>JAOSBP010000005.1:541063-552136 GCA_027563825.1 Erythroxylum mucronatum
GGAGTAAATTAGATACAAAAGGATTCGAATGTTAGGCTGAAACGATTCCTACTAAATTTATAACAAAAAAAAAAAAATACTGGGAAGGTTAGTTTATGTCATATCAACTTTCCATATTATATATAATATGGATACCAAAAATTTATAATCCGGATGTAAATGAGACAGAATTATTTATCTTTCGGTATTTCTTGGTCATGAATAGCTAAATAGGACGAACCACTTTGTAGATATCTTTACTTCGCAACAAAACAATTCAAACTCTGTCGTTCAATTCCTTTCGGGATTAAGAATAGGCATAATAAGACCTGTCTTTTTTCCATATATAATCACGTCACAAAATCGATTAGAGATTAAATAAAATAAAAAAATTTAAAAAATAATTAATGGAAGGATATTCTAACATATAAAAATTTAAAATTTAATTAAAAAATCATTAAGTAAAAATTAATCTGTTTGTTTTAATTTATAAAAATGGATTAGTTTATAAAAACTAGTCCATTTAAAAAATAAGTAATTTTTTATCGTTATTTATAAGATTATAATATTTTTAAATGGTATTAATAACTTTTAAACTTTAATAAAATTAATTTTTCATTATTTATTAGTAATCAAACCATCAAATTAGTTTATACAGTGTTAAAAATATACAAGTTTTTTTTTTGAAGATAAAATAGACAAGTTAAATTTACCAACTCCTTAGGAGCTGGTCGAGTTAGTGGAATGGAGAGGTTTACCTAGTGCGGAGTACCTGATTAACGTGATTTGCAGATTATTACGTCAATCTAGAAGTTTAACCAACTCGTATCCAAAGGGTTGCGACTTTTGGTTCCTCTGATTTAAAAAAAAACAAACATTAAGTTAATTTAAAAAAGATACTTTCAAAAATAGTTCAAAATAATAAAATTTTACTATCACTTTTATACTATTTTTATTTTAAATATGATAAATGTTTTTTAAGTAAAATGTAAAATAATATTAAAAGTTTCAAACTTTGTGGATTGTTAATGTTGCAGTATTAAAAATTTTAAAAATAAAATATTAAAATGCAAAAAGCATGTGTAGTTAGCAGGGGCTGTCATGTGAAAGTCCTACCTACCTACCAGAACAGAAGGGACAAGAAACGAGAACTTAGCATGTGTTGGTCTGCTAGTACAAGTATACGTGCAAGTTCAATAACAGTGGCTGTAACTAGATAAGAAGAGAGGAGAGCGAGAGGTTGATGCTTGGGAGCGATCTCAATTGGAGGAGATAAAGCCAAAAAAGTTGAAAAGATGGTTGGTCCTTCACGACCACAATTTGTTATCTTTGGCTCCTCCATTGTTCAGTTCAGTTATAGTCACAATGGTTGGGGTGCTATGCTGGCTGACATTTACTCTCGAAAGGTCTCATCTTTTTTCCTGAACTTTTACTATCAGGGGCTCTTGATCAGTGTAATGTCAAGAGCTGAGTGAACTTGAGAGATAATGGAATCCTGGTTCTGGGTTTGCTTGCTCTTGGCATTAGAAAGTTGAGACAGTAATGGTGAACATTTTGTTAATGACAAATGAAACTTTGAAATTAATGGGTATTGATCCTATAGGTTGGAGTTGAATCTTTTAACTCTATGAAGATGAACTAGTTGAAAATTTCGGGAATATTGCATATATTCTGACTGTTTTCTTTTTTCTGATGGGTGCAGGCAGATATATTGTTGCGAGGATATTCAGGTTGGAACTCCAGTCAAGCTCTCCAGGTTATAGATAAAGTGTTCCCAAAGGTGACACTCTCGTCTTATGTACCGTGTTTATGTGATGGTTTATAGTTTATATCATTAAGATGCATTAGACTAGTGGCTCCTTCTCTTCTTCGCTTTATAGAAAATGAAAAGGTTTTCCAGGATCTGAATGTCCAGTTCAATATGGAAAAGGAGAGAAGTGATCAAATTTTAACTAGTTATTTGCAAGTCTGTGATTCTCAGAAAGTCTTAAGCATTTTCTGGTCTACTGTTATTTGCAATCCAGGATGCTCCCATCCAACCCTCACTCGTTATAGTTTATTTTGGTGGCAATGACTCAACCCACCCACACCCAACTGGCTTTGGCCCTCATGTGCCACTCCCTGAATATTCTGAAAACATGAGGAAGATTGCTAAACATCTCAAGGTAAACAACGTAGCTACTTTTCTCCATCTAGATTGGCCTCCATTGTTGATTCTTTCATCTCTGCAACTTGAAAAAGGTACGAGCTCAGACATGCAATTTGTTCTCTCTGTGATTTCAGAGCCTTTCGGAGAATATTCGGATTGTCTTTCTCAGCGCACCTCCTATCAACGAGGAACAGATGTGTAAATCTAAGTAAGTCCCTTCTCAAATTGTGTTCTCCTTGTTTATGAGCTTCACTTCAGCTTGATAATGAATTGGTATTAAGCAGTGACGAATTTGATGAGGTTCGAACGAATGAGAGCTTACGATTGTACGCACAAGCCTGTTTAGAAGTTGCAAAAGAGATGAACATCAAGGCGATTGATCTTTGGACAGTAATGCAACAAAAGGAAAACTGGAAGGATGTTTGTTTTACGTAAGTTCATATCTTTTACTAAGCTGATAAAACTAAGAAGACCAAAGAGTCCTTTCTGATTCTGATCATAACTCCCTGAAGTGACTCCTTTTTCTAGTTTCTGATCCTAATCACAAATTCTTGAAGTGACTCTTTCCCTAGTTAAATTCTGTTCACATGTTCCTGAAATAACTCCCTTCTCTAGTTTCTGATTCTGATCACAAATTCCTGAAGCGACTATTTCCCTAGTTACATTCTGATCACAAATTTCTGAAGGGACTCTTCCCCTAGGTTTTGATTCTGATCACAAATTCCTGAAGCGACTATTTTCCTAGTTAAATTCTGACCATAAATTTCTGAAGTGACTCTTTCTCTAGTTTCTGATTCTGATCACAAATTTCTGAATTCTGATTACAAGTTTCTGAATGGACTCTTGCTCTAGTTCCTGATTTTGATCGCAGGTTCTTGAAATGACTCTGCTCTAGTTTCTGATTCTGGTCACCAATTCCTGAAGAGACTCTTGCTCTAGTTTCTGATTCTGAATTTCTGATTACAAGTTTTTGAAGTGATTATTCTCTAATTTCTGATTCTGATCACAAATTCTTGAAGTGACTCTGCACTTGCTTTCGTCTCAATCACTTCCTGAACTTCCTGTTTCAGGGACGGAGTCCATCTTTCAGCTGAAGGGAGCAAGATAGTTTTGGGGGAGATCATGAAGGTGATCAAAGAGGCTGAATGGAAACCAAGTCTCCACTGGAAATCAATGCCTACTGAATTCTCAGAGGATTCGCCATATGATCCTGTCAACTTCCAAGGAAAGCGAGTGAACATCTCTGACTGTGTTTTCCAAAGAGACATAGAAGTTGACTGAGTAAAGACAACACATAAATGTTCTGTTAATGGCTGCTCCCATGTTTAACTCTACTATTTCGTAAAAGATATGGTCTCTTTTCTTTCGAGTATAGTTCGCTTGTGTTCTTTATTAGTAAAACAATAACGTCTTAATATTAACTGAATTGAGCTTTACATTTAACATTAAATTAATTTATTAAAATATATAATTTGCAGAATATTACATATAATCTATAATTTATTTAGTGTGTGGTCAAAACTCAAATAGAGATGTAAATACGCACTAAATAGAAATGGCAAACTGACCCGACTCAACTCAACGGACAAAAGCCCAATTTCATTTTTGCCCAAAATCTGAGCCGAATGACCGAACCCATCTCAACCCACTGGCAACCATATATATAGTATCCTCTGTTTGGTCCAAAAGGATAGTCCAAAAGGCTATGCCAGCTTTAGGTTGTTGAAAAGATTTCCAGATGGTTATTTTTCTCAGAGAATGATACAAGAGATGAACTACATAATGTAGCTACAAACTGTTTCTGGACTCAGAAAAATATACAGAAGAATACCCATCTTCATGTTTGCTGAAAGACAACTGGTAGATTCGCAAAAACCATTATATGAAATTAAACAAAGAATGATACATACAAAGCTCAGAAAGACAAGGGCACCAACAACAACAACAACGTCAGAAGCAACAACAGCACTCACCATGCGACGTTCCCGCTATTATAGCACAAATGAATATGCTCAGAAAATCTCTGCCTACTCGTGTCAGCCTTTGAACCTTTTAAAAGCTAGTAAATAGATATCCAAAGAGGACAATTGCTCTGAAAGAGGCAGTACAAACCCAGATCCAAGATCTCCAGGCAAGTGCGTGTTCTTTTTCAATAGAGAAGTCACCTAGCTGGAGAGTTGGAACCTGCCAGTGGGCTTTTTTCGTCTCCATCCCTAACATTACCCGATACAAATGGCAAACTTTTAATTCAAACTGGAACCAAGGGTTCAGCCAGCTATAACCACAGAAGGAAAAAGATTCAAAACTTACAAAGGCAGCATAAAACACAAAAGTCAAACCCGCTAGAACAACAAATGCAATCTGGAACACGTTATACCTGTAACATAGCAATTAATGCCCAGTACAATGAGATTTATCAAGTTTGTATAGCTAGGGTAGTGGACTACGAAGGAATTTATTTCGGAATAGCACTCACTTATATAAATATTTGATTCCTCGAAGAGACTGTAAAGTGTGACCAAAAATCTCCTGTGCTGCAGTTGCTTGGGCGTAATAGCCAAATGCTGTGGCACAGAACTGTATCACACTGAAATTGAGAAAGAAAAAAACTTAGAGGTTCAACATGGTTACTGTTACAATGATGTTGTATAATGAGAAATTAAATCGTCATCAGAGAGGCTTCAAGTCCTTCAGTGACTTATAGATTATAATATCACTAACATTTGCAAGTTAAAGATGATATCTGACATCTCAACACCTAAAAAATATGAGGAAAAGAAAAATTAAGGATCAAAGATTCCAACCTAATGGAGCAAAGGAGAATAAGTCCCACATTGAAGAGAAACGAGTTCATTAGAGTGCCTCCCCACCTAAACAACTCAAGACAATTGATTAGCTACTATCCAAACATTTGAACAGAATTTACACACATGCTTGGTTGGTTAAATCAATAAAAGAGGAGGGGAAGCCTGCAAAAGGAATTATTACTTCATTGGATGTATGGTGATAAAGACTAATCTGAGACCTAGCATCATCGCACCAGCTACCACTGCCAGCAAAAGGTAGAAGCAAAAGAATGCAAATGCTGCAGTACCCAGAAGACCTGCCAATGTGCGAGAATTCACCACAGGTATAAGATATGTAGTAGAATGCTGCACCAAGAGAGACAGAAAGAGATGACAGAAAAGTGGAAATATTGAAACCTACCCCATACATCATCTAACTTGATGAAAACTTCATTCAAGAAAGCGGAAACAGGTGGATCAACCAACAGATATATGATAATGTGAGCAATCCAAGCAATCGAAACAATCAACCTATGAATCAGAAAATGAAGAAAAAACTTGATTAAGGACCTTAGAATCAAGATTGGACAATTCAGTACAACTAGTGATAGAGACTAGTTAAAGACAGAGGAAACAGATATCAACTTGGGGGAATGCTCAAGCCATCTATTATCTCAAGTTTTAATGTTCTTCAAGAATTGATTAATCTATTTTCCCTTCCTTTCCCCCAGTGGCTTTCTGTGTTCAAACAGCTCTCTCTATCCATTCTTCATGATATAGGTCATTATCACAACATATTGACACTTGGATGAATTCCAAACAAGTAAAAGTCACAAAGGTATCACAGCAGCTACTCAAACTATCACCTGGCAGTAAAATTAAGGATTTTTTTAACAAGAATTAGATGTGTTGCAGCAGCACTTACCCTAAAATTCCCAACACAAGCTTTGCCAAGTATCCAAGAACAGTCAATGCCCAGGCTGTCTCAGCCTAGAAAAATACAAGCATGGATGTTAATGAACTTGGGCCACAATGCACCAAAGAATAACTGCTCAGAATATTTAGCAGCAAGTAGTAAATCACCTTTTCTCCTTGGGGGTACATCTCTTCTAAGAGTTTGACATCTTCTTCCAACTGAAGCAACTCCTGCACATTTTATCATGCATAAGGTTCAGTCACAACTATAAAAGTTCACATAACTAATTTCAGCCATTGTCGACCAAGTTATCTGACTTCAGTATAGATGAGAAGAAAGCAAAGTTCAGGCAGAAGTGTGCAAAACAATTGAATTTCACAATCACATTAATCTCAAATACTACAGAACTATTTTAAGTTACCCATTTAGAAGTTCATATAAGATGTCATAACTTCCAAGTGTTGAAGCACTAAAGTTTGAGGTAGCAGCCATATAGCTTGAGCTTGAGCAACACAAGAAAGGCAATCAAGAACTTGTAGAGACATAATTGATACCTTTTCTACTGACTTAACATTCTTACGCCATTTTCTACCCTTAGCACCACTTCTTTCTTCTTGATGAAGTGTATCTGTTGCTTTTTTCAATTCTCTTGCTTTTTTACCAAGTTCAGTTGCTTCCTACAAAGTAAAAACAGATACTCCAAGGAATCAGACCCTATTAGCAATCATGAAACTACTGAGTCAGTGAAACTCAATCCACATATTACGCCATGCTAAAAAGGCCCACCTTAATGTACTGTGAGCGAGTGATAACAGCCTTTGGGCGTCGGATGAAAGAAAAGATGAGTCCCAGTGGTAAAGAAGCGATACCAACACCACCAAAGATCTGAAAATTGTTTAGGGGCAGAATAAGTTCCGTATTTGCCAAAACAGAAACTCTAAAGGAATCCAATTCAACAAATAGGTATCCGTAATAATTCTGAATCACATAATAGAACTATACCACGATCTAATTTTCTTGTCTCCCAATACCAAAGTTACGTTGCAGGTTGAACTATTGGAAGCAAATGGTTCCAAACAGCAGATTAACAAGTTTAAAGGAGTTGGTTTCTGGTGATCAACTTAAGATGAATCAACTATATAGGCCTCAAATTTCACTGCCGATTTACAAGAATAAAACCCTACAATTAAAAAAAAAGAAGCTAAAGTTTGGAGAACAGGTATACCGCAAAAAGCACAGATCCAACAATTGTTGCAAGAGCTACAACATATTCTGGAAATGTGGTGCGCATAGTCCATGTCTTCTCTGAGGAAGCATTTGCAAGAAATGCTGAGCACTGCAACCGCCAAGCACAAAACCACTGTAAGAAAAAGCAATGCAGTGAACCAACTCAACAACAAGTTGACAAACAAAATGCAACCTGCCGGGCACCATTTGCAATACAAGGTTGACTGTTAGACAACTGAAAACTACTAGGGAAATTGGCCGTTGTTGAAGAGAGATGCCTAACAGTGAAATCCACCTTTCCCACTACCGCTGATAAACCACAAAAGACCAAACAATGAGTACAATATATACATACACTACAAGATCAAAGCACAAAGAAACAATATGTAAAGCCGTTTAATCATCATTTCTTTTCTTTAATGCAATACCCAATAACCAAATTTGCAATTCTCAAATCATATATCTTATAAACAACTGAGCCTCAAGTCAATTTGTGAACTCTAAAATGCTAATATAACATATCATTAACAGATAAATTTAAAAAAACACAGAAAGCACTAAAATTGCTGACCATATAAAATGCCCAGAACTAGAGCGCAAACAATAGCAGTAGTTATAACCCACAAAAGCGCATTTTTCACCCTTTTACCCACACTCCTGTGAAGCAAATGCCATACAATGATTAACAAATTTTTTATCAGATGAAACAAAAATCAACGTCTAAACCCCTAATGAACACCGACTTATCCTGGTCGCCTTCGTAGTAGAACATAGCGAACGGAATAATGAAGAAAACGAGCACAGCGTCGATGATGTACACTGCGATCCACAGATCCTTCATTGGCAACGTCAAGTTACACGCGCCATTGTATATCGCGTGACGACAAGCCTGCCGGTTAGCCACGTCAGCGGGTAGCATCAGGATAGAGATGGCGGCGATTGAGAGGCCAAAAACGACGACGAACTTGGGGAAATACGCTTGGTTTTTGTCGTCGGGATGCTGGTAGTTGACGAGAAGGTAGACATTGAAGATGAAGACGATGATGCACACGATTATGGCTACGATCACTAGAGCGAGATTGAAATCGCCCATCGCTTAAAAGCACCCGATTCGAAGCCAAATCAATCGAGAGGAGTGAACAAGACAACAATTGACAAAATTAGGGTTTGTGTTGATTGGGAATTTGAAAAGTCGATTTATTTTTATGATCTTAAAGAAAATGGAGACTTCTTCATACTTTTTTTTTTTTTGGCTCGATTCCGATGAGGCTGTTTGTGGGGGAGAGTGGGAAATGAGTGTTGATGAGGCTCAAAATTACCGTTATCGCCTCCAGTGCAATGGTAAAAGGGAAGCTACGAGTCGGGACAAAGGGTTGGGGTTTTTGGTAAATTCACAAAGTCCCCAGTGAACATCCTCGGACAGGCTGTTTCTGTTTTATAAGAATCAGAAAATGGCTCCGTTGCAACGGGAACGAGGGCAGCGACGTCGTTTTCTGAATTTGAATTCAAACGAATTTGACTTTTGTGATTCTTGTAGTTAAATTCGGTAAGAGAATAAACTTAAAACTGGAAATTGATTCTTTTCTTATCCTTATTTTTTTTGGTCTTAGATCATAGTGACTAATCTTCTCGCTGGCTTATAGGCACCTTATAGGATGGGACAGCTGGCTCAAGGATTTAAGGCTGCTCCATACCTAAAGACAAAGATCGAACCCCTGACCTTTGGTTAAGGATAGATAAGCTCCTGCCACTCAACCACATCCCTTGAATTTTTTTTCTTATCCCTATTTAATAAAGAGGATGTTTTAGATAAGTTGTATAAGTTATCTTGTTATTGAAATTTAATTACACCTTTAATTTAAATATATGGTTGAAATGAGATTAATAAACTTGTAATAAGTATTAATGATTTTATTATAAATTTGTTTTTTAATAAATTTATTGTGTCTAATATTTTTTTTTACTTCCAAATTTCTTGAATTGTTCAATTATTATAAGATTTTTTAATATTAATTTTTCAATTTAATTGTATTTATTTTATAATCAAAATTATAGCTGGTAAACTTTTTTATAGTCCACTTTATAAATTAATTAAAATTAAAAAAGGTGTGTTGAATTTAGGACATTAAATATGTAAATTCTATTTCCCCTCCCATGTGATTGATACCAAGCTTAGCTTTGGCTTAAATAAGGTCTTTTTTAATTTATAAAAGTTAAAATATATATAGTTAATTATGCACAATCTGACTTTGAATCGTTTAAACCTGTTCAAGTTTAAGGTCAAGTATAAAATTTCGAGTTCGATCAAGTTTAGACTTAAATTTATATTTTTTAGCTAAATTTGACCTACATCTCCAAATTTAAGTCCTGACTTAGCATATTGTCGAAACTAATAGATCCTTATTAGCATAAATAATACAATAATCCAAATATCTTGTACAGCTAACCCTAATTAGATTGTCTAGAATATTCTTCTGTTATTACTTTTAAGTATACATGTCTTTATCTTGTGAACACTTACAGAGTCTTTATATGAATATTGTAACAGTGTCTCTCACGAAGGTATCTGAAAGCAATAAAATATTTTCTTACAGGGCCAGATTGCACGCACCATCAGTGTTTAATTTGAGCCAGCCCGTAAGTTGCTCCCGTCGAGGCTGAGGACCGGCGGGCATTACTCTACTTCGCCACACCCTAGCTTGAGGGATCAGACCTGTATAAGACAAAATAGGAAAAATAGGTGAAGATGGCCAAGAGAACTGATCATCGAAAATGGACATGTTCCTCCATTGCCATAGAAACCAGCAGGTAATGCTAAATAGGCTCGACCATTCGTATCCCAAAACACTATGGTGAGATTGGAGGTTGTGAGTGATCCTCTCCCTCAAAGACATGGTAAAGAAGGCATGCGAAATAAGCTGGGAAGGGAAGTTGTACCGTACTTGTCAGGCTTTAACGTAGTCGCACCATGCATGCAACGAGTCTTCCTCCTGGTGACATTGAGAACAATCACCGTCTGTGGTGAGATGCCGACGCACTCGTTCTTCGTTAGTAAGAAGCTTATCCTTCGTCAGGAGCTAGAGGAAAAATCAAATTAATCCTTGAGATGAAGGATACATTCAACCCCTATTAATGTTTCAAATCAACTTTATCACACTCAGTCAAGGTTCGAACTTAAGCGATATTGTGTTTAGTGTTTGTTCAAATTCAAGTTGATTAAAATTAAACAATATGAAGATTAGGAGTATGGACCGATGTGAGCTGATTCAAATATGATGACAACGCTTTGACATGAGTTTTTCAAATTGACTGGAGATGACATTTTTTTTGTCAACAATATAGTTTTGATTGAACTTTAAACTACACAAATCTAATATTTTAAACTCGAATTTGATCAAGTTTTGAGGTAGGCTATGTTTAGTTGAGAGTTTTATAATGAAATGAAATTGAATGTAATATTATTTCATCATTTGAGAGGAGATTTTATAATAAAATGTAAAGGAATGAGATAAAAGAAGAATGTTTCATATTATATCTCATTTTATCCTAAACAGTAAAAACAAAAAACCTCTGATATGAGATGTTAAGGATGTAATGTAAAATGATAAACAACTTTACATTATATTACATTATAAATCTTCCATCAAAATAACATTTCATTATATTATATTATGAACCTTTTCATTATTCTCAAACAACAATTTTTAAATATTATATTATGAACCATTTCATCTTTCCTGAACAACAATTTTTTAATATCATATTCCTTTACGTTTTATTTCATTATAAGCTATTCTATTTTATTTCATTAAAATTTTTACTTCCAACTAAATATAGTCTTATTTCAAGAGAATCAAGTTAGAGGTTGCCCGGAGCAGAACCGAATCATTGTTCGATCCTCATACTCGGAGTTCTGACTTCAGGAAACAGGCTAGAGACGCCATTGTTAACGATTGAAAACAGAGGGAAAAAATGATTCAGAGTTCAGAAGAAAAAGTATACAGAACTGCTACAAT
>JAOSBP010000005.1:552661-569079 GCA_027563825.1 Erythroxylum mucronatum
CTTTGTTCTATTTTTTTTAAGGGAAGTTAAACCGAAATTACACAACTAACCGAGGGAAACAGATTTTCGAAGAATACTCTCATAGGATTATGTGGCACCCGATAGGTGAAGTCAAAGTAAGGGACGCCAACATCAAAATGACCCGCATACTTAGCAAGTCAGACGGCGCATCTGTTGCTCTCTCGATATATGTGGCGATGAACAACAATTCAGTGCCTAGTAAATATTCATGAATTCCCAGGACTATAGAATTGTGGGAGCTGGCTCGGTGCCCTGAGAAGGAAAGGATGTCGATCACCTCTGTGGAGTCCACTTCAAGCTCGATCCGATGATACCCCAAGTTTCATGTGAGGGTCAATCCAATATAAACTCCCTAGAGTTTTGCTGAGACAGGAAAACACCAGCCAAGATTTTGAGTAAATCTACCCTGCCAGATGCCGTCGTTGTCTCGAAGAAGACCACCTGTGGTCGATACAGATGAGGCCTGATTACACGCACTATCAGTGTTTAATTTGAGCTAACCCGTAGGAGGTTTGCTCCAGCTGATAAGTTGCTCCCGTCGAGGCCGAGGACCGGCAAGCATTACTCAACTTCGCCACACCCTAGCTTGAGGGATCAGACCTGCATAAGACAAAATAGGAAAAATAGGTTAATATGGCCAAGAGAACTGATCATCGAAAATGGACATGTTCCTCCATTGGCATAGAAACCAGCAGGTAATGCCAAATAGGCTCGACCATTCGTATCCCAAAACACTGCGGTGAGATTGGAGGTTGTGAGTGGCCCACTCCCTCAAAGACATGGTGAAGAAGGCATGCGAAACGATTTGGGAAGGGAAGTTGTACCAAACTTGCAACGAGTCTTCCTCCTGGTAACATTGAGAACAATCACTGTCTGTGGTGAGATGCCGACGCACTCGTTCTTAGTTAGTAAGAAGCTTATTCTTCGCCAGGAGCCAAAGAAGAGATCGAATTAATCCTTGAGATGAAGGATACATTCAACCCTTATTAATGTTTCTGGTCGGGCCGACTGTGCCAGACACGGACCCACTCAAGACAGCAAGCCTCAAGCCCAACAAATACGACGAGTCCAGCCCGGTCCATGCTCTCCACAGCCCGCCAGTATGAGCAGCCAGCCCGTTCTTGTCAGCAAACACCTCCCCATGCAAGAATGGAAATCGTGGAGATCGACGTGATCAACGTGATCTGCGGGATCTACGGGATTAACCTAATCTTAACATTCATCTCATATATAAGGTAGGATATCATCGTGATAACGGTACGTAATCAAAAACCTAGTTCTTGAGTTCTTGCGGCACCCTTACCTTCACCAAATACCTAACTTGATCGTCGGAGGGGCTAATCGGATCATCACCCCCGACGAGCCTTTCTCTTGTTTTGCAGGTATCAAGGCATCAGGCCTATTGCAAGTGAACAACACATGGATCCAAACGGCAACGTTCCTTTCAGCCAGAATCCGGCTGAACCAGTTTCAAATCAACTTTATCACACTTAGTCAAGGTTCAAACTTAAGCGATATTGTTTCAAATTCAAGTTGATTAAAATTAAACAATATGAAGATTAGGAGTATGGACCAATGTGAGTTGATTCAAATATGATGACAACGCTTTAACATGAGTTCTTCAAATTGACTGGAGATGACATTATTTTTGTCAACGATATCATTTTAACCGAACTTTAAACTACACAAATTTAATATTTTAAACTTGAATTCAATCAAGTTTCATGTTAGGCTATGTTTAGTTGAGAGTTTTATAATGAAATGAAATTGAATATAATATTTCATCATTTGAGAGGAGATTTTATAATAAAATGTAATTGAATGAGATAAAAGAAGAGGGTTTCATATTATATCTCATTTTATTTTAAACAGTAAAAATAAAAAACCTCTGATTTGAGATGTTAATAATGAAACGTAAAATGATAAACAACTTTACATTATATTATATTATAAATCTTTCATCAAAACAACATTTCATTATATTATGTTATGAATCTTTTCATTCTTCTTAAACAATAATTTTTTAATATTATATTATGAACTCTTTAATCCTCCCTGAACAATAATTTTTTAATATCATATTTCTTTACGTTTTATTCCATTATAAGTCATTCTATCTCGTTCCATTAAACACTTTACTTCCAACTAAATATAGTCTTATTTCAAGAGAATAAGTTAGAGGTAGCCCGGAGCAGAACCGAATCATTGTTCGATCCTCATACTCGGAGTTCTGACTTGAGGAAACAGGCTAGAGACGCCATTGTTAGCGATTGAAAACAGAGGGAAAAAATCATTCAGAGTTCAGAAGAAAAAGTATACAGAACTGCTACAATCTTTACATCATAATTATACACAAAACCACAAACTTCGAGGCACGAGTCACAAAGATACAAAATCACTTCCAGGTTCTGGCACCCATGTATCAGAAAGATCTGCTCGTTAAAGGACTCGATTCGTTGAGTTGCGTAGCCTTGAGAGATTTTTTCGAATCTTGTACCATTTCTTCTTGCAGAAACCAACAGCTATCCAACCACGTCTGAGAAAAACCTCTTTAATTGTTGGTTTCTTCCACCTGTTTCTTTCCGGCGTTGTTCCTTTATCTCCCATATATTCAAATCCTGAGATTGAAACCCTCTCTTCCCATTTCAGTGTTTTCGGATTCTAGCCATTAATGTAACGATTTAGAGTTCTTTTAGTTTCGGGTTTTCCCTCAAGTTGCGTTGGTAACCATTCCTTTGGTTGACGTGAAGAGCTTAGAGCCCTTCTCTTTTTTGGTCGTTTACTTCGATGGGTGGCAAATTGTCCGGTCCCAAAATTGGATACAGAATAACAACACTCTCACCAATAACAATTTAATTAAATAGAGTTTTAATTTGAAATATAAGAGTGAGAGTTTGTCTCGCGTTAAAAAAAGAGAGAAAGAAAACCAACATATAAGTTTAGTGGGCTACTCCACTTATTAACAATTGATTTTAAGATGGAACTTTACTTGGGCTTGTATGTGGTCTAGTTTTCCTTCTTGTGTGGGCCCGTAGGCCCATTATAAATTCTAACATGGTATCAGAGACGAGTTGCTCTTATGTTAGTCGTTAACACCTCGCAATGATAGATTATGTCACGTGTTAGACCCACACGTGAGAGAGGTGTGTTGAAATATAAGAGTGAGAGTTTGTCCCACATTAGAAAAAGAGATGAACGAAGACCAACATATAAGTTTAGTGGGCTACTCCACCTATCACCAATTGGTTTTAGGATGAAACCTCACTTGGGCTTGTATGTGGTCTAGCTTTCCTTCTTGTGTGGGCCCGTAGGCCTATTGTAAATTTTAATCTTATTTTATACGATTCCATTTACATATTTTTTTGAATCCCACATATTTGTGTGAATAGGATCGTATGGAATAGAATTGGTACGGAGTTATAGGTACAGAAAATCTTGTCCCCTAAACCATATTACTTCTAAATGACTCGTATTAAAAAAAAGTTAAATAATATTCTAAAACTATATGTAATTATAACTCTATAATGTAACAGAACAAAAGAGAAATCGACTCTGAATGTGTATATACTGATCTTGAAGACTGAATCTAGATGTTGAGCTTTCTTCTTACTGTGTACCATCCTTTTTTCCAGGCACCAACCACTTTCCATCCTTGCTTCTCCACATAGTTCCCTGGTTTAGTTTTTCCCTGAACCTGCACTTCTTGGCCAGCCATTTCAGATTAATCCTTCCCCAAAAACTAAGAAATTCTGAATACGTTGACAAATTCAAGTCGAACGATCCCGATTCGATCGAACAGAACGACGAAAGCCTGCTCAATCTAAAGGAAAGATCAAATTGGAATGCTCTTACTTCACCATCCACAACCTCAAAATGTATCTTTTATGGTGAAAACTAGTCTCGAAACTTCAAGTAACCAATACAGTTCTTATCTAGGTACTTTGGTGAACCTGTGTAGTTAAAGAATTGTGATTAGTTCCAAGCTGTTGGGAAGTACTGGACTAGGACTCTAGGAGCCATTGTCTTGTACTGTATAACTAATGATGTTGTTAAGTTTGGCATTAACCAAATTTAGTTTTGTTTGAATAAAACTTCTATAAATAGGACTCTTACAATCTATTAATTAATAAAAAAATAAATTTTACTTATTAACTCAACTTTAGACTATAAATATTATTAGATAATAAAAATATCAATTTATCAAATATTAATTTATATAAATTATAAATATATAATTATTTTTATTTTTTTATTACACTTTGACATAATTTATATAAAAATGTAGTTTTATCTGACATTGTTTATATTAATTAGTTTACATTAAATTTAATTTGAAAATTTGTAAACTCAAATTTATTATCAATGTTTTAAAAATCGACCAGAAGTTAAATTGATAAGAGGAAAGCTTTAATCAAACAGTTGAATTAAATAAATGAATTTGAAATAAGAACGAAGGAGAATGTCCTTAACTTAAAATTTAATTAAAAAATGAGATTGTTAAATTAAAATTAATTAGTGTATTTTAGTTTATAAAAATCGATTACTTTATAAAAATTGACCGATTAATTAATAAACTGGTCAATTTTTAATAACAAGGGTTATTAAAATAAATTGAACCAAAAAGTTTAAAACCGATTTTTTTTTCATAATTTAACCACTCGAACTAGTTCAGTTTTTTAATAATTAGCTTATACTTTTAGATGTATTATGAATAACTCTTCCGGTATATGCAATAACAAGTAATTTAGGTGTTTTCAAAAGGTATGAATAAATATTTGAAAATACATAAAATTATGTATAAATTATGTATTTGAATAAAATTTAAGTGTATATTTATATTATTTGATATATTAATAATTAATATTATACGACTGAATTCATATAAATAAATATTTGATTCATACTTAATTCAAAACTATTAGTTTTAAATAATATTTAAAAAGTGGATAAGAAATTAAATTGGTAAGATAAATCAATTTAAAGTTTAATTGAAAAAGAAGACTGTAAAATAAAAATTAATCGATTTATTTTTATTTGTAAAAACTAATTAGTTTATAAAAACTAGTTGATTAATTAATAAAATAATTACTTTTTAATAAAAAGAATATTAAACTAAATCAAATTGAAAAATTAATAATCGAACTAAAAAATTGATCGATTCAAGACTTTTACTGTTAATCTGATCGAACTAGTAATGTTTTTAAAAACATTGATATAATGTATTTAAAACAATTATGAACTAAATTTGAAAATGTCTAAAAGATCTCGTAAATTATATAAATTAGTTTATAAAAATTTATTAAATAATAAAAATTAACATATTAATTAAAAAATTGATTGATTTTTAAAAATAAGAGTTATTAAAATAAATTAATTTTAAAATTAAAAGTTAAACCTAAATTTTAAACGATTTAAAATTTTAACGATTAAAACGATAAAATTGATTATATATTTTTATCATTAATTTAAGAATATTTTTGAAAAAGAAAAGAGTCACGTCTTTACACCCTACTCCTCGCGTCGACATTAAACACCATAAACCCTCAATCTCCTCCGTCCGATCTTAACAGTTTCTTATCATGGTCAATAAGAGAACTGATAGCTATTACTTTTAGTAACAACTCTTCCGGTATATGGAATAACATGTAATTTAGTTGTTTTCAAAGTATGGATAAATCTTTGAAAATAAAAATTTTATAAATTATGTATTTGAATAAAATTTAAGTGAATATTTATATTATTAGATATATCAATAATATAAAATTATATAATTGATTTCACACAAATAATTATTTGAGAATATACTTGAATTCTAAACTATTGATTTTAAATAATATTTAAAAATTAGACCGAAAAATAAACTGCCAAAACAAGACGTTTAAGGTTTAAAAATTTTAACTAGTATTTGATTATCATAAAATAAATTAAAGATTAAATAACTTAAATTTTTTTAAAAAATAAGTTAATAAGACTTTAATTAAAAAAATTGTTAAATAAAAATCAATTTTTTATTTATAAAAAATAATTAATTTACAAAAACTAGTTAATTAATTAATTAACTAATAACAATAAAAAAATTTAAACTAAATTGAAAAAATTGAAAATCGAATTAAAAAATTGCTCGTTAAATTAATCAAACCGATTCGATTTTTAAATCATTAGTATTAAAGTATATATACATTTGAATGATAAATTAGAAATAATGTATTTTAAATAATTACGGAATAAATTTGAAAATGTCTAAAATATCTGATAAATTATATAAATTTTAATCAACTATTTATTATACAAATTAACCAGGACATTTTCCACTAATATGATATGATAATAATTTGAAGCAAACGAGACAAACAAAGTGACGTAATCCATGAGGTAGCCACGTTTAGAGAATAATATTATTCGATACGAACAAAAGTACCATATCTCTTGTTTCCGCTGTGTTTTTAAATTTTTATAATGTTAATATTTAAGTGGACTTTAATTAAATATATGAATAAAATTTAATAAATTAAGATTAGACCATCACAATTATTCTAAAATTATATTTAATATTTAAAATGAAATAAAAATTGAATTTCTTGAATCTAAAATTATTTTTAATGTTTTAAAAATTAGACCGAAAATTAAATAAGTAAAATAAAAAATTTAAGATTTATTTTAAACTATTATAAATTTAACTAAATATATGCACGTCCTGAACAAAGACAGGAAGGCACCTGCCATAGGATCTACTCAATAAATATTGACTCTCCTGAGCCTTCATAAATAGTCAAATAAGATAAAATAAGGCTCAACTTAATACTCAAAGAACTTTTTTCCTTTAGATATTTTAAGAATTAATATAACCCAATCAAGGGGCTTAAGATAACCAATTTAATAATAAAAATATGGTTTTAAAATAGACATATTTATATATTGTCAATTAATTGAGTTTTTTTTTACTTTATTCAGATTCTATAAAGTTTTAGGAATGATCCTGATTAAATATTAAATAAATTTTAAAATATAATTAAAAAAATTTAAAATTTAATTTAAAAGGTTTATTAAATAAAAATTAATTAATTATAAATTATAAACATAAAAATTTATTTATCAATTAATTAAATTTAAATAATAAAAATTATTAAAATAAATAAATCAAAAAATAAAATTTAAAGTAAATTTTGTAGTCATTGTTTAAAGTAAATATTTTTAACGTTTTTTATTTGAACGTAAATTTCGATAAATTTAAAAAAGAAAAGAATCGCAGAACTTATGAATTTAAGAAGCCAAACTGAACCAAAAGCCTGCCTACAGCAAAGCCGCCATCTAGCCTAACATAATCTGACACCCAATTGGATCTTCCCACGTCATCTACTGCATTTTTCTCTAAGAGGTTCACATCTTGACACTCTACTTCTCACCACGAACCTGCAGTCTCCTCCGTCATTTTGTTACTCTAAAGTCTAAACCGTCTCTATTTAAACCGCCTTCCTTTGCTATCCTCTCTCGTCACCTCTCTATCTTTCTTGGTTGGGGTTTGTTTAACTAAGGGCAATTCTGTCTTTTAGTCTATTAAAATGGCGGGAAACGAGGTTGTGGCGGTTTACGGTGGCGGAGCAATGACGGAGACGAAGAAATCCACCTTCTCTGTCAAGGCCGGGTTAGCTCAGATGCTCCGTGGCGGCGTTATAATGGATGTCGTCAACGCCGAACAGGCGCGAGTAGCTGAAGAGGCCGGAGCATGCGCCGTCATGGCGCTGGAGCGTGTTCCTGCGGATATCAGAGTGCAAGGCGGCGTCGCACGCATGAGCGATCCTCAGCTCATCAAAGAGATCAAACAGGCGGTTACCATTCCGGTGATGGCCAAAGCTCGCATCGGCCACTTCGTGGAGGCTCAAATACTTGAAGCGATTGGTATCGATTACGTCGACGAGAGTGAGGTCCTTACTCCGGCCGACGAGGAGAACCACATCAACAAGCATAATTTTAGGGTTCCGTTCGTGTGCGGTTGCCGAAATTTGGGGGAGGCACTCAGGCGAATCCGAGAAGGAGCGACGATGATTAGAACAAAAGGTGAGGCAGGGACAGGGAATGTAATTGAGGCGGTGAGGCACGTGAGGTCGGTAATGGGAGACATTAGGATTTTAAGGAATATGGACGATGACGAGTTGTTCAGCTTCTCGAAGAAGATTGCTGCGCCGTACGATTTGGTGATGCAGACGAAGCAGCTGGGGAGGCTTCCAGTGGTGCATTTCGCCGCAGGAGGGGTGGCGACGCCTGCGGACGCGGCGTTGATGATGCAATTGGGGTGTGACGGGGTGTTTGTTGGGTCAGGAGTGTTCAAGAGTGGTGACCCAGCGAAGAGGGCTAGGGCTATTGTGCAGGCGGTTACTCATTACAGTGATCCTAATGTGTTGGCAGAGGTTAGCTGTGGGCTTGGTGAGGCTATGGTGGGGCTTAACTTGAGTGATAAGAAGGTGGAGAGGTTCGCTAGCCGGTCGGAGTAAGGAGGCTCATTCTCGCAATTGAAGTAATATATTGAGCAGAATAACCTATAATTGCTATCCTTTAAAGTACTTATTGAATAAATTTTACATGTTATATTTGATTATTTAAACTCATCCTAAATTATTATTTTAATTAATAAATTAAATAATTTATTAGTTTACGAAAATTAATTTATTAATTAATAAACTTATCAAATTTTGATCGGTGAACTCAAAATTTTTATTGTTAAATTAGTTGAATTAGTTCAGAATTTTAAATTATTAACTTAAAATGTTCAACTCCAATTATAAGACATAAACTTAAAATTTTGGATAAAAATATAAACTTATCATTTAATAAAAATTTAAATTTTTTCCTAATTTTGAAAAAATTCTTGTGCTTCAATATTGTAACACTTGTAGTAATTAATTAATTATTATTTATACTACAATTCCGATCTTAAACTCAAACCAAACTTATTAAATTCGATATTAACTACCTTGAACTGAAATAAATTAATAATTTAAATTTAATTTAATTAGATTGAATCAAATTTAATAGCGGGCTTAGATTATCATATGAATGACATTTAATTAATTTAAGTTTAATATTTATTATTTCGTCCTTATTTTTAAATAAAGCCAAAAAAAAAGGAAAATTTGAGGCAAGTCTAAATATGAAACATGTCATCTTTACTTTTTAGGTATGTTTAGTTGGGGTTTCTTAATGAAATGGAATGAAATGTTATATTATTTTATCGTTTGAAAGAAGGGTTTATAATGGAATGGAATAGAATGAAATTGGTTAGAAGAGGAGCGTTTCATATTACATCTCATTCCATCATAAACAGTAAAAATGAAAAACTTTCTATTTAGGGGGTTAGGATGGAATGTAAAATTATAAACAATTTTACACTATATTACATTACAAACCCTTCATTCAAATAACATTTCACTACATTACATTATGAACCTTTTCATCCCTCTTAAACAACAATTTTCTACGTTCCATTATGTTAAACACCTTTGGTTCAATCAAACATAATCTAAATGTAATAAAAAATATGAAGAATAGTTTAATTGGGCTCATGATGCAAACCCACTTGGTAACATGGGCCCAAAGTTTACATAAAAGTCTGACGTTTTTGTTCGATAAAGCCGGAAATGGGAAAAAATCTGAAGTATACAGACACATCACAAAGCCTGTTTGGCTATTGAACGCTGCCGGAGCTGAGATACGAAACCCATAGAAACAGGGCGCGACAGACGACATCGGTGGTCGTGGTGGCGGTGGTGGTCTACGGCGGCAGCAGCAGAGGCGGCGGAGCATGGGAGCGGACTATTACAAGATCTTACAAGTAGACCGGAGCGCCAAAGACGATGATTTGAAGAAAGCGTATCGCAAACTCGCTATGAAATGGCATCCCGATAAAAACCCTAGCAACAAGAAGGAAGCAGAAGCCAAATTCAAGCAAATCTCCGAAGCTTACGATGTACGAAATCGTCGATTACTGGTCTTTTTTAAGTTAATTACACGAGAAAAAAAGCAAAAGCGATTCGGTTTGGTGGATTTCATTTCTGTTGCAGGTTTTGAGTGACCCACAGAAGAGAGCAATCTACGATCAGTATGGGGAAGAGGGATTGAAGGGACAGGTGCCTCCTCCCGGCTCCGGCGGGTTCGGCCCGGAGGGTGGATCAACGACGTTCCGGTTCAACCCGAGAAGTCCTGATGATATATTCTCCGAGTTTTTCGGGTTTCAGGGGTTTGGAATGGGTGATATGGGTGGTGGCGGGTCACGTGCGGGTGGGTCCGGCTTTCCCAGGAGTATGTTCGGTGACGACATCTTCTCGTCTTTCCGGGCCGCTGCCGGAGAAGCTTCTAGTGTTCCGAGGAAGGCTGCAGCTATTGAGCGGACATTGCCTTGTAGTTTGGAGGATCTTTATAAGGGTACTACAAAGAAGATGAAGATTTCTAGGGATGTTATTGATTCTAGTGGGTAAGGTTTTTTTGTAAAGTTTGTTGCTTTTGTGTATTTGGATGATACGAATTATATATCATTCAATCTAGCGGGGGATTGGAAAGTTTAGATGTTTAGTTGGTTTAATCAAGGTCTAACGTGTATGCTCTGTGGTTTTGCTGAAGTTGGGTTTTTATGAGAATTGAATGCTAAGAATTATTAGTATGTATATGATCATCTCACGGGTGTAGGTCATTTGGCTTAACTTTGATGATCGAAGACGACTTGAGGAGAATAGGCAACCAAAGTTGATGATGTTGCCTTCTGTTGTGTCCTGGATAGTTTACTGCTGCCACAATATATATTGTTCGGAATTGAAGTGCCAGATGTATAACAAGAGTAATCATACTTGAATATAGTTATTATCTGTTTGGTGTTTGATATTGGTGCTTTAGGAGGAGTGAAATGTCTGAGTGGTGCAACTGGAAGATGGGTTTGTATATTGGGAAAGTGTTTTGGGACATTGTTCATTAATGGTGGAATTTACTCTTTTGGTTATGTATTTATGTCTTCTTTTTGATAAATCGATCATGAGGAATTAAATGGTTACACGTGTAGGAATGGAACTAAAATTTACGTTGAATAAGTGTCTGTAGTTATCACATTGTGCCAGTTAGATGTAGTTATCATATTGTACTAGTTAGGTATAGCTTGATTGGAGAAGTCCCCATATAACCAACTTGGGATCGAGCCTCTATTTTGACAAAAAAAGAGAAAGAGATTACTATAGTAGGACTGACAAAGGGTGCATGTTAAGGACGAAGCATGGCTTGGGTATCTAGGGACCATGATTACTCTAGAAAAAGAGTACGCCCATTTTGCAAGAGCGACTTTCCATGGAGTGACATAAGGAAATTTTGAACTGTAAATAGAAAGATACCATGAATGGATAGAGCCAAGAGTAGCTTTTTTCTTTATACATATGTTGGTTTTGGTTCTTTTTTCCTTCTTTTATATGATTCTCATGGTCTCAATTTTCTAATTTTGCGATATTTATTCTGTTAATGAATGACAAACTGGGCTCATTTATTGAAGTGGTACTCTGGTAGTGCAAATTCTTGTCATTACGTGCTTGCTAGGTGTATACCATTCTATATTTGTGATTGTGAAGGTCCACGTGTACTTGATCGGTTAAGTTTAGTGAAGGGGATGTGCAACTCATTGTATTTAATAAGCTTCAGCACTTAATGTTAGTTTGGCAGGTGCAATTATAGTGACTAATCATTTGTCATTTAGAAGAAGTGAGACTGAGCATTCCCCATTATTACTAGGTTACTTATTTATTGGGAGTAAGTAATTCATTTTCTGTTTTAGCATAGATGATACTTGAAATGATGGTAATTCTAAGGTTATTGTTGATGATGAATGGCAAATTGGACCAATTCATTGAAGTGTCACTCTGGTAGTGCAAATTCTTGTCATTACGTGCTTGCTACTGTATACCCTTCTATAGTTGTGATTGTGAAGATCCACATTTACTTCATTTGTTTAAGTTTAGTGGAGGGGACCTTCAATTCATTCTATTTAATAAGCTTCAGCACTTACTATTAGTTTTGGCAGGTGCAATTGTAGCGACTAATCATTTATTAGTTAGAAGAAGCAAGGTGGTGCATTCAGCATTCCCCGTTATTACTAGGTTATTTATTGGGGGTTAGTAATTCCCTTTCTGTTTTAGTGTAGATGATATTTGAAATGATGGTGATGCCATAAGGTTATTGTTGGTGAGTATAGCCACATTTTATAGGAGCAGTTAGCTAGACTTCGTTTGCTCCAATGATTCAGATGAGATGTCCTGCACATTATTTTACTGTTGCACTTTGTATACTGTTGAGTGGGGAAAGGTGTTTATGACTTTTCATATGATCATCACCATATTGTTTGTTCAGTATTGCGTGAAGGATTTTGCGGTTTGATAAACCTTCCTCTAGAACAGAATATTGACTGGGGATGTTTACTATAAATAATATGTGAAATATAGTGTATAGGATTTTGTGGTCTGGTAAACCTTTCTCTGATGAAGAAGCATTGATTGTTTCTTGACATATTTTGCCAATACTAATCTTATTATACGGACATGAATGTCATGTGAAGTAAAAAGGTAGATTATAGCAGCTGGATTCAGGTTCCAATCTTTTAGCTTAGCTTGATTTTTGCATTTAAACTTCCTTCTTCTGTTCTGTAGGAGACCCTCCACAGTGGAAGAAATCCTTACAATTGAGATCAAACCGGGTTGGAAGAAGGGTACAAAGATTACCTTTCCAGAGAAAGGAAATGAACAACGAGGTGTTATACCTTCCGATCTAGTGTTCATAATTGATGAGAAGCCTCACAGTGTCTTCAAGAGGGATGGCAATGACCTTATAGTCACGCAGAAGATATCTCTTGTAGAAGCTCTCACTGGTTACACTGCTCAGTTGACTACACTCGACGGCCGTAGTTTGACAATCCCCATCAACAACATTATTAGTCCCACCTATGAAGAAGTAGTTAAAGGGGAAGGGATGCCTATCCCTAAAGAACCCTCCAGAAAAGGAAACTTGAGAATTAAATTTAATATCAAGTTCCCTAGCAAACTCACTGCAGAGCAGAAAACTGGGTTCAAGAGATTAATGTCGTCATCTTCTTAAGATATTGATCCTAGTTCTCTCCCTAGTATCTTTCAAAATCGATGTAAGCTTGCATTTGCTTTTGTTGATGCTTTAATCTGGAAAAAGGAAGCTACATGGTTTAATTGTGGATTCACTATCACAGATTCTTGAGGATTACATCTTGTTTTCCGTTCTGCTCTCTATTTTGTTCATTTTGCAGTGTACTAATGAGCACTCATTTCTGAATAGTACCTCAAGTGCTGAGGTTAGTTGCCTAAACTTTGTCTTCTCTGAGAAGAGTTCGCCTAAGTTATTGTTGACTGGCTTGGATTAAGCAAATGCAAATTGTGTGCTTGGAAAATTGAAATCATATCCAAAGTTGGCTTTTCCTAGAGATGCAGCTCATGATTGGAATTGTTCCTTTTCTCTGGAATTTTCAGTGTCAATTGTCATTACTCCTTATTGTTACAGATTCCACCCATAATGTTGAATAGAAAGAGAACTCTTTTCCTGAAGGGCCAAGGACTCTGAAACTGGATGCTGGTTGATGAAAAAGATACATTTTGGTATTCGGTTTTTAAGTTGTTGATTCGTTAAGTAAGTCAAACAAGTAATTTACAAGTTATTACGGACATTTAACCGTTTATTAATACATATATGAATAGTATTAGCTTTGGTTCGCCGTTACATATTGTATGAAAAGAAAAGCAACATGACCTTTCTTACAAGAAACGGAGTTTTATATTGGAAATTTACTTTTCTTGTGTTGTTATATTGGATTTTCCGTTTTTTCCTTTTTTCTTGTGTGTGTAAAATGTCCTGTCCTTAAAAAGGTAAATAATCTAAACTTCGGAGACTTCAAGAAGAACTAAAATAGCATTTATATTATTTTAAATTGATAAAACCAATATCTAGAATAATTTTAGAAAGGACCATATTATTAAATAATTACCCTTTAGTTTGCACTGTTTAATCAGTATTAGGCCGTCATAAAAATTAAATAATTTAAAATATGATTGAAAGCGATTGTCCTTATCTCGAAAAATTTGAAGTTTAATTGAAAGTTTTTATTAAATAAAAATTAATTAATTAATTAATTTTAGTTTATAAGAAATTGTTCATTAATAAAAATTGAGCGATTAATTTATATCGATTTGTGACAACAAGAGTTATTAAAATAAATTAAATTAGATTTTAAAAATAAAACCGAAAAATTTGAAATTTTACGATACAATTGGTTGAATCAGTTGAATTTTTTAATTATTGTAAAAAACAAAGTTCCGTGTATAAAATAATATAGTTGATTGAATTTTATACCTTATTTTTATTAACTTATTAATAAATAAAAGTTGACTTATCTTACTATTAAATAGCTAACAACTTGCACAAGTACTAAAAAAGAAGAGAGAAATTATGTGTGCAAAAGTGTTGTCTCGACTTATTCAGGGCAGGGTTGATGCAGGCGAGCTTCATGGATGTTGTGTGAGAAGAAAGGCCCCGAAAATTAGTCATCTTTTTTTCGTAGATGACAACGTTTTATTCTTCAAGGCTACAGAGAGGGAAGCGGGGGTGGTGGAGCATGTGCTTCACGATTATGAGAAGGCTTCAGGACAAGCTGTGAACTTCTCAAAATCCCTTATCTGTTATAGTCCTAATACTTTGTAGTTGGTGAAGTCTGCGATTTATGGTACACTCCAAGTTACTGAACATGATAGTCTTAGAGACTACTTGGGGTTGTCAACAGCAATGGGTCGTAATAAGAAGGAGGTCTTTCATTTTGTTAAAGACAAGTTGCCCTATGCGATTACCAGGCATAATTGGGAGAAGCTCACCCGAAACTAGAGCGAGAAACGCCATTTTTTTCGGTTCCCATTCTTCATTTCCTTCTTAGCGAATCCAAGGTATCATAGAACTCATGGAAGAACAGGCTGCTTTCAAATGCGGGAAAGGAAATTTTAATTAAAACAGTGCTTCAGGCGATTCCTAATTATATGATGTCATTATTCCTGCTACTAAAAAGGATTTGTGATGATTTGGAGAAGATTTTTGCAAATTTTTGGTGGAGGAGGACTGGAAGGGGGTCTGCGAATTTACATTAAGATGACTTGGTCAAGATTATGCAAGCATAAAACTCATGGGGGTCTTCAGTTCAAGCATATTCGAGAATTTAATTTGGCTATGTTAAGACGGATTGGTTGGCGTTTGATTAAATACCCCAATTCGCTTATGGCTCATGTTCTTAAAGTAAGATATTTTGCACACCCGAGTTTTATGGAGGCTGATATAGGTGCTAATCCGAGTTATGTGTGGAGGAGCATTTGGGAGAGTAAACAAGTTTTGAAGAAGGGAATGTGTTGGTGGGTTGGATCAGGTGAGAGGATTTCTATTTGGTTGGATGCGTAAATTCAAGACCCTGCGAATTTTGGTGTTTCCACGGTCTTTTCTCCAGATAAACAAGTTCTCAAAGTGAGTGATTTAATAAAGGAGGGCAGATGAGATAGAGATTTGACTGAAGCCACTTTTAATGAGAAGGATTCTTCTCAGATAATGTCTATTCCGTTAAGTAATTGTGCTGAGGATGCCCTATTCTGGTTGTTAGATAAGAAGGGGACATTTACACTTAGGTCTGCCTATCGTGCATTATTAAATCAAGTGGAAGAGCCCGACCATCAAGATCTGGGTATGTGGCGCAAATTCTGGAAGCTACCATTACCGCCACAGGTGAGAAATTTGGTATGGCGAGCTGCCAACAATATATTGCCGACAAGAGTGTCGTTGCGGCAAAGGTGAGTACCGGTCCCATTCCATCTATCCTCTCTGCAATATGGAAGAGGAATCGACCTTGCATTGCTAGTAAACTGCCATTATGCTCAGCAGGTATGGAGTTCTTCTATCTTTGGGTGGTACAAACCTCTTGTTGCGTACTTTATTGATTGGTTGAGAGCGGTTATATTGTTGTTTAACGATAAAAACGCTAGTTTGATGTTGGGTATTTGCTGGAAAATTTGAAATACGCGAAATAACTTGGTTTGGTCGAATAAGTACAAGTCGTCGGTAGCAACATGGCTCATTGTTCAACGCACGCAAACTGTTCAACGCACGCACGCCCAAGCGACTAAGCTACAGCCTCAACAGCCAACTAGAGCCAAGAAATGGCAAAAGACATTGGCAAATTGGGTAAAGGTGAATGTGGATGTAGCAACACATGTTAACGGTTCAAATACGGGAGTTTGCTGTGGTGGTTCGTGATGATCATGGTAGTTTCTTAGCTGCTAAAATTGGAAGGAATAGAGGTCTGTTTTCGCCAAGCGTGGCAGAAGCCT
>JAOSBP010000005.1:570856-580985 GCA_027563825.1 Erythroxylum mucronatum
TGACAAAACTGAGATGAATTAGGACAAGATCCGTTGATCAAAACCAATGATTTCTACACTGTTTATGCCTCCTACATTCCAACAAATCATTTGTATCACCACCAGAACACAGCACTAGTCCAGCTTAGACTTCACTCTTTTGCAATCTCTCTTCTGTAAATCTTTCTTTTTACACCTCAAGACTGTCTCTTGATACATATCCCACTTTGAACATTCGATTTTTAGCTCTGAATCTTCATAATCACCACTGAAAATGGCCTTGAAGTTGATCTTCAATGATATAGATTCCAGAAGAGCTAGCTATGCGGTTGTCAGGTGATCATCTTTGTCTCTAAAAGTCCCGTGTATTCCCCGTTTAGGTGATATGACCTGATAAGAATTCTAGTCTACTTTAGTTTTCCTTTTGATTTCAGTTTTATTGGTTTTCGCTTTGTTGAGGAATTGTTTGGTGATCAACTTGACAACTTGTTTGGTTTCTGAGAAAAAGAAAGTCATGGAAAGGGAAAGTCACATGTAGGACTTTCTTCCTGGAAAATTCCAGGATTGTTTATCTTGAGTTGCATTTATTTAGAAAGCAACTTGAGATTCTGAGTTATGATGTTTCTTTTGATCTAACCAGAGCTTAGGAAATTGCAAAATGAGTGCGTTGTGTTATGATCCAAGGATAGGGAATGTCTATTACTATCAGTAACGATAAGCTCCCATTTCCTCTGCTTCTGATGGCACTTTCTTGCGCAAATTAAATAGACATCTTCAGCTTCTGGAGATGATGGGATCGATTACAGGTGTAAAACCACACCAATATTAAAAATTCATAGGTGAAGTTATCATGTATCGGAAAGGTACATAAAAATGAAGTGATATAGATATAAAACATGACTCATAATCTATTATGAAAGATTTTGAGATGAGATATAATGTTCATAATTGTATATACAATCGTTTAGACCTAATCTAATTTCTCTCAAGCCCCTTTAGTATCATCCAACTCAAATTGTGTATATAGGATCACACTCAAAGAGATCATTTTGGTACTGACAACAGGAAGCCACAGGAAGGAAATGTGAGTCTTCAGGAATTTGTGGTTGGGTTGGAACTCATGTTTAAGTAAATTGGACCTTTCATGTTGACATTTAATGATGCTAAGAAGACCAATATTATTGGTTTGTGTTGAGTCCACAAGTTCGAGCTCAGGAAAGTTTCAGGAACTGGATCAATCACACAATGCCCTATCTTTCAGACCAATATTGGTTTGTGTTGAGTCCACAAGTTCGAGCTAAGGAAAGTTTCAGGAACTGGATCAATCACACAATGCGCTATCTTTCAGCCCAAATCACCATTTTGCTAATGTCCCTACTCAAACAATCATATATCTCCGCTCAAGCCAAAGCCCGGTCCAAGTAGAGATCACAATTAGGCCTGCCCCGCTGATCGGGTCTCGAGTTTGATTTTTTCAAAAAAATTGTGGCTCAGGTAGGGATTGGGTTTGGACTGTCAGGCACGACACTGTTCAAAGCCTAATAACCATTACACAAAAAACAACTTTGTTTTGAAAAAAATAATATTGTTTTTCATTCTTAATCAAATAAAAAATAAAAAAATTAGATCAGGCTGAGCCGAGTAGGGCTCAAGTTTAGATCCAACTGTCTCGAATTCAATTGAGCCTCTACAGGATCAGGCCCAGCAAAAGCCTGCCCTGTTGTCATCCTTAGGTCCAAGCAAGCAACACATTATCCAACTACTTTGCCACAAGTAAACGTAACTTTTGTGTTTGATTAAACTGTAAAATAAAATAAAATATATAATAAAATATATAATAATTATATAAAATAGATTTTTTGGGACAAATCTTTTGATTTATCATTCAATTTTAGTATTACTTGATTTTTTTGATAGGTGAACTTTGCTTATTTTTGTGAGAATAATTACTTCTATTTTTTCAGATTTGATGAAATTGTAAGATATGTATAAACTCATAACATATTTCTTAGAAGAATTAGTAGTTTTTTAATGTTACTTTATGAATAATTATTCGTTATTTTCTTTAAAGTTGTCCTTCGTTTATAAAAATTGATTATGAAATTATAAAATTTTAATTAGAGTGAAATTAAAATAGAAATAAACATATACTTTTTCTTTGATTTTTATACGATAATAACAAAGAAGTTAGTAAGTAAAAAAGTCACATATCGACAAAATGAGAACAATATGACAAGGTCATACGTGTTTTGTCTCCGACCTGTCCAATTTGGCTTAGTTCTTCCCGAACTCTTGGAGTTTACAGAAACTTTGGTTTACCACGACAATAAGAGGCATTACCTAGCAACACGGGTCTCATAATACTAACCTTGTTCTAATCGCTAGCCACTAATCTTTTTTCCTTGTAAAATTTGGACTCATCTTGGAATGTGTTTCTTTATAATAATGTTCACCACGTTCATTGGATCGTGCATTGCTTGGGGGCTTTGCCATTTTGTAATATACCCTTTTTACGAATATGGCTTCCAATCGCTCCGATGGTTCTGGAAAAGAGCGTTTACGTTGGACACAAGAGTTACATGATCGGTTCGAAGAGGCTGTGAACCAACTTGGTGGTCCTGACAGTAAGTTACAGTTGAATCACTGGTTTATTTGTATCCTGAGAAGTTACAGTTGAACCTTCGTTTGATGTTTGTTTGTTTATGTTACATGATCGCTGGTTTCTTCTTCTTGTTGTTTGGGTCATCAGATGTTTCCTGATCACCTGTTTTTTCTTTTTGTTTCCTGAGAAGTTACAGTTAGTTGTGGAGCTTCGTTTGATGTTTGGTTGTTTATGTTATATGACAATTTCCAGGGGCTAAACCAAAGGGAATTCTGAAAACTATGGGCATTCCAGGACTTACGATCTACCATGTGAAGAGTCACTTGCAGGTACACTCTCTGCTCTTCTTCTCTCCTGCTTCTGCTTGTTATCATTACCATTAAACCTTAAGGTTCTTAAGGTATTATTCAGAGTCAGATCTTGATGAAGATTAGAAGCGAGAAAAGATTTTGACAGCTAGATCATTAGGATTCGATATAGGAAATGATCTTGTGTGATGCATGAACCTCATTTTATATATGACAATGAGTTGGCCTGTGGTAGGCCATCAATTCTTTTAAAATAATTTTTTAAAATTAAAATATAAAATAACATAATTTTTTAAATTGGTTTAGGCTTGAGTTGTCTAGACCTAAACTCACGTGAGTTCTAACTCTTTTAAGTAAAACCATATTGATTTACTTAGAATAATTAGATCTCGAGTCAGTTTGAGTATGAGTCTGACTCATAAATCGGCCATTAAAAACAACCAAATTTAAGTTTATTGGTCAAAAATTGTCATCCCTAGTATTATAAGTTCTTTATTTTGTTGTACAATATATTAGTTATCTTATATTGAATAGAGTTTAATTAATTTATGTTGAACTTAAGAATGACTTAAATTATTACTTAATATTTGATTATTTGTCTTAAAGAAATCCATGTCGTTTTTATAAATCTGTTGGTATTTTTTTTAGATTTAGCCTAATCTTTTAAATAAGTACTAATCATTCTCCTATTTATTTATTTATTTATTTATTAATAATAATAATAATTATAATTATTATTATTATTATTATTATTATTATTATTATTATTATTATTATTATTATTATTACTACTACTACTAATAATATTAACATTATTATTATAACTATTTTTAAATATTTGTCCTAATAATAATAATTATTATTTTCCTTCATATTATATATTATTAATATTATTAGCATTCCTATTATTATTTTCCTTCTTATTAATATAAATATTATCATATTTTTATTTTTATATTATTATTACTACTACTACTACTACCTTTTTCCTTTCTTTGTGAATCATTCGGAAACAGTCCTTCTACTAGTTAGAGATAAGATTGTATATACTGAACCTTCCCAAATCTCGCGTTTAGCGAAATTTTTATTAGTGATTGTTGTTGTATTTAATTATTTGTCATGTTATATTAATATTTTTTAATCAAAATTTAAAAGAAACTAAAAGTTACAAAAAGTTAAAAATTTTAAAAATTAAAATTAAAAAAATAAATCATAGAAGAATTCAGTGTTTATACTATATCTTCTTCAACCCTTTGAAGATTGAGAATTCATGTGACAGAGACAATCATATTCAAGAAATTTATCTATTTTTGACTCTATAATTTTAGATTAACTTTTTATAAAATAAAATTTGTAATTTATGATTTTTTTTTGTTATTTTCTCTCTTTTTCTAATCTTGAATCTTTTTATAACATTTCATGCTCTTTCTTAATGTTTTTTTTTCCTGATCCTGATTTTTTTTTCTTTTTGTTATTCTTGGATACCCTTAACAGAAGTACAGGATATCTAAATTTATACCAGAAACAGCGAACAGTAAGTCTAAACTAATTAAGTACCCGTTCATTATTTTCCTAATGATCTTAATTTGATACTTCAATTTCTCTAATATGATCTAACTTTATCATAAAAATTTCTGCAGGAAGCAGGTTTGAAAGGAGAAGTATTTCAGAATTATTACCAAACTTCAGTGCAACATCGTAAGTTCTTGCAATCCTGTGGACTTGTAATCTTCCACACGTTTCATTATAATCCAAAGTTAAGACTCTCGATCGAAAATTCTTGCAGAGCTGCTCAACTTAATGAAGCTTTACAGATGCAAATGGAAGTACATAGACGACTCAGCGATCAATTTGAGGTATATGTAATATCATAATTATGGATGATGCGGGTATAATTGGGAGTAATGCTAGAAATTACAACAAATTACGATAATGGTTTAATTATATATCACAAAGAGTAATTTATTTATTCGTTTTATATAGGGTAAAAGATATAAAAATCTCTTAAAATTTATAAAAATTAAAATTAAAAATTTCTTTTAAAATTTTAATTTTTTAATAATTAAACACACATATGAATATAAAAAAAGAACTAATTAAGGATTATTAATAAAATAACTCAACTAAACTTTTAAATTTGATACGAATTAATTAATTTTGTGTTATATTTAATTAGTTTTATTCATATTTAAAAGTTAGGTTGAAACCCTAAAAGAATAACCTTATCAGTTGTTCGAAGACTCACCCTCCAAATCGTCATATTAGTAGTATTTAATTAGAATAAGTGTAATGTTCATTCCGTCTATACATATATATATATTATTTTTTACATAAAGTTTATGAGAATGAGTTTTTTTACGAAAATTAAAAATTAAAGAAAAATAAAATTTTAATAATTATTTTTTTTCATGCGAAGTATATATCTTTTAACTTTTTTATATACTTGATAAAATAGACTTTGGCTTATATAATTCCTGGAACTTGTTTTCCAGGTTCAGAAGAGCTTGAAACTTAAGATTGAAGCACAAAGGAGATTCCTGGAGAGGATTGTTGAGGAACGTAGGAACCGTACGACAATTTCCAAATCAAGCAAGCCTTTCTCTCCTCTTTCACTGCCTTCTCTCTGTGAAGAGTCAGAATCTAATGCAAAAGATATGGAGTCCGATTCAGAAGGTGACAGAACTGAAATACAGTCTCAGGAAAGTTTCCAAGCTCTCAAGAGGCTTAGAATCGAAAACGAGATCATCCCACAATACAAACTGGACTCGTTCAACCCAAATCAAACCATGGTTTTCCAAAGAGAATCGAAGTTCGCATACCCCACCAACGATCTCAACTTCCAGTGGAACCTGATGACCTGTTCGTCCCCTCTAGTGCCCAACTTCTTCTGAGAATCTAGCATCCTCTCTGTTGATATTGTGTGCAATAAAACAGTAAAGAAACGAGATATTGTTGGAGATAATTTTGGTGGTTTTCACGATCATTCCAAGTCAGGAGTTGGAAGATCCTGAAGACAACTAAAAGATCAACTACTTACTGCTAATAATAAGAATGTAATATCAGTACTGGCTTGTGATTATATGATGTGTGATATAATGTAACTTGTTCTTTTGTAACTTGTAACTTGTTTCTTTTTTCTATTCTTCAGATCCTGCTATATGGCTTCCTAAGATAGCCATGGGGTTTCGGTACTGAGAAAGCAATGTTTCTCAGCCTTGTAACTTACCTAATGTGTATTTTTCCATCAAATGTGAGTTTACTCTGTTAATCAATGGAGTCATATACCCATAGATATTTGGGGGGAAAAACAATGCTTAGAAAAAAAATGCATATATATAAAGAAATACTGCTAAATATCAATGTTTGAAAATTGGACTGAAGTTAAACACGCAAGACAAAAGATTTAAGATTTAAAAGGCTAAATCGGTATTAGACTGTTATAAAATATGTTAAAGAATAAATAAAATTTGAAAATTTGAAAAATATTCGAAATAGATTGTCTTTATTTATCGAAGAATTTAAATTTTAATTAAAAATTATTAAATGAAAATTAATTGATTTATTTTAGTTTATAATAACTTATTAAATTATAAAAATTATTTGATTAATTAATAAATTGATCAATTTTTAACAACAAAAATTATTGAAGTAAATCAAATCGAAAAGTTGGAAACTAAACCGAAAAATTAAACTATTTAAAATCAAACCGGCTGAGTTTTTTAATCATTATTAAATACACAAAACTTATTGTTACATACAGGATAATGATAATTTTCAGGATGAGCTTAAGTTAGTTGGGCTTCTTACAATGTTGAAAATATTTTAACTTCAACCTGGTGAATTTGTGCAGTGATTGAGTACATGATTGACATGCTATTATTATTTTTAATTTATTCAATATATTCTAAAAAACAATATTGTAAAACAAATTTTAGATGCTAAATAAAAAATAAAATTATGAATATTTATGATATTAAATAACTCAACTCTTTATTTTGAGAAAATGGTTTATAGAAAAAGGGCTAATGTTCAAAAAAAAAAGGCTAATGTTAAATTTTGATGAAGAATATTACATCTTCATTTCAACAAATATGAATATGGAATATTTTAATTACTTATACAACGGAATTAAAAGTGGTATTTTGATACCCCACCACATAACATTCAAGCAAAAACCGACAATAAGTAGAGTTCAGACAACAGAATAAACTAACCCATCGTCTAGGTAATGCACTAGACCAATCGAACATGAACATTCATAGGAATCTCGAGCTCAAGGAACATGGAAACAGATAGTTTAGGATCATCTTGAGTGACGTAATTATAGCGTGAGATTTGTTTATAAGATTCGTAACGAGTGTTATTGTTGTTTAAGAATATTAAATAAGTTCAAGTTTATGTCGAAATTAGTTGAATTTAAGAAAATTTTAGTTTTAAATAGACTCAATTATAAAATTTTTCGATTTAAAATTAAATTAAAATATCTTATATACAATTTAAGATCAAATTAAAATTTTAAGTTAACTTACATGTATTTTAATTATTTTTCGGTGTACAAAATTTTACGGGGAGTAAAGTCAAAATTTTTAATAAATTTGAGTTTATAAAATTAGTAAAGCAACAACAACAATAATCTAATGAAAATCTCACTAAAATGCGAAATTTAGGGAGGTCTAATAATATGTATCCTTACTTTTAATTAATAGAGAGGTTGTTTTTAAACAACCTTCACGAAAAAAAAGAGGAAATAATAATAATGATAAATAAATAAAATTATAGTAAAATAAATAAATAAATACTTAATAAACAAAAAATGACAAAAGTAATAAACTAAATAATAATAATAATAATAATGTGGAAAAAACTTAAGCCAAATTTCTAAGACGTACGTATAGAAAATAAATCTTCTATTAAAATTAAAATATACATAATTTATAAATAATGAATAAAAAAGTCTAATAACGTAACGTTTCTCATTTTCAATGATCATGTGGAGAATTCCCCGTGTAGTCGCTGTCGGCCATAGCCATGAACGCCTCGTTTTCCTTGTTTTTTTCGTTGGAATTGATTTCCCATTTGACTATATAAATTAAATCAAGAAAGTAGTTCTACCTAAACATTGGAAGTCTTAATTCCAAGCCTAACTACGATTCACTCCATTACAAATTTGAAAAATCGCAGGGAGCAATAGTTTCGCAAATTTTTCAATTTTACCACGTTCGTCTCTAGCATAAATTAAAAAAAAAACAATCAAAAATGAAATAACAAAAAATGCTAAAAATTTGGTAACGCAGTTCGACACACCTTACTTACGTCTGTGGGACTTTTACCTAACTTAATAATTTCACCGAAGTATGATAGATTTACCCAAGACTTTATTGAGTCAACACCACTTAATCCTTACACTATTTCTCATCCTCACTTCCCGTGAAAGAATTTCACACCCAATAATACTACCATCTCGTACTAACCTCAACAGAAGATTTACACACACTGTTTAATCATAAAGATAATTAAGCAAACAACTCAAGTGATTAAAATATCTAGAAACAAAAATCAAAATACTTGAGATAGAGAGAAACAACTTTTTGATAAACTCAACTCCTTTCAAGATAGATCTGAAAGTTGTTCGCCAATTAAATTGTTGTAGTTAGCTGCTGGAATTTTTTTGCCTTACTTTCAACCATAAATCATCAAGGGTGGCTAACATATACAGCAGAAGAATGACGTTGAAGAATTGAAAAGCAATGTTAAGAGCAACCAGAAAATCATCAACGATAGCAGTAATTCACGATAGAGTGTAGCCGTCACACAGACAATCCTGGGTTACACAAGAAACTCAATAGAAACCCAGCTCACACAAACGTTGTTGCACCACTACCAAAAACAGTAAAAATTGCCGTCAATTCACACAACGAAGACCTCACGGCAAAGACCCAAAAACCATACAAAAACCCTTGGCCACACCTTTGAAAATTCTAGTAGTAAACCTTGACCATCCCACTCGTAATACACCACAATCGTGATGTATATGTTGAAGCTAACAAGTCTGCCAAAATCTTTGGATCACTAAATCATGACAAGCCCACTCCAGTAATTAAAACCCACACAACAAACACCTGTGGACAAGCCCAGCTCATCTCTAGCTCACTACAACATTCTAGAAGGAACTCTATGAACCAGTAAAATAGAGAAACATTTCTTTGTTAACCGATTCATATATGTAAAATATCTGCTATACAGTTAGTTATAGCTATTAACCATTAGATCAAAACAATATCTGATCTACGGCCAAGACAGAAGATCAAGCTTGTATATATACACGAAAACAAAAGAATAAATCAATCAAGCATTCAATCTTTTCTCTCAAATTTTCATGGTATCAAAGCTCTATTTTATTACTGCTCATCTACGTTGGCGACATCTTAATCACAGGGAACTCATCTACAACCATAAATTCTATCATTTAGCAACTCAACTCACAGTTTGCATTAAAGACACTTGGTAGCATTCATCATTTCTTGGGGTTTGAAGCTTACCGAGATCATACTGGTTTGTATCTCTCTTAGCGTCAATATACTCTCGATGTTCTTGCGCGTGCCAACATGACTGATTGTAAATCTTGTCCTACTTCACTTGCCCTTGGCACCAAGCTCACAGCTCATGATGGTGCTCCATTTGAAAATTCAACGTTGTACCGCAGTATTCTTGGTGCGCTCCAGTACTTATGTAACACAAGACCCGATATTAGCTTCATAGTTAATCGTCTCACCCAATTTCTTGCCAATCCACTCGTCCATCACTGGCAAGCTTGCAAGCGACTTCTGCGCTACCTAAAAGGCACCACTTCCCTGGCTTTGCATTTTCGCCCATTACCACAACCCTTATCACTACATGCATATAGTGATTCCGATTGGGTAGGATCTTCCGACGACAGGAAGTCCACAACCGGCAGATGTGTCCTCCTAGGGCGTAACCTCGTCTTCTGGCGTTCGAAAAAGCAAACCACAGTTGCTCGATCAAGCACCGAAGCAGAATATAGAGCACTTGTTCATATGTCCACAGAAGTGCTATGGCTGCATTCATTACTCAAGGAATTGGGTTTCTCCCTACCTCATACTCCGATTCTTTGGTGTGATAATAATGGGGCTCGATCTCTTGCCCAGAATCCTGTATTTCATGCTCGTACAAAACACATCGAAATCGATGTACATTTCATACGAGACAAAATTTCAACTGG
>JAOSBP010000005.1:588016-600386 GCA_027563825.1 Erythroxylum mucronatum
ACCTCGGCGGGCGCGGCGTGGCTGATCGCGGTCCGCCTCGTCACCAAGGGGATCGACTTCCTCGCGCTGCTGATGCTGGCGCGGCTGCTGACGCCCGCCGATTTCGGCGTCGTCGCGATCGCGATGACGCTGGTGTACATCGTCGAGGCGGTGCTGGAGATGCCGGTCTATCAGGTGCTGGTCGGCCTGCCCGCGATCGAGCGCGACCATCTCGACACCGCGTTCACGCTCGGCCTGCTGCGCGGGCTGCTGCTCGCCGGCGCGCTGGCGGCGATGGCGGTGCCGTTCGCGCACCTCTACCACAGCGGGCGGGTGGCGGGGCTGATCGCGGTGCTGGGTCTCGCGCCCGCGATGCGGGGCATGATGAGCCCACGGCTCGCGGTGTACGCCGCCGCGCTCGACTTCCGGCGCGAGGGCCGGGTCGAGCTCGTCGCCAAGCTCGCCTCGTTCGCGCTGTCCACCGCGGCGGCGTTCGCGTTCCGGGACTATCGCGCGCTGATCGTCGGCATCCTGACGACGCCGGCGGCGATGATCCTCGCCTCCTACCTCGCCGCCCCCTACCGCCCGCGGCTGTCGCTCGCCGCCTGGCCGCTGTTCGGCCACTTCCTCGGCTGGACGACCGCCTCGCAGCTCCTCTCCGCGCTCAACTGGCAGTGCGACCGGCTCTTCCTCGGCCGGATCGTGACGCGCGGCGAACTGGGCGCGTTCAGCCTCGCCAACGACCTGTCCTACCTGCCCGAGCAGGCGCTGATCCGGCCGATCGTGCGCCCGCTGATCTCCGCCTTCGCGCTGATCGGCGACGATCGCGAGCGGCTGCGCGCCGCCTACGCCAAGACCGCGGGCACGATCCTGACGGTCGGCGCGCCGGTGATGATCGGGCTCGGCCTGCTCGCCGATCCCGCGATCCGGCTGGTGCTGGGCGGCAAGTGGATCGCGGCGATCCCGTCCCCTTGATATTGTAAAGTTTTAATCCAACTTAAAGCTTCTCTGAAACAAAGTGCCTCTCTTATTGTTGGGTCTCCATTACCGTTGCAATGAGACATGACATGGGGATGCTATTTATACATTTCACGTGACAATGAGGCTCATATTTATATATTTTAGACAATGAATTTCACTTATTATATAACAGTGTAAGCCACTTTTTATTTAATGAATAAGAAATAACGTCACGTTAAGAGGGTTATTCTTAATAACTTTTCTATTATCTGCTTTAACTACGTTAGGGTTTAATTTGAATGACTTTTTTATTCTAGTTTTGGCCCAACTTGAAGTTTGGTTAAACAACTTAAAATGATCTTGTGTTCGACCCTAAGCTTAACAATCAAACTTAAATTTTTGTTCGTTAACTAGAAGTAAGTTGAATCGGGCCAAACCGAACTGATATATTATCCTTAACTTTTCCGCCATTGAAGGCAGGGATGGATGAATAAACACATATGTACCTCATCTGAATTGCATTTGGGACACGGGGACAGATCCTTTGTCCCCAAATGTGTATATCTACCCTGCCCTTTTTTGATCATCCCACATAAATGGACGGCTTGGATCAAAAAGGGGCAGAGTAGCGCTAGAATAAGGGGCTAGATCTTGGGATACATTCACTGCACATCGAATGGTCCAATACTTTCTTTTATTTGTCAAAGGAACGCTCAACGGTTATCTCATGAATGCTGGATAAATATATCGGATGCCTTTAAGTCTATCGGGTGTGTAGTTGTGATGTAGCGATTCGAGCCCGATAGACATATTGCGGTAAGATTTCAAATAAAGCATAAAAGTTAAATATGTAAAACAAAAATCTTAAGGTTTAAAAGATTCAATCGATATTAGACTATTTTAAAATTAACTAAAGATTAATAAAATTAATAAAATTAAGATTTAAGAGGATCGGCTGTGTGCTGAATGGCCTTTTCCAATTGTGTGTCATTAATTTTTAACACATATTTATGTGTGGAAGTTGGAACAGATTTATGAAAAAACAGTATTGTTCCAATCAAACAGACATTTGGCCGACATCCAGTACAGCATTACCTAACACTTTTTAAGGTTTTTCCACGTGTCAGACGTTAGTTTGTCACTGCTAATTTGCACGTGCTATATTGTCCACTTCCATAACACCTTTTTACTTTTTCCAACTTGTGCTTTCTCTTGGCAGTTCGTCCGACCCTCTCGGTAGGCAAATCCCACTTAAATGTGTGCATAAAGCGGATTGGAAGAGGATTGGAATAATATTTTATGAAACAGATAATCTATTTCTCTCGGTAGGTGACTCGAGTCTAATTTAAATATTTTCAAAATTAGATTTATTAAATTCTCTTTAATTTGACTTAATATAATGTACATTTTAATTTTAAAAATTATTAATAACTTTCTTATAATTTTGATTTTACAACGTCCATCTTTTTGGTAAAAATTGAATAAAATTAAAAAATTTGAAATATGATTGAAAGAAATTGTTCTTATTCATTTAAGAATTTGAAGTTTAATTAAAACAAATTGTTAAATAAAAATTAATTAATTAATTTTAATTTATAAGAACTTATTAATTTATAAAAATTAACCGATTATTTAATAAATTAATCGATTTTTAACAAGAAGAGTTGTTAAAGTAAATTAAACCAAAAAATTGGATGATTCAAGATTTTTACTGTTAAACCAACACCGAATAAAATTTTTAATAATTGCTTGCAATTGTTATCTTTAACTTATATGGTAAATTATCATGCATATAAGGTATTTTTATTAAATTATTAATTTAAAATTAAATGGGAAATTAAAATTAAAATGAATTTATCGGATATTATGTATATATATGTGTGTGTGTGTATGTATGTATAGATATAGACATATACTGTAATAGCCCGTTTTCCATACTGACGGTTAGAACCCTGGAATATTGCACATGATCATATCATTGAGAATTCATGAATTACATTTCATTCACTTGCATATCATTAGCATACACACATGCATTCATGAATTACATTCCGGTGTATGAAAGGTTTAAAATGATCATGATGTGAATTGTATATTGTTTATGTTTTGAATGTTGGTTTGGTGGACTATAATTAGTAAACTTGGAATTTATTGTTACAAATAGAAAATTGATGAATTAAAATGTACATTTGGTCTAAGAAAATTGCCAAGCGGTAAGACAAATTGACACATGAAAAATTAGGATAACTAAGTCTATGAATTAGTGACATTTGACATGGAAAATTAAGTGACAAATGAATGAATTATTGAATTAGATTGAGATTTATTGAATTAATTGACAAATGGTAGCAATTTTGAGATTTGATTGAGATTTGAAGTATAAATGAAGGTGGGTCCATGGTAAAGATAAATGTTATTGAAGTGTTCTTGAATCTGAAAAATTAAAGCTATAGGTATGTTTGTAAAAAGTGACTGTTAATGTCATCAGTAAGCAAAATTTTGTAAGCCCTAGTGTAACCAATAACGAAGTTAAATTAACCTGAAATGAAGTAACCTTAAAGGACATGAAATTTGGAAAATTTTAGGTGTTAGAGACGTCTTTAAGCTTGTAAAATTAGTGAAGTATTGAAGGTACTAAAGTTACACACACTAGTGATGTTGATGACAAATTATGAAATTTTAATTTCAACCTTGTGTACATGTCGAACCAGCTGAGAAATTTCACTCTAAATTGGTAAATTTGGACTTAATTAAGGCTAGGAATGAGCCTAGATTGTTGCTTGATTAATTGGTTAAGAGCTTGATAAGTTTATATAGCTAATTGATGTCATAACCGAAAGAATGAACTATTTTGATGTGGCTGAGTTCAAATCTGGAAATTTTAATTTGTTAAAGGAATAAATGTGTTCTTTAATGCAAACATGATCTTAAGGACATGAATAATGTGTATAAGGTATGGATGAATGAGCATTGAAAAACATGGGGTAATTATAAATGAGAATTGGGTAAATGTATGAATATATATTGCTGAAATTTTGTTGGTGAATGTATAGTCTTAGCTTGCTGAAATTCCAGATTTAAAATAACAATTGTGTGTGGATTATGATAGGCTTTTTTATCATGAAAATATTTAAGGATAAGTGTAAAGTATAGTTGATGAATTTGGAGTAAATTAAGTTAACTTAAAGGTACAAAGCTGATAGCAAAATGGTAGTACACAAAATATGATGTTTAAATGGTCTTAGGGTGTATAAGCACAAATTGAATAGTTAAGATCTATGTATAAGAATACATACCTGGGAAAGTCAATTGAGCATGCATTGAACATAACACATATACATGTGTATGATTGAGAACTTATTTGATTAAACAAGTTAGTAATGTGTACATATATGTGTATTCCATGATTTAGAAGCACAAATTCATCGACAGCTTCTAGACATTGCCGGCTCATCAAGGCAATAGCTATCTGGAGTATACTGTGAGTTAACCTACATGTTTGCTCACTATATTTGAATTGTTCTTAATTAACTGTTAGACATTGAACTGTTACTGATATGATTGTGTTAATTCCAGACATTGATGGTCTAAGAAGTTTGATATTCAGGACTGTATTGGAAGTATTTGAATATGGAAATTGTGTTCTCAACTATATGTTGAATGCCGAACTTAGATTTAATGAATGTGCTATATGACTGTGTACACTGAATGAGAGTTATTGATAGCATAATATGTGATTTGATGCATTTTCATTACATTGATATGCAAAAATTGAATAGTTAAGATCTATATATAAGAATACATACCTGAGAAAGTCAATTGAGCATGTATTGAACATAACACATATACATGTGTATGATTGAGTACTTATTTAATTAAACAAGTTAGTAATGTGTGCATATATGTGTATTCCATGATTTAGAAGCATAAATTGACCGACAGCTTCTAGACATTGCCGGCTCGTCAAGGCAATGGCTATCTGGAACATACTGTGAGTTAACCTACATGTTTATTCACTATATTTGAATTGTTCTTAATTAACTGTTAGATATTGAACTGTTACTGACATAATTGTGTTAATTCTGGACATTAATGGTCTGAAAATTTTGATATTCAGGATTGTATTGGAAGTGTTTGAATATGAAAATTGTGTTCTCAACTATATGTTGAATGCCAGACTTAGATCTAATGAATGTGCTATATGACTGTGCACACTGAATAAGAGTTATTGATAGGATAATATGTGGTTTGATGCATTTTCATTACATTGATATGCATAATTAGATAAAGGAGTTGTGACCGAAGTAACCAACTAAAAAAGAGCTTAAAGCTCATAAATGTGCACACAGAGCCAAAGACTCAACGATTAATGCGCCCGGTATCCACAATGGGTACGAGACAGTACCTGAAATGAACCCGATATTTACAATGGATACGGGACAGTTAAATAGGCCCTCGATCATAACAAAATAAAAATGAAAGTGGAGTCTCATATGCATTGTAAATATATGTTTACATGTATCGTATGAATCATTGTAAAGAATGACTAAATTGAGTTGATATAATGTCATGCTATATTAGTGTACATGTAAATGATTGTAAAAAAAAGTAATGAATTGTGTTGATATAGTGATCTGCAATACTTGTATACATGCTGATGATATGAATAATTGAGGTGAAAGATTGGATTGTTCTAAAAAAGATTATATGACATGTTTGTATTATAATATACTTATTAAGATGTGATTTGGTATACAAAACTGTATGGGAATTGATTCAAGCGAATGTGATAAAATTGTGAATTTGGTTATTTACTTGTGATGTTGTGTTTTGACTTGAGTGAGCATATCGATGATAGTTCACTCACTGAGTTTACAAAACTCGTCAAAATTGTAACGTTGTTTTTCAGGTACCAAGGATACCTAGCTTTTAAGGCAATCTAGTAGCAATCTAGTATTGTCAATTTTAGAATTAGGAATAGCTCAAAGGTCTGGTCGACTAATGTCTGAGTTTAGATAGAATGTTTTCGTTAGCATCTCATTTCATGTTAGACATTTGTAAAGAACAGTAAAGCTCATATATTTTGTATTGTAAATATAAGGATTATGAGATATAATGATATTGTAAATAAGTTATATTTGTGAAATGAAATGGATAAGTTGATCTTATGTTTACTGATGTTCTGTATGATGCCTTAATAAGTGAGTAAGATTGCTCTAACATGCCATAACTTATAGGGTATGTTCTTGAATGTCATTTGGATGCTCTGATATATACTCTATGATAATGGGGTGTTACATATACCACAATTTGTATTTGCCAAACTATTATGAAACTTAAAACAATAATGTAGATATAATTGTAAATGACATAACCAAATTTCAATATTGAAATTACTTAGCTTATAACCAAGACCAGTCTTGACACTTAAGCTTCATATAATCATGACCAGATTTTTCTTTCGTTTTTTCCCATCTAATTACATCAACCAATAACATCAACGCTTAGTATGAATCCCGTTAATACGCGGGATCTAGAAAGGTCCAATTGTACGCAGTTTTACCCCTAATTAGTAGAGAACACTACAAGAAAAATAAGGTTTGGCGACAAAAATTACCGACGAAATGTGAAGGTTTTCCTTCGGCAAGCGAAGTTGATGACAGAAATTATTTACGACATGATTTGTCGGAGAAATGACTGTAGGTAACTTTTAGCGACAGAATAGAAATATTCTGTTACTAATTTATCGATGGACATTTTCTATTTCATTGCTATATTTAGCGACGGTAACTTTTATGCCATTAGTAAATTTAGCGACAAATTTTAAATGTCCATCATAAAAAAATGTAGCAACTATAAGTTGTATTTCGTCAGTACATTTACCAAAGGATTTTTCTTATTCTGTCAGTAAATTATTATCAATTAAAATTAAATGTACAAATTAAATTGAGGAAAAAATTGAAAATCTTATGATTGATAATTAATTTCTACAGTTGTCTGTTGATAATATTTTGATTTTTTCTACATTTAATTTGTCTAAACAATAAGCTTATTGATAATATAAAGTAAAAATTATCTTAATTGATAATAACAAATTATTGTCTACAACAATAAGTATCTAATTCATACAAAACGACTTGAGAGTAGCTACAACTAAGCTATACAGTTGGTGAATGCGGATGCTATGACTGCTGCGATGAGGTGTTGCCCGTATCCTTCAACTCATCAACTTAATTACAAAGCTAGGCTATATATTCTATCGACTGTTGCAACTAAATTGCTAGCATTTATACTGTGCTCTGAAGCTGAACGACTCTCTCAATGAATGTGGCCCCGCCTACTAGATGCAACTGTACTGGATGTGGAAGATTGTGAATAGTATGTATTCACAAATAAACCTAAGCCGAAGATCCTTACACAACAATCCCTACCACCTATTGCATCATGATATGTTTGACTCTCATCAACAGTTTCAGAGTGTTGAGACTGTCATTGAATGCTTTCTTGTATTTGGTCCTATAAGAAGGCAATGTTTATGTTAAGAAGTGATAATAATTATGAATTAATATTTAAGCATAAATTTCACATACATTAGGTTCTCCACATCGAGTGTTTACGAATGTCACACCATCCTATTTCGTAGTCTAGGTGTGCAAAAAAAGCTGAAAGAGTGTAGGCTTACTGCCCATAGACTTTTCTTGCATTAGATTAAAATGTTATAAGTGAACTACAATTTATAAAAATTTCAACAATATTTTCTTTATTTTTATGATATTTATCCCCTGTTGAACAAAGAAAGTAACTCAACAACACAACTATATATGGCACCAAACATTTATAACATTATCATTCTCCATAATACATATATATTTTCATTACAAAATTCACACATGAAATTAAATTGAAATCATATTTTATACATCAAAGAAAAAAATCAGAATATAAGTGTAATTATAGATACTTACAAGTTTCTCTGCATGCTTCTGGTGAGTAATTGATCCTCCAATGTGTATGAGAAGACACTCTCCCTCTAGTCCTCCACATCTATTTGCAGAATTGTACTCTAAAATAGACATTGTCTTGGGTAATGTCCAATAGTGCTGTCAATGACTCCATATTTCTTCAAATATATAATGAGGTCGTACACCAGTCTTGTGTATCGCACTAAGAAAGTCTCTATAACGTGTACAAGCTCGTCTCTTCCATACTTGATAAATAACCGCATCAAATTTCGAATCCAAACAAAATTCTTTTTGAAAAAAAGAAAAAACATACCATAAGTACTTATAACCTACAATATTTATCTAATTAATATATTAATTATATAAAAATACAAAAGAATATATTTTTTAAACCTCAAACTCCTGATAATAAAAATCCTTTGTCGTCTAAAAGATATTCTTTTATATATAACCCTCAAAATCAATCTTCTCCTTGAACTTAGATGTCATATTTCTTGAGCATGTTCCAAATGGAACAACCTAATATAAAAATAATTTTAGATCATTTTTAAATTAAAATATATAATTTCATTATAAACTTATAGTGAATTTTTGTATTTTCACTCACAGATTGTTGACAATTATGATGTACGTTGTTCCATCAACTCCCTTAGCTCTAAGTTGGAGGTCGCCTCTTTCATCCGCAATATTTACCCCTGATATCTCTGTCGGTATAGGGGTGGTGAATGAAGGAGAAAAGGTGGATGGTGGTAGCAGGGCAAGATAGTGTAGCAGTAGATACAGAAGGTGACTGTACAGGGTCTGTAGGTCAGGAAGGTGATGTCTCATCTGGATGTGCAGTAGGTGGACGTACAGATTCTGTAGCATCTACAAAAGATGATGCTTCACCTGGACCTACACTGACTAATGGAAATCGTGGTAACCTAATCCTTGGCCGCATCATATCCTGTTTTTTCTTTAGTGACATTTTAAACTGAAATTCACATTTTATTGAATATTCCAGTAATAGAACAATATAAATTCAATATATAACAATATATTGTTGATGCAATAATAGATGACCTTCGAGCTCTTGAGGTGGAGTGTCTTTATAATTACCAGGAGCCGCTACAGTTGTCTGATTCTATTGCGAGATAGAAATCCCGGCAGAATTGGCTTAATGATGGTGACTCTAATACTAAGTTTTTTCATGCGACTATTTTAGGTCGTCGTAACACTAACACTATCACGGAGCTGATTGATGACGCGGGTCAGATGGTATCAGGTCAGGATGCAGTTTCAGCTCAGATTAGGGAGTTTTATATTCAGCTTATGGGCACCAGTGTAGATTCGGGATTTGGATTTGGAGTTCGGGATGTTCTGAATTGTTCTTTGAACCAGGAACACATTGATATGCTTGATGCCCCTTTCACTCCCCTTCATGTCAAGGAGGCGTTGTTTAGGTTGCATAGCTCTAAAGCCCCAGGACCAGATGGTTTCTCGGCTGGTTTTTTCCAACATACTTGGCGCATCACGGGGCCTTTGTTCACGGATGCGGTGCTCGAATTCTTCTCTTCGGGAAAGATGCTGAAGGAAATGAATTCCACCTATTTATGTCTCATTCCTAAGAAAGAACGGCCTGATCGAGTCACTGATTTCCGACCGATATCGTGTTGCAATACTGTTTACAAGGTGATTGCCTCTCTTTTGGCTGATCGATTGAAGGTGATTTTGTCAGTCATTGTCAGTCCTGCACAAGGTGCGTTTCTTCCTCAACGGAGTATTGGGGATCATATTTTGTTGCTGCAGGAATTGTTAGGTGAGTATAATTCTGGTAAGAAGGTTGATAGCTGTGCTATGAAGATTGATCTGTTTAAGGCTTATGACACGATTGGTTGGGACTATTTGTCGGATTGTATGTTAGGGATTGGTCTTACACCTCGGTTTTGTAGATGGATTGCTGAATGTATACACTCCCCATCTTTCAGTGTATTGGTCAATGGTTTGCCGACTAAGCCTTTTCGGATTCTTAGAGGGATTCGGCAAGGAGATCCGTTATCCCCTTATTTGTTCACGATGGCTATGGAAGGCTTGTCTAGGCTTCTGAGTAGATTAACACAATGTAATGGGCATTTTCGTTATCATCATCATTGTCGGGAGCTACAGCTGTCTCATCTTTTATATGCGGATGATGTGATTTTGTTTTGTCAGGCTGATTCTCAGGTCATTAGTCGTATGTTAAACTTGATGGATACCTCCTCGCGATGGTCGGGTATGCGCATGAATGTCCAGAAGAGTGGTATTTATGTATCTGTTGATGTTGCAAACCATGTGCAGATTAGTAGTGTGGCGGGGTTGCCTCTCCTTTCCCTGCCGTTCAGGCATCTAGGTGTGCCGATTACTTCGGGTAAACCTAAATATGTGGATTTTGTTCCTTTGTTAGAAAAATTGAGACATCGCATCAATGCTTGGCAGCATCGCTTTCTTTCTTATACTGCGCGAGCTACATTAATAGTTGCAGTGTTGAACAGCATGCATATTCATTGGGCGGCTCATGTTTGTTTTCCGAAACGTGTCATTAAGGAAATGGATCGAATCTTGAAAGCCTTCCTCTGGACGGGTAAACAAGGCACCAATAAAGCAACGAAAGTCCGGTGGAGTGAAGTAGTAGTTCCTAAAAAGCAGGGGGGATTGGGCATAATTTCTATTGCGCAGATGCAACGTGTGTTGATGCTGAAACAAATTTGGCGGTTAATTACGGATCGGGAGGCCTTGTGGGTAAAATGGGTGCAGACCTATCGTCTCCATGGGCAGAGTTTCTGGCAACTCCAATCGAGAGTTGATCAGTCTTGGATTTTTAAAAGTCTACTACAGCTTCGTGAGTTGGTCTACCCTATTATTATTTGGCACATTGGGCATGGTGACGGGATAAGCTTCTGGTTTGATAACTGGCATGGGTTCAGCCCGTTATGGCTGAGACATGACTTGTCTGGTTTTAGAAACCGTTTTCCCAAAGATGCATCAGTTGCTTGGGTGGTTCGATGGAGGGCGCGGATGCCCAACTGTCGATTCGGACATATCCTCGATCATTTCTTGGGAGGTGTCGTGCTCACGTCGAATCCGGATAAACAACAGTGGTCCATTAATCAAGGGGGGTTTTTCACGAATAAATCAGCTCATGCCATCGTTAGAGGAAGTTTGGGGGAGGTGGAGTGGGCTGAGCTGGTTTGGCATCAAGTTCTCTGCCCTAGGGCAGCATTTATAGTGTGGTTGGCAATTAAAAATAAATTGCGTACTAAAGATAGGTGGTTTGGTAGTTTTGACCCGTTATGTGTGCTTTGCAACCAAATTGGTGAAAGTCGGGATCATTTGTTTTTTGAATGTGTTTATTCCAAAGCGATTTTGAGCCGAATTGTGAATTTGCTTGGATTGTTTCTGCCCTCCTATGATTAGATTGTGGTTTTGGATTTTCTTATTAGGGAAACTAGAGCTGGACGATCTGATGGTCTCATTATTAGTACGACGTTTCAGCTGGTCGTGTACCATTTATGGAGGGAGCGGAATCGGCGCATCTATAAGCAACAGGTGATGCCGAAATATGAACTGGGGGACTTCATTGTTAATGTGATTAGAGAGGTCCTTATTGCCTCTAGAACTCAAGTTAGATTGAGTTGGGATATGCGTAAGCGTTGGTGTGTGTAGAGGGTGGAAGTGCTGTTGAATGGGCATATGGCTGAAGGCATTTGCGTATGTTTCCTTTAGTGAAGCTTTTTAAGTTTCTTTCCCTTGTGGGTGGTTCTTTGTAAATACTTCGTTTTATTTCTTAATATATTTTCTTAAAATTCCAAAAAAAAATTGGGATGATTATGATATTAAGGTAAAGGAGTAGATTCACAATTATTTGAAAAAAAAAACATTCTATTGCTGGCGTTTCGTTCTGGGACTTAACATTCATGAAATAAGTTTAAAGACATCTAATTCTTTCATAATTTAACTCTTTATTTTTTCGACCAAAAAAAAAAACAAAAAAAAAACTCTTTATTTTAGAAATTATTAAATTTCTTCCCTTAGATTGTCACGACACAAAACAAACCATGTGAAAGAAGACATACATACAGGTTTCTTATTAGCATCTTCTCTCTTTATAAATACATAAACAAGAAATATGAATCATAACAAAGCAAAGTAAATATTTCATATTCCAACATTTACTTTAATTGTCTTGTCATTTTACCAATACCAAGACTTAGGATAAGCCAAACAACTATCCTATCTAATATAATTTTAGAAAAGAAGGTTTATAGTTGAGAATTACATTCATTACTGTATTATCAAACTAATGTAAAGCTTCGTTAATTGAAAATTAGCTTTACAATATTAATTACAGATACAAAGTCATAAAGTTAAAACCTAAACCATCCTATCTAATATAATAATTTTCCTAAGCCGAATCTTCATTTTAGCAATAAAATTACAATCAAGATAAACAT
>JAOSBP010000005.1:600486-631458 GCA_027563825.1 Erythroxylum mucronatum
CAACAATCTGTAAGGAGCTGAACGTGTCGCATCTGTGGGTCGACGCCTTCTGCATTGACCAAAGTGATTCTGGAGACTGGAACGAGCAATCTGCGGTCATGCATAAGATCTACGGGAGTGCTTACCTCGTCGTGGCCGCCGTCTCGTCCCCAAATGTACTCATTCCGTTTCTGGGACCCGACGCCCTGAACGACCGATCGAGGTTTCGCTCGGTCGCACTCGATCGAAGCACCCTCTTTGGAAGTGGCTACAAAATGCGCGCAAGACGTGGGATAAGACGCACCTGGCTTGGCCATCACCACATCCCAGGTGGGCATTTGGATCAGCGCGCGTGGGCATGGCAGGAGCAGCACGAGGCCACAAGATGCATCCGCTTCAACAGGTGCGAGGTTGTGTGGGAGTGTCTCCAAGACCGCGCCCACCAGTCCTATCCTGGCTTGGAGCTTCAAGATCGGCTTTGTCGTCGTCTGCGCCAAGAGTATCTTTGGAGACACAATTTCGAGGCACCGATAGATCCACACAGGCAGTGGCTTCAAGTGGTACGTGAATACAGCAGCCGAGCACTCACCAAAAGGTCCGATCGTCTACCTGCCATTGCAGGAGTCGCTGCCAACTTCCATAATAATTTCGCGGGCGAATACTTGGCCGGTTTGTGGTCTGATGGCATATCCCAACATTTGGCATGGCGTGCCGGTAACTTCGAGACAGTAGAGTTTGTCCGCGCTCCGTCGTGGTCGTGGGTCTCCTGTAATGTAGCCATCGATCACCACCCAAGCCTACACCAAGTCTCTATGGAATCTAGCAAGAAGGATACGAGCTGCGTTGAGTTCGTGGACGCCATATGCAATAGGATCGGTTCCAACCAATATGGCGAAGTCGATCCAGGATCTCGACTGGTTCTCAGAGGACAGATTGTCTCGTTGGGATGTTTTGTGGTAAAAAGTGAATCGAGATTTCATTGTCAGCTCTTGAACTCCGGTAAGCAGGTAAACGGTGAGAGGTCTATCTATCTCGATGGTAAGATAAAGCCGTACGATAATCCAATGAGCATGTATGGAAAGAGTACTGTTGACTAGGCGTATGGCTGAGGGCTTTTGTGTTTGTTTCCTTTGTGAAACTTTCTAAGTTTCTTTCCCTTGTGGGTGGTTCTCTGTACATACTTCGTTTTATTTCTTAATATATTCTCTTAAAATTCCAAAAAAAAAAGATCATTTCATGTAATATTCTATTACAAACACAAATTAATCATTAGCATGATCACTTAATTGCAAATCAAAATCATTATCGTCTTCTTTTTGTGAAGAATTATAATCAAACTCAGGCTCCCCTTCGGATCTCTCACACTCCTCATCTTCTCAAAATGAAATTTCAACATATTCGTTATTTGGATCGTTCAAAGGTTCATTCTTGTCATATCTAACACCTACATTTATTTCATAAACATTTTCCTGAAACTCTTTACTTTTAATTATATTACTTTCTCATTTTTAATGTAATTTAAAAACACCTTTAAGTTTAACCTTACAAACGACTAACCAATATGACTTATCTCTTCGTAAATTAGGAAAAGAGACATAATACACCTGGATCGCTTGCATCGCCAACAAGAAATATTCAAATTGTCTAAATTTTTTTCGCTAGTTAATTTCAACTGGATTGCACCAATTATGCACTTTTGAACTTTAAATTGAATTTAAAATTTTATTCTAAATAAATTTAAACTTGGAATTGTATTTAAATTTTTATAAAAAAATTTCGAGAAGATTTTTAACGAGGCTTTCATTGGAGTGACCAAACCGACATCGAGTGACACTTGCAGAGAAATCAGATCAAGATCAAAACATATGTCCTCTGTCTCATCATTTCCGGTACCAGAAAACGATCGAAAGCGAGTGTTCATTGCAATTTTGTTTTCCAAATTGTCACATCCAATTTTTACTCAGTGATTTCACGTGTGCTGGACCATCGAGGAAGAAGCAACCGTTTTCTAAGCAGTGGGTGTTCAAAAAATTTAAAATTTAATAAAATGTTTAAATAAGTTGATATTATTAATTTTTTAATCATTTTGCACTCAAATGATGTTATTAAAATAATGTTATTACATTTTAAATAAAGTCCAAAAATTAGTATAAGAAATAATTGTAAGATTTAAGTCACACACTTAATCAATATTAAAGTTAATATTTATTGGGTTCAAATTATTGAATTATAATTACATGAGTTAAATATACATAGTATTTTGCACTTGCTTTGACTTTTTAATATAATTTGTTTTTCCCTCAAAAAAAAAATTTACTCAGATCTTTTGAAAGATGTTAGAGTGTAATGTAAGTCTTTAATTTTATAATAAATATATATGTACTTATATATGATGATATTAGATTTTAGATTTTTATAAACATAAATTTTAAGAGCGAAATTGAGAGTAACTGATTATAATTCAAAGGTTACGAGTTCGGTTATGAAAATAAATAATACTATCTTATTTGTAATAAAAATTAATTAAATATGACGAAAATAATTATACAGTAAACAAATAAAACCACGTATGAGATAAATAATATTTTTTAAAATAAAATCAAAATCAAAATCAAATCAAATTATAAGAGTTAAAATGTATTTAACTCTTTTAATTATACTTCTTACTTATAAATTGAGATGATTATTATGTTCTTAAAAAGGTAAAGAAAATAACTTTCTTATGTAATTTTAATTACTCTAAAATTTTTATTATTTTAAATTACCTAAAATTATTTTATGGTATTAAAAATTGTATTAAACTTTTAATTATTATTAAATTTTGCTTAAAGCATTATACTATGTCATTCTGATTAATAATTACTTACATAATAAATTTTATTAAAATAACTTAATAAAAATTTTGTAAAATAATAAAAGATCACATTGTTTAGTATTTTTAGTATTAAGAATTGTGCTTTAAGTAATTTAAAATTATAAATATATATTTTTTAAAAAGAAATAAAATATTAAAGGAGATTCACGTGTTGCTGGCTGCATGGGTCCATGAATGAGATTTTGATTAATGGATCTAATGTTCTATTAGGCGCTGCTTTAGTTTCAATCAATCAAAGAATCTCAATCAATCAAAGAATCCCTATAACTTGCAAGTTGTTTAGATATTCAACTTTTCCCATGATTAACACCTAAAAAGACATCGTAGTATTGGACAACCTTTGACACTCACTCACGAATGGGGAAGCAATTAAAGCAGATTCAAATATCAACCAAGCGCATATATATATAATTTCCCGTAATGATTTGTCTATGTAGTCTTGAACTTTTTTTTTAATCTATTTACTTATTATATACTTTATTGTTATTCTTTATTTTGTCATGTATTTTATTACATATTTTTATATTTTTATTTATACATGTTTATCTATAATATTGGTATTATTATTATTTTATGTCTATTTTAATATATATATATATATATATAATTCTTTTATTTTATTTTATTTTAAAATATACAAGCATATATATATATATATTTCATGTGGGTCTAGTGAAAATAGTCTCTTTATATGGTAAGAGTAAGATTACGTATTATGGGACATTCTTAAACACCACGCTCAGTGGAGCTCTCACTAATTTTAGTTGTTCTTGAAGAAAGGCATCATATTTCAACTAAAAAATTCAAGGCAACTCATAAATAAGACAAATCATTTGAATTGATTATTATTCATTTGATCTAATCCATTAATGTGTATTTATCAAATTTCTACAATTTTGATACTAATAGTTTTTTTAATAAATTTGAAAAGAAATTAAATCAAGTGTAAATAAACTCATATAGTGAATATATCATATCTCAACCTAAAAATCTTATAGTAATATATTATAAAATTATTTTTTTAATCTTTATATCATTTCCTAATATAAAATAATTTCACTCATAAATTTTCAACAACTTAAACTCTACCAATTAAATAAAAAAAACTCTTTTCAATGCCTGAGCCCCCTAAAAGGCTAAAAGGCCTTGTGAAGGTAACAAGCACCGAACTCCTTATACTACCAACACGTTTCGCTTGCGCAGACTTTGATGATGCACTGCTTAGTCATGCTGACGCAATGATCTCTAAGCCGCATCCTATTATCTTTCCGGATTTCAAACTTAGGACGTTGGGCGACCCAAGCTAAAAATTAGTGACTCTGAAACTATTGAGCCCCCAAAAGACCCTGCGAAGAGAAGAAGCACTTAATTCCTTATACTACTTTATCATGTTTCTTGCAGGTCCAGGTACTCAAAGAGAAACTATTTGGTTTAGTTTTCTATGATTTTATCATGTTTCTTGTAAGGCCAAGAGGCCAATATCTCACTGTTCTTGTGACACATGTTTGTATGGCGTGTAATGGAAAAACCTAGTACACACTAGCGGACCATTTAAAATTTTATTATCCATACTGTTTCAATTATCTTAAGAAGCACCGAAATCCTTATACTACTTTATCATGTTTCTTGTAGGGCTAGGTACTCAAAGAGAACCTATTTGGTTTGGTTCTCTATGCTTTTATCATGTTTCTTGTAAGGCCAAGAGGTCAATATCTCGTTGTTCTTGTGGCAGCCACTTTGTGTTTGTATGGCGTGTAATGGAAAAACATAGTACACACCAGGGGACCATTTAGAATTTTATTATCCATACTGTATCAAATATCTTAAAGTTTCAAGTCTCATAGTTGCTAGTGTTTATAATGTGCTCTATAGCTAAACAACTCTCTCATAGTTGCTAGTGTTTATAATGTGCTCTCTAGCTGAACAACTCTCTCATTAGATGCAGATCGCCTATTAGATGCAGCTGTACTGGATGTGGAGGATTGTGAATAATATGTATTCACAAATGAACCTAAGCCAAAGATCCTTCCACAACGGTCCCGACCACCCATTGCATCATGTTAAATGACCGTTTCACCACAACAGCTTAAGTTGTTGTGGTCACAAAGGCTCTGATACCATATTAAGTGATCATTTCACCACAATAGCTTAATCTGTTGTGTAAGACCAACTTAATTGATTTTATATATTCACTAACACATCATGATATGTCTGACTCTCATCAATAGTTTAAGAGTGTTGAGACTGTCATTGAATGCTTTATTATAATTGGTCCTATAAAGAGGCAATGTTTATATTACGAAGTAATATAATTATTAAGAATTAATATTTAAGCATAAATTTCACATATATTTGGTTCTCTACATCGAGTGTTGATGAAGGTCACACCAACATGCTTCTTAGTGTAGGTGTGCAAAAAGATCTAAAGGAGTATAGGCTTCCTGCCAATAGACTTTTCCTGTATCAGAATAAAATGTTATAAATAAACTACAATTTACAAAAATTTCAACAGTGTTTCTTTTATTTTTATGATATTTACCTCCTGTTGAACAAAGAAAGTAACTCAACAACACAACCATATATGGCACCAAACATTTATAACATTCTCATTCTCCATAATAAACATATATTTTCATCACAAAATTCACACATGAAATTAAATTGAAATCAAAATTTATACATCAAAGAAAAAATTCAGAATATAAGTGTAAAGTATAGATACTTACAAATTTCTCTGCATGCTCCTAGTGAGTAATAGATCCTCCGATGCGTATGGGAGGACTCTCTCCCTCCAGTCCTCCACGTCTGTTTGCAGAATTACACTTTGAAATTTACATTGTCTTGGGTAATGTCTAATACTGCTGCCAACGACTCCATATTTATTCCAATATATAAGGAGGTCGTACACTAATCTTGGGTATCGCACCAAGAAAGTCTCTATAATATATACAAGCTCATCTCTTCTGTACTTTATAAATAACCGCGTCAAATTTTGAATCGAAAAAAAATCTTTCTAAAAAAAGAAAAAACATACCATAAGTACTTATAAACTACAATATTTGTCTAATTAATTAGATAAAAATACAAAAGAATGTATTTTTTGTACCTCAAACTCTTGATAATAAAAATTCTTTGTCACCTGAGAGATATTCTTTCATTTTTAACCCTCACGATCAATCTTCTCCTTGAACTTGGATGTCATATTTCTTGAGCACGTTCTAAGAGGAACCAACCTAATATAAAAACAAATTTAGATCATTTTTAAATTAAACCTTATAATTTCATTATAAACCTTTGGTATTTTTATGTATTTTCAGTCATAGATTGTTGACAATTATAATGTAAGTTTTTTTATCAACTCCCTTAGCTCTAGGTCGGAAGCCGCCTTCTTCGTCCACAATATTTACCCCTGATATCTCTGTTGGTATAAAGGTGGTGGATGAAGGAGAAAAGGTGGATGGTGTAACAGGGCAAGATGGTGTAGCATTAGTTACAAAAGGTGACTGTACAAGGAGTGCAAGTCAGGAAGGTAATTCCTCATCTTGATGTGCATTCAGTGGACGAATAGATTCTGTAGCATCTACAGAAGATGATGCTTCATCAGGACCTGAATTGACTGATGGAAATTGTGGTAACCTAATCTTATCATATCTTGTTTTTTCTTTAGTGACATATTTTACACCTAAAATTCACATTTTGTTGAATATTTCATAAATATAACAATATATTGTTGATGTACTAATATATTATTTCATATAATATTATAATACAAACACAAATTAATCGTTATCATGATCACTTAATTGCAAACAAAATCATTATCTTCTTTTTTTGAAAAATTAGAATCAAACTAAGGCTCTTCTTCAAATCTCTCGCCATCCTCGTCTTCTCAAAATGAAATTTTAACATATTCATTATTTGGATCGTTCAAAGGTTCATTTTCATCATATCTAACACCTACATTTATTTTATAAACATCTTTCTGGAACGTTTCACTTTCAATTCTCTTATTTTCTCCTTTTTAATGTAATTCAAAAACACCTTTAAGTTTAACTTTGCAAACGACCAACCAATATGACTTATCTCGTCTTAAGTTGGGAAAAAGGAATATAATACACCTGGATCACTTGCATCGCTAACAAGAAATGTTCAAATTGTCTAAATCTTCTTCGCTTTCAACTAGATTGTATCAACTGTGCACTTTTGTACCAACATTAGGAATTGGATCAAACCGGTCACATATAAATATCACACTCCGCTTTATTGACAATACAAGGTACTCAATTTCAAGTATCTTCGTAATTTTACTATAGTAATCTATCAGTTCTCCTTATATGCAAACTCCACTATTTACTGTTGCCATGCTATGATCATGATATTCTGTCTAAAATTTGTATCCATTAACGAAGTTTGAAGAAGGCCGTCAAAATTTAAATCTAACATTCTAAACACATTTAAACTTTAAATTGAATTTAAAATTTTATTCTAAATAAATTTAAACTTGGAATTGAATTTAAATTTTTATTAAAAAATTTCGAGAAGATTTTTACCGAGGCTTTCATTGGAGTGACCAAACCGACGTCTATTCCTGACACTTGCAGAAAAATCAGATCAAGATCAAAACTAATATCCTCTGTCTCATCTTTTCTGGTACCGGAAAACGAAAGCGACTGTTCATTACAATTTTGTTTACCAAATTGTCACGTCCAATTTTTACTCAGTAATTTCACGTGCGCTGGACCATCGAGGAAGAAGCAACCCTTTTCTAAGCAGTGGGTGTTCTAAAAATTTTAAATTTAATAAAATGTTTAAATAAGTTGATATTATTAATTTTTTAATCATTTTGCACTCAAATGATGTTATTAAAATAATGTTATTACATTTTAAATAAAGTCCAAAAATTAGTATAAGAAATAATTGTAAGATTTAAGTCACACACTTAATCAATATTAAAGTTAATATTTATTGGGTTCAAATTATTGAATTATAATTACATGAGTTAAATATACATAGTATTTTGCACTTGCTTTGACTTTTTAATATAATTTGTTTTTCCCTCAAAAAAAAAATTTACTCAGATCTTTTGAAAGATGTTAGAGTGTAATGTAAGTCTTTAATTTTATAATAAATATATATGTACTTATATATGATGATATTAGATTTTAGATTTTTATAAACATAAATTTTAAGAGCGAAATTGAGAGTAACTGATTATAATTCAAAGGTTACGAGTTCGGTTATGAAAATAAATAATACTATCTTATTTGTAATAAAAATTAATTAAATATGACGAAAATAATTATACAGTAAACAAATAAAACCACGTATGAGATAAATAATATTTTTTAAAATAAAATCAAAATCAAAATCAAATCAAATTATAAGAGTTAAAATGTATTTAACTCTTTTAATTATACTTCTTACTTATAAATTGAGATGATTATTATGTTCTTAAAAAGGTAAAGAAAATAACTTTCTTATGTAATTTTAATTACTCTAAAATTTTTATTATTTTAAATTACCTAAAATTATTTTATGGTATTAAAAATTTTATTAAACTTTTAATTATTATTAAAATTTGCTTAAAGCATTATATTATGTCACTCTGATTAATAATTACTTACGTAATAAATTTTATTAAAATAACTTAATAAAAATTTAGTAAAATGATAAATGATCACATTGTTTAGTGTTTTTAGTATTAAGAATTGTGCTTTAAGTAAGTTTAAAATTATAAATATATAATTTAAAAAAGAAATAAAATATTAAAGGATATTCACGTGTTACCGGCTGCATGGGTCCATGAATGAGATTTTGATTAATGGATCAAATGTCCTATTAGGCGCCGCTTTTTAGTTTCAATCAATCAAACAATCCCTGTAACTTGCAAGTTGTTTTGATATCCAACATTTCCCAATATGATTTGATTATGTAACATCCAAAAAGACATCATCCAATTGGACAACCTTTGAGAGTGACTTCTTTTTCTTTTTAATTAAACTTCTAGGTGGGATAAGCGGGCACACCGACACTGACTTACAAATAGGGAAGTATTCAAATATAAAAATATATATATATATATAAAAGAAATGTATTAATTTTTGGTAATGATTTGTCTATGTAGTCTTGGAACTTATTTTTGCATCTATTTGCTTATTATATACTTAATTGTTTTTTTGGTAAATATTATATACTTAATTGTTATTCTTTATTTTGATATATATTTATTGTAAAATGTATTTTATTACATATTTCTATATTTTTATTTATACATATTTATTTATAATATTAGTATTATTATTTTATGCCTATTTTAATATATATATATATATATATTATTCTATTATTTTATTTTATTTTAATATGTACATGCTTGAAATATATATATATATATAATATTATATTATAGATTATAGTAATTATAGTCCTCGTTCTGAAAAAAAAATCTAGCATAGTTATTTACAAATATGATTCAAACGTTCCATATAAAAATTAAAAAAATGCGGACATAATCTAATGGTAAAATTTCTCTTTGCCAAATATATATATATATATATATATAGAACATTTCTAAACACGACTCTCATTGGAGCTCTCACCGATTGTATTTGTTTTTGGAGAAAGGCATCATATTTCAAGTCAAAAATTCAAGGCAACTCATAATTAAGACAAATCATATGAATTGATTATTATTCATTTGATCTAATCCATTAATGTGTATTTATCAAATTTCTACAATTTTGATACTAATAATTTTTTTAATAAATTTGAAAAGAAATTAAACCAAGTGTAAATAAACTCATATAATGAATATATTACATCTCAACCTAAAAATCTTATAGTAATATATTATAAAATTATATATTTTTAATCTTTATATCATTTCCTAATATAAAATAATTTCACTCATAAATTTTCAACAAATTAAACTCTACCAAATTAAATAAAAAGAAACTCTTTTTACTGACTAAGCCCTCCAAAAGATCTTGTGAAGGGAAGAGGTACTAAACTCCCTTATAACACTACTACGCTCCACTTACGCATACTTTGATGACGTACTGCTTATATAATTATACTGATGCAATGATCTCCAAGTCGAATCGTGTTATCTTTCAGGGATTCAAACTTGAGACGTGTGGCGACTTAAGCTAAAATTTAGTGGTTCAGATAATACTGAGCCTCCAAAAGATCCCGTAAAGAGATGAAGCACCAAATTCTTATACGACTTCATCATGTTTCTTGCAGGGCGAGGTACTCAAAGAGAACCTATTTGGTTTGGTTTTCTATGCTTTTAACATGTTTCTTGCAGGGCCAAGAGGCCAATATCTCATTGTTTCTTGTGGCATGTGTTTGTATGGCGTGTAATGGAAAAACCTAGTACACACCAGGGGACCATGGCGTGTAATGGAAAAACCTAGTACGGTATCAAACTCAAAGAGAACCTATTTGGTTTGGTTTTCTATGCTTTTATCATGTTTCCTGTAGGGCCAAGAGGTCAATATCTACTGTTCTTCTGGCAGCAACTTGGCGTCTGTATGGCGTGTAATGGAAAAACCTTAGTACACACTAGGGGACCATTTAGAATTTATTATCCATACTGTATCAAATGTCTTAAAGTTGCAAGTCTCATAGTCAAAAAGGACTTGCAAGTTAAATGGAAATATCAATCGGGGATGATCAGAACAAGCACTAGTGGTGATAATGGTGTGAAGGATGAGCCTGAGTGGGAATTACGTGTGTCACTCGTGCACATACACCCATCAAACACCTTTTAGATTTTAAAGGTGTGGTTCATATCTTAATATTTAAAAAAAAGTAATATTATTTTAAATTTAATGTTATTAAAATAATACTCGTTACACTCTAAATAAGATGCAAAAACAATGATAGATGAAAAAATAATAATAAGAACTTATTTAAATTTTTTAAGAAATATTAGAGTGAAAATCATATTTTTAATTAATATTTAATGAAATTATTTTTAAAATTATATCCGTATCTAGTAATTTTAAATTGCTTAATTGTAATATTTAAAAGAATCAGTGTATTGTCTAAACCTGATTTATGAGCTTTTTTTATAGACTTATGTAATCAAAAGGTGGGAGTATTTTTTATATAATATTTCAAAGGTTAATTACAAAAACAAACTCAAACTTTAGTTAATTTTTTAATTATAGCCTGAACTTTAAAAAGTAGCAATAAAATGTTCAAACTGTTAATTTTTTCAATTTTAACCCGAACTTCAAAATGTAACAATAAAAAGTTCAAACTTTCAATTTTTTCAATTTTAGCTTAACATTAGTGTTTCTGTTAAGTTTACTAATACGGTTTGCCACATGTTTAAGAAACTTTAACTATTAATACATGTTAGCCAAAATTAACACAATACATGAAGATTAATGAAACGATATCGTTTAATCACTTAATTAAAACGACGTCGTTATTTAAAAATTACCTAAATCAAATTATACAACCCCGACGACCTTATGCTTTGATTTCAGTTTTTTTCTATGTTTTTAATTTGTTCTCTCGACGTCTTTATCCTTCTATTTTCAGATTATACAGCCTCGATGCCTTCACACTAAGGACATCAAGAGAACAAACTAAATACGAAGAGTTTACTGATGTAGTATGCTGTAATGCGAAAGTAGTTTGGGATGTCAGAAAAATAAACAGAAAACAAAGAGTTGAGGGCATCAGGAGGCATCAGACAGCGTCAGGTTAGAATTGAAAAAAATTGAAAATTTTAGCATTTTATTGTCACTTTTTGAAGTTTGGATTATAATTAAAAAAATTTTGAAAAATTGAAAATTTTATTGTTACTTTTAAAAGTTCGAGCTATAATTAAAATTTTAACAAAAGTTTGGACTTTTTTGATAATTAACCCTATTTAAAAGATTGTATGAATCACTTCATTCTTGCGAGTAAGATGATTAAAAAGAAAATTTGATCCATATTTATTAGAGATCAGACCTCTTCTTTATTCGCTACGAAGTATAAACCCTAAAGCCTGTTCTTTTCGGTTTTATGTAATGTGTGAGTCATTCAAGTGATAAGGTTTCTCCATATGATGTTATGTCTTTGTCTTTGAAGGTACGGGTAAAAGGCAATGGCCCTTCAATCTACGAAGAAAGAGTCCAATCATAGAAACTTTGAATTAGTTAATTTAAAAATAAATCAGTTACTTTTCATTCAAACATTTTTTTCTTCACTTGAATTTTAACTTTGTTGATAAGTAAAGATAGTCTTCTTTTTCAATATTACTTCAATCACTTTAATTTTATTCAATTTTTATTGTATACCGATTTTATGATAATTTAATATCAGTAAAACTTTTAAACCTTAATCTTTTATCTTATCAATCTAATTTTTATTTAATTTTCTAAATATTTTTATTTATTTTAATGATTTAAAAATGTGTTGAGCAATAATTAAAAACCCAACCTCTTATCTTATCAGTTTTCAACTTTTTGATTCGATTTACTTTAATCATTCTTGTTGTTAAAAATCAATTACTTTATTAATCAGTCGATGTTTGTAAGTTAATAAGTTCTTATGAACTAAAATTAATTAATTACTTGTATTTAATAATCGTTTTTAATTAAACTTCAAATTATTTCATAGATAAGGATAATCTCTTTCAATTATTTTTAATCTTTAACCGATTTTATGACAATTTAATATCGGTTGAATTATTTAAATCTTAAATCTCTTATCGTACCAATTTAATATTCAGTTCGGTTTTTAAAATATTGTCGAAGAGATACTTCAAGTCCGGTATGTAAAGACTAATCAAATCGAGTATGTTATTTTGCTTAAAATTTTATTTGAAACATTGGTTTACATGGTATTATATGCATCTAACAGTTTATTTAATGCACATTCTAATGATAAGCATTATAGATTCAACCCACACGAACGATAAAAGAAAAGATCAGCAGATGGGTCACTGAGAAACACTTTGCTCAAAAGAATGAAGCATATTGAATCCACAGTGGTGGGATTGAAGAATCTGACCAATTTCTGATATCACAAGCTCATCACTAGCTTGATATTTTCTTTTTTCCCTGACAAGCTTAGCTCCAGGACAGTATTGATATTTTTACCCCTGGGCCTGGCACCAAGCTCATGTTCAACATTATTGAATCCACCGATCGACTGACAGGTTCTTAATCGATAACTAACACATTGTCTACCTGAACTTGGCAATCTTTTGGTCACTTTTCACATTGTCGATGCTGACTAGATTTCGATATTTTTGATATCCTACGACCATTAATAAGTCCCACTTGGTCTGCCAAATTGCTTACAACTTTCATTTTAGGGTCGACACTTCAGTTCACAAGCAGTGATTGGAATCATCTTTCACTAAATATAAAACTACGAGTTTCTCAGAATATTCTCGTTCTGAATAGGATTAATGTTATGATAAAGTGATGGGGATATTTTATGTGTTCTATTCATTTAAGTTTGGAGTTCTAAAATTACTACAAACAATATCTTATAGAACTAGTTACCAAAAATCTTGTTATTAAGATTAGGTTAAGACAATTTTAGAGACTCTTTAACTAAATATTATTATTGTTTTCAAAATCGGATCGGAAGTTAAACTGATAAGACAATAAGTTTAAGGTTTAAAAGGTTCAATTGAAATAGACCGTTATAAAACTAGCTAAAGATTTAATAAAATTAAAAATTTTGAAGCATAATTAAAAGAGACTATTTTTACAAATTTAAAATTTTAAAGTTTAACTAAAAAATGAGACTGATAAATGAAAATTAATTCATTTATTTTGAATTATAAAAATTAATTAATTTACAAAATCGATCAATTAATTAATAAATTGGTTGGTTTTTAACAATAAGAATAATTAAAATAAATCAAACCGAAAAAAATCAGTTAGTTTAAAGTTTTCATAATTAAATCGATCGGTTAAATGTGTTATATTTTTTAATCATTGGTTATTATAACCACTTAATGTTGGAAATAAGAACAACAAAATTGAACTTGTTTGAACGATAGATTTGAAAAACCACAGGGATGGTAGTTTCGCAAACTTTCCAATTTTACCGTGGACGTCTCTGGCACAAACAAAAACAAAAGCAATCAAAACGAAATAATAAAAACACCAGAAATTTGGTAACGTAGTTCGACACATTTTGTTTACGTCTGCGGGCCTCTCACCTAGCTTAATACTTTTATCAAAGTACAATAAATTTATCCAAGGTTTTACTGAGCCGACATCATTCAACCTTTGACATCATCTCTTAACCTCACTTCTCGTTAAAAAATTTAATATCCAATAGTACGACCACATTGTACTAACCTGAACAAAGGATTTTCTCAATCAATGTTTAATAATAACGAAACAAAATAAACAACTCAAGTGATTAACAAAATTCAACATAAACAAAAACACTTGAGAAAGAACAGAGAAACAACTCCCCTATAGATTCAGTTCCACTGAAACATGTCTGAAAGTTGTCATCACAAACTATGGGTTGATCCACGTAAACACCAATATTAATTCACAGCTGCAGGATGAAGACGTCAGGTATAACAGCCCACGCAAATAACCCAACTTTCCTTCAGCCTACGACAACACCTTTCAAAATGATGGTCACACACATAGCAGCACACCTTCGGCTTTGTCAAATTCTCTGCACACACCCAGCAACTTCACACACAAGCTTCAATTAGAAGTTCGTCTCACACTTACGTTTTACGATAGAGAATCCTAGATCACTTCCATGTCTACCTCCATTGGAAGTTGGTCTCACATTTACGTTTTTACGGCAATTTCTAAGAGAAGATTAATATGTCACCAATGTAGACACATCCCACAACCAATCAACCAATGCCAAGACTCCAATTAAAAAAATCAATCACGCAAGCCTTCCTACACAACTCTTCATTGCTACACCAACAACTCAACACCTGTTCATGGCCTCCACAGAGTCATTTGAAAAACAAAAAGAAAGGTGAAAAAATCTTATATGTTTTTCCCAAATTCAATTAACGCCCAGTGCACAAATTAATGTCCATTGCACAGATTAACGCCTGCTGCACAACTGTGTTTTCTAACTCCAATTAATGCCCACTATACGAATTAACGCTCACTGCACAATTTTATCATGCACATATTCAGCAGTATATATTTCACAAAAGGTTGTTGACGTGCACATCCAATCGTCCACTATCTCATAATTTTCTACACTTAGCCACACTTTTTAAAATTTTCAGCAATGTTATTTACACGTCCAAAAACCCTTGGCTACACCTAAACTTCACACACACGTGATGTATCATACCTCCTCTTAAGATAAACTTTAAACTAAAATAGAATTTTTTTTCAACTAGAAGATTATCCATATAGCTTTTGAATCCGAGTAATATCTTATATATCCAATTAATAAATAATGTCAAAATTAATTACTTAGATATATAACATATATCTTAACAAGATTAATATTTTTCTAACAAGAATTTAGGTTAAATTCGGGTTTTTTTAAAATAAAGTTTTATGTAGGTTCGAATTTGGAGCTTAATACGAAGTCCATTCGATGCGGTCTATTGAAAAAAAACTAAAATGATATGAGTTTGTTTAAAAAGTGAAGTACTTATTGGCCAAAACGTAATTATTTTATTCTTTTTATTTTCTTTATGCCTCATCAAACTTTAAGTAATGTTTTAAAAATCGAACCAGAAGTTATAATAGTAAAACAAGAGTTTTGAGATTTAAAATGTTCAACCGATATTGGACCGTTTTAAAATGAGCCAAAGATTGAATAAAATTAAAGAATTTGAAATATGATTGAAAGAAATTATCCTTACTTATCGAAGAATTTAAAGTTTAATTGAAAAATACATTATTAAATAAAAATAAATTAATTTAATTTAGTTATAAGAACTTTTTAATTTATAAAAATTGACTGATTAATTAATAAATTGTTTATAACAATAGTTATTAAAATAAATCAACCAAAATTTTAAAAATTGAATCGAAAAATTAGAAAAATATAAAATTTTTATAATTGAATTGATTGAATTAGTTGAACTTTCTAATCATTTGAAATAAGTTACCTGTAAATAAAGTCAGGAAATACCGACCCCGTTAGGAGAAGAGCAATAGCTAGTCTAATGTTATCCTGTTGTTGTCAATAAATACCCACTAGTGCAATCTCTTGCTATTATCTACAACAAAAAGACACGTTGCTGATTTAGATAAGCACTAATTTGGAGAAAACAATGCTCTCTTCCGAGTTGTCCAACTTAATCTTCTTTTGACTAGTGCGATTAATTAGGGTCCTTATACTCACTCTTCTTGCTCAAGACTAACTTCTTCACAATACACACCTAATCCAATTTCACCCACGTGGGAATAGCAATTGACCCAGCCCAAAATTAATAAATAAGCCCAAGCCTAATCTAGATTTCAAACTTTCTCAAAATTTTAAATTTTTTTTTAATTATGGCCGTACATATTTCTTAAGTTCAAATTTAAATTAAAATACAATAACAACAATATCAAAATTTTAGTAAAAATGTTGCCGTTACGTGAAATATGAGGAGGTTCAATAATTCGCAATCTTAACTGTAAGTATACCTTGTCAAGTGACTCTTTTTTTTTCTAACTCTTTCTATTACCAATCTCCCTTCTCATGTTAAACGTACTCTTTTCAATAAAATAAAAAACTTTGTAGAACTCACCAATCTTCCTCCGAAAGTCTTATTTAACATAATTCACCTTGTTTAATTTTCAGTATATTTTTAAATTTTATGGGATAAATGAGTTCCATTCAAATTGAGTTGATATGATTGTGCCAAGGCAATCATAATAATCGATCACATTGCAATTTCTATTAAAGTAAATTGTTGGAATTTTAACATAAGGCCTATAATATCATAACATGTTTTTAAGTAATTTAAAATATAGATAATATTTTTAAAATAAATATAATTATTTGAATCACTAGTTATAATTTAAAATACTCTTCAAAATATTTACAAATTATTTGATTCATATATCCATAATCAACTCTCGGGATCTAGATTTTGGGTCATGTGTCGTCTATCCTTCAAGCTTGAGCCCAAAACAAATTTGGCAAAAGAGTTCAGAAGTTAGGCTCAAAACAACATTTTAAGTAGTTAGGCTCAAAACAACATTTTAAGAAAAAATGACAAAAGAGTTCGAGTCCGACGAGAGCCCAAACAACTCCCAATGTAATCCAAAACAACTCAGATACATTCAAGAGTTGGATTTGTAAACATGATCTTAGCTTATTGATCCCTTACTGGTCTGCAATGTTTCAATAGCTCAATCCTCAAAACAGCACTAGGCAAGTACCTGGGAAATGTTCTCACCCATGTTCATACAGCAAAATATTGTTGATACTCATTGGTTCTAGAGAATCACATATATCAGATGCTTTTTCGATCACTAAAAAGAAAGAAATAACCATTTAAAACAGAAAATAAACAGTATGAACAATAAAATAAAAAAAACACTGCTAATTCCACATAGAGATAGTATGAACACACACAATGGTTTCATTACAAAGCAGCTTCCTAAAATTAACACACCGAATGTTAGACATTGGTGGGAATTCAGAATACCAGTAAGTTCCTACTCTGAATTTTCACACCATTTTGTTTCATGCTTCGTTTTGCAGTATCAACCAAGTAAAAGGTGCGAGTCTGAGGAGTTTTGTTGTTAAGTCAGCAGGTTCAAGTCTTTTGCGAGACACCCTGAGTGGCGAAATATTCGGGAAAATGTGACCTCTCTCTCTCTTACAAAGTATGCTGGCTCAATTTCAAGATCTGAACACAAAAATGTACCATTTGACCTCTTTCTTAACAAGAACTTACCACAGGTTCAGAGACCTTCCTGGTTCACAATGTCACCATAAACAATTGCCAGAGGTTGAAGGGGTAATCATGCATCACAAAATGTAACTAGGAAGGTGCCATTTTTACAGAGCTAAAATTATGGACATAAGATAACATGTACTCTGCACCCTTCATCCTTGTAAGTGTCAAAACGATGGGGCCATCTGTAATCAAGAACGCCCACCAAACACTTCAAGGAAAAGCAAGTCTAAGATGTCAGTTGGCGATCTAATAATTTCTTTGCGTGGATGAACTAAAGACAGACCTTGCGTATAAGTTACTCGTTCCCTAAGTTCAAGGAACCGTCCTTCATCAGCTTAATGCTTAGACTGTTGAATCTCCCTCTTGAATAATGACGAGAAGCTTTCCTCCAATCTGTACCTGTTTTCATCATGGCAACAAATTCGTCATAGCTGATTTTCCCATCCTGCAAAGAAGACTTAGATGTCAGAGTAGATTCGCTGAATCAAAATTCCAACTCAACAGCAAATTGTTGGCCTGCTTTCACCTTGTCTGTATCAACTTCTTGGAAGATGTCATTTGCAACATTTGTACAATCTTCCGCTCCATCTTCCATTAAAGCATCCTGCAGCTCATCCGGTTCAATGAAACCATTCCCATCCTTGTCGAAGTAGGAGAATGCCTTGCGAAGATGCTCATCGTTGGCCATCCTTTGGAGATGAAGGGAAACAGCAACAAACTCACCATAGTCAAGCGTCCCTTTGCCATTAGTATCTACCTGTTTCCAAACAAGTTCCATTAAAAACTCATGACAAAGTGGACACAAATGAATCCAAGTCTTATCTTTGTAGTCTGATCAATATTTTCCCCACTAACAGATGAAGAAACCATGCAAAAAGTAAAGTGAACTTCCTGTGAATCACATATGCATAATGTAAACATCATTTAAACCCCTTTATTAACAACTTGGTTTCTTGTGGGTCTATCGGAATAGCCTCTTTATTAGTTAGGAATAAGGTTACATATTTTAAGACCTTCTTAGACCCTGTATCTCAGCAGAATTTTTCCTGAGACATTTTTGTATTAAGAACTTGGTTCAAACTGATTCCTAGTTATGCACTTAAATCCTATTTACATGGAAGAAAATCCATGGCTCCAGAAAAGTTCAAAATATTTTTCACAACTAAAATCTTAATGGCTTCTAAGATGAATTAACTTAATACTACTCCATCAAAATCTCCATTTTATCACTTAGGTTAGACAGAAACTCCTCTGAGAACACTAGTTTAGTATTTAAAGCCTTCTAGTACATCACTTCTCATCTGTGTAATCCTCGCTAAGTATATGAACCCTTAATGATTCCTCATATGCAAGTTTTGCTCCTGCAAAAGCAACTTGAACCAGCAAAGAGTGCCCAAAGGCAAGTTTAGCACACACATTCTTAGGATTACTGATCATCTCATCCTCTTATTTTCTAGTTGTATAAAAGATTTGAATTTTCAAATAATTTTCAAGGTCTATCCTAGATGAGCAGAACAGATTACTTGAACTTGTTGCAATAGTGCTACAGGTACAGTTGAAAACCCATGAACTTACAGCTTCGATGAGTATTTGTACTTCAGACTCCGCAAGCTGTGAGCCCAAATTTCTTAGTCCAACTTTAAGCTCTTCGATTGAAACAATTCCATCATTGTCTGTGTCCATTTTTTTGAACATTTCTTTTATGTCTTCAACCTCTTCAGTAGATAAGAAATCAGCGATGACCTATTTCAACGGTCACCAATTATTTTCTAACAGGAAAATATCATTCCAGCGCAGAAAAATGAAGTATCTTGCATTGAATAAAGAACTAACCCTAAGGGCTTTTCTTTTGAATCTATTCATCATGGAAAACTGCTTCAGCCTTGATTTGACAACATCTCCAAGAGGAACATTTGGAGCTTTTTTAGCATTCTGAAGCCAGGGGTGCTCTACAAGTGGAAAGATAATCATTCGGTGAAACATAATCGCCACTGATGACAAAATAAAATCAATATCACACAAGGAAGAAGAATTTCACAGAAGCCATCTACTAATAAATTTTTCCTATCACGGATTAGCAACAAATTTAACCAAGGACTCGGTATGAACTTAGCGAGCTAGTTACAACAAATCACTGAACCATACACTGCTATTACAGCTTTGAAGAATTGCAACAAAAAACAAGAAAAAAGCACAATATAAACACTCAAGGAAATTCCGAATATTTAGAGATGCAGCACTTCTCATCATGAGGCAACATGTCAACCATACAACCAATCCGCCCAGAGATATCTAAAACAAGGTAATGCTTCAAAATGATGTACAGGTAAAGTTAGTTAAGAAGAGAGAAAGAATTTTCAATGAATTAATATGCAGAAAACAAAACCAAAGCATGTGAATTACCTAGCACTTGCTTTGCAGTTAGTCGAAGTTTTGGATCAGGCTCCAGCATTTGTTTGACCAGGTTTTTAGCACTCTCTGAAATATTTGGCCATGGATCCCGTTTGAAATCTATGATACCCCGAAGAATGGCCTGTGCAACCCCTTGCTCAGATTCTGCATTTAACAAAAGAAAGTTACTTCAAAATCTTCGCCCTCTTGAAAGTGAAAAAGATAGAGAAGAATCGTTTGAGAGAGAGAGAAATGTCGTTACCCGCCCAAAATGGGGGAACTCCACACAGCAAAATGTAAAGAATGACCCCTGCACTCCATATATCAATTTCCGGGCCGTAGTTTCGCTTGAGAACTTCTGGAGCCATGTAATATGGGCTTCCAACGATTTCAGAGAACCTCTCACCTGCGATACCCAAAGGGTTTAGTACTATAAAAAAAACAACACAACCATGATCAGGAAAAGGTTTGAAAATCTAGTAAAAAGTGATCAAAGTTTCTCAATTTACTGGCCGATTGGCCACCTCTGAAAGAGCCTCTTACTGGAAGGTAATAAAGATATCAGTGACTAGTGACTACAGCAGAATGAGGATGTTTTACACAAGGCATAATACAAACCGACAGCACTAGTTGTCGAACATGCCAATATGTATGCTTTCCTTGGATTTGTTAGTACATAGATATATCTACAAAATTAGACTGCATTAACTAAAGGACTTTGACTTGGATATTTGGGGAAAAAGACGAAACTAAAATCATGCCGATAGTTTCATCAAGCTGTAATTTCAGCTGCTTTGTTCAAGCTTTAGAATCAAATCAATTCTCCAAATCACTATTGCCCAAGATTTAACCTATCATATTAATGAAAACAGGCAAAGCAGCTAGCTTGACGGTATTAAATATGGTAAAAAATAAAGCTCCACTAGCAAAGACCCTATTCAGCATTACAGCCTATGAAACTGGAAAGGATAAAAGAATCCAGAAACAGTAGTTTCCCCTTGTAGCAGAGCATAACAATGTCCCACTCATTCTAACGAGTCTAGTCACACAGTTGCAGTCATATTTGTCGTCAAAACCAACAATGGTAGATAACTGTTCGCTCTTGCTTAAATTCAAGGTCATAAACTCCAAGACAATGCTGCAAACACCAGTCAAATTCTACTGTTGGGTCCAAATCCCAACAGTTTCGTCTAATTATAACACATTTTTTGCAATCCAACCAACAACTCTACCTGGTTTGAAGAATATAGATAGACCAAAATCAATGGCCTTCAAAGGCGAATTCTCCTTCTTATTCGCGAACAGAAAGTTTTCAGGCTTCAAGTCTCTATGAATAACTCCATGCTTGTGACACAACTGCACCACCTCCACAATCGTCCTCGTCACCGCCGCCGCAGCTCTCTCTGTGTAATGCCCTCTCGCAACAATCCGATCGAACAACTCTCCTCCTTCACACAACTCCATCACTAAATGCACCGCATTCTCGTCCTCGCACGCCTCTCTCAAGCTCACGATGCTCGAATTCTTCGGCAAATGCTTCATTATAGCAACCTCACGCCTCACGTCTTCGATATCAACCGCAGTCCTCAGCTTCCTCTTCGAAATACTCTTACAAGCCAGCAACTCTCTGCTGCTCCGATCAATACACAGATACGTAACCCCAAACTCTCCGCGACCGAGCTCGCGATCCAGTAGATACCTCTCTTCAATATTCTCTTTCGCCACGTCCGTTAGCACCGTGATCGGAGCTTTCTTGCCGGAGCCGGCGTCTTTCTTAGCGTGATCATTACCAGAAAAGCTCGATTTCACGTCTTCTCTGGCAACGGCCGCCGGAGATCTACAGCAATTTCCCATAGAAAGCTTGAATCGTACGGATCTAGCGAGCTAGGGCTTCAGTGTTCACATTCTAGAAGTGAAACCCTATCACACCAATGGCAGTGCGAGTGAGTGAAGAGAGAAGAGGGAACAAAATGGAGGGGACTGTGAAATGTTGGAGGTGAACGGCGGGTGACGTTAGCGAAGAGGAGTAGAGTGTGTCGTCTTTTTCGATAATGTTATATAATAGTAAATAAACGACATGTTAGAGAATTTTAATTGTCGTTTTGGATTGTTTCTGTGACTTTTGTCGGCTAAACGGGACGGTCCGTGGGAAGAGGGGGAGAGAGTGAGAGAGAGCGGTTTAATTGTCTCAATTACAAGTGTTTTTAATTATTTTTAAATTTTAGATTCTCGTGGACAAGAATGTGTTGGAATTTTGATTATAATACTGAGGTTTTTGCACCTAAGCCCCTCTCTTTTTGTAGATTTCCATTACTAACCCGACTTTTGTTTAAAAAATTTTACTTTTTTTCATTTAATTTTTTAAGTTTTTAAAATTTTCAATTAAGTATTATAATTTTAAAATTTTAGACAATTCAGTTTAAAATTTTATTCTTATTAATATTTTATTGATGTGAATAATATGAAAAAAAATAAATACTAACATTTTAAAATGTTACATGACATATTTTTTAATATGATTTCTTAAATATTAATAAGATGATGTATTTGATGTAAAAGAATTAAAAATTATATTGACAAAAATGAAAAATTATATAACTCCTTAAATTATTATTTTTCACTTGATTCGTAAAATATTAATAAAAATATTTTTGGGGTTATCGAATTTTTAGAAGTTTAAGTACAAAACTTAAAATTTTGGACTTTAAAATGAAAAAATATATACACTTAGAAATTGCATGAATAAAAATTCATATAACAGCTATAATTATAAATTAAGGCAAATTTGTATTTACAATTATAATTATAAAAAAACAAAATTTCTCCTTTTATATAATTATCTTATTTGATAAAATTTTAAGCTCAAAACTACTTTTTAGGAATGTCAAGTTTGAGCCCGTGACTTAACAATTATTTCAAAAAAAACATCATTTTTTTACGTTTTTCTTTTGAAAAAATATAATGAATCTAGTTAACACAGACTGAACTGCATCTTGACCTATCCTGACCCTTTCTGTCACAAGTCGTGTTCTTTATTTTTTTTACGAAGGGAAAACAACAAATAAAAATTATACTGAGAGTTTCGGGATATACATCCCGGACTTATTTTCTAGAATGAGTAAATGGCACCCAATAAATACAATAGATAAATAATAAATAATGGGCGCAACATCAAAAATAGCACCCAACGATCTTTTAACACAACATTTACGCTTTTAACTTTAGAATTGTCATTTCGTCCTACTAGAACTTGTTTGCGTTGATTGCTTGTCCTTTTTGTGTTATTAATTCAAAATTTTTAGTTTTGAATAGAGAAATTTTACTTATGTGCTACTAATATCAATTATATCAAGTGTTTCGTCTGAACTAGTTAATTTAGGATTAGTTATAAAAAAATCATAAATTTTATTCAATTTTATAATAAGAAAAAACTCAGTAAAAATTTCATTAACGCTGGTCTAATTTTAAAATTTTGGGATAATATGTTTTGATTTTCAAATTTTAGTAAAATTAGCTCGATATTAATTTTTTCGTGAATGTAGATAATGCGGAGAGTCATGTCAAATTAGTATTTTTGTCACATGATTATCATATATTTTATTTGTCCAACGTATAAATTTTTATTATTTAATAAATTAAAAACATAAAATACACTGAAATAATTATAAAGTAAAACATATGAAATAATGTATAATTATTTAATATTTTTAATTTATTAAATAATAAAATTAATACGTGAAACAGATACAATATATGATAATCATATGACAAAAATACTAATAAAAGGAAACTTAATGTTAGGGTGTTTTCATTAAAAATTAAAAGTTAAAGTATTTTTACGTCACTTTTAAAGTTCATATCAGTATTACAAGGTTGAGTAAAATTTAGGATTTTTTTTCAGTTGACCCAATAATTTATTTAAAATATATAATCTATAAATCATTATATATAATATACAGACAAGTAAGTGTTATCTAGAGATGACAATGGGCTAGCTCATGAGCTTAAATTTAGGTGTTTTCAATAGGCCGGTCAATGGGTAGGCTCAGACTCAAACTAATCCGAGGCTCAACTATTCTAAGCAAAGCAACATCGTTTTGCTCAGTAGAGTTAGGTTTAGGATAGGCTTAAGTCTAGGCACCAAATCCAGACTCAATTAAAAAATTGTTATTTTATAATTATAATTTTAAAAAGTTATTTTAAAAAATTGACGAGACTGGCCCATAAGTCGACTAATTATCATACCTAATATCTTTTTAAATGAAAAAGAATTGTGATTATAGTTGAACTAAAACGTCGCTACAACGAGTTTAAGGCTTTAAGTCTACCATCATATTGCAATATGACCCAAGAACAAAACTTCCTACAGAAGATAGTATGACCATCTGCATAATAGACAACAACATTAAACAATTATAGATACTACTGAAGTTTTATCTTTATAAGAAAGCTCATTCACCATTTCTGGTATTTGAGATTTTGCTTTCTTTTCCTATCAGATTTCCTTTTTGCATATTTGGATTGTACGCAAAAATCGTTAGGAATGTCTAGGACATGAACAATAGCTAGTGAGGTATCAATGTCCTATGTTTATTGGATATCCCTTGTCCCCTAACTCTTACTTTGCCCAATAATTACATCTGAAATCACACATGTTGACCCAATCCATTTGACAATGTTCCCAATCCCTAGTTTTATCATTATAAAAAGCACAAACACCAAAAAGAACAAACAAGTTAAGAGAATTGACAAGAGAAAGATGCCATTTGTTGTCTCTTTTTAATTTAAGATAGGGAGCAACGTGGTCTTAAGTGTTCCTTCTATTTTTATGTGTTGGTTAGTCTGAAAAGAGCAGGTGGGTCTCATTTTTTGACCCTAACGTCCGACTCCCTTATTCCTGATTTGCTTTATCACTAGTTTGTGATTGAAATGGTTACATGTGGATTATTAGGAAACCATCCAAATTTTGTAGGCTAAAAGCCAATCAAGACCATGAAACTTTGAATTATCTTTGTTTTAGGGTTTTAAATCGTAGAACTTAATTATAATATATTTATAATTTGCTTCTTCATTACTGTTTATTGAATTATATTCAAGAATAACTAATTTTAATGTATTTAACATTTTAAGGTTTTTTAATTTAGTGCTTATATTTTAAAATTTTTCAATTAAGCGATCAATATTTTATAAATTTAACAAATCATTCATAACATGTAGGCATTTAGGTGAAAATTTAATTGTCAAATAATTATACCTCATGGGCTAAAAGGATTTCGATAAACAAATAAATAAAACACTAATAGAATTGACGTTTTTAAATGAGTTGTTAAAGTTATACCAGATTGGTCATTTAATTAAAAATTTTAAAAATTTGTGCACTAGATTAAATAATCTTAAAATTTTGAATATTTTATATTTATATTATTAATAATATCATTCGGTTATATTTCTCTTTTCAATTTTGACTTCAATCTTAAAGGGTATATTAGCTTTAGTTTTAGAAGGAGTTGAAATAACTCAAAAAAATATTTTCTTGTTTTAACATTTTAATTAAATCAAATTGGCTCATTAAGGTCGATCAAGTTAACTCTTTTATACTTAATATTGACTTTAATTTAAATTTTCATTAGTGAATTCAACTGAACTTGGTGAACTAATTATTTATCATATCTAATGTCAACTTATTGTTACTTAGGGTCCAATAGGTTACGGGCGAACAGGGTCAACCCGACCCATTGTATATATATTTTGAAAAACATTAAAAACGACATCATTATAAAATTAACAATCAGGTCGATCAATATGAACCCGTGGCTCAATCAATCCGAGCCAAAAACAAAAGGTATCCTTGATTTATATTTTTTTATTGAAGTATGCGGGGTCTTTCTGGCGTATAAGAGTTGTGTATTTCTAAAACTCTTCGTACCATGCATATTAACGGAACTTCTGTTGTGCAAGAAATTCTCTGTTACCAAAATAATTTTTTCAATCATGTGTCAATTAATCTTATCTACATATTTACGTGATTTTATATAAATATATGAATAAGGTTAACTTACACATGGTTAGAACCGGTTGACGGACAAAAAGATCTTGTCTCATTGTACTGAAATCTTGTTTTCTAGCTTGCAAAAGTAAACTTATCTGTGAAAGAATCTCTGACCATGATCTTTGCCCTCGTACAATTGCTAAGATCTAATCATCAAGCACATGTTATTTTTGTTTTAAAAATGCTTATGCTAAACAACTTCGATTCTCACTTTGTTAACTTAAGGTTTTAAAAGCTTCATAGAATCATCATTTCGGCTCTTCTAATTCTTTGTTCGATGCTTAGTTCTTACACATGTTTTAATATGTGATGCCTATAACAATGTTATAGTTGGGTGACAAAATCGGCTCAATTGATTCAACCATTAAAATATTAAATTAGTCAATTTTTTGGTTTCATTTTTAATTTTTCAATTTAATTTAATTTAATAACTCTTGTTGTTAAAAATTAATTATTTTATTAATTAATCAATCGATGTTCATAAAATAGGGACAGATGCACACTGGGGCAAGTGGCCCACTACGTCTAAAAAATTTTATATAAAAATATTATTATTTTAAGTTTTGGTCTCGTAAAAAAATAAAATGTTGCTCTCATTAATTTAGTTCAGTAATATAAGAGTATTTTAAATATTTTGCTCCCACTTAAAAAATTAGTAATATAAGAATACCTTTAAATATTTTGCCCCCACTTAAAAAAGATTTCTAGATCCGCCCCTGCTTATAAACTAAAATAAATAAATCAATTTTTACTCGGCAATATTTCTTTTCAATTAAGCTTTAATTTCTTCGATAAGTAAGAACAATCTCTTTCAATTATATTTTAAATTATTTAATTTTATTAAATATTTAATCAATTTTTGATTTTTTTTGGATAATTTATTACCAATTGAATCTTTTAAACATTAAATATCTTATTTTATCAGTGTAACTTCTTATTGATTTTTTAAAACATTGTTAAAAACTCTTTTACTTTGATGCTTTCTAAATGTTTAAACTTTTTCAAGTTTTTACCCTTTCGTAATGGATAGCTAATTATGTTTAGAATTAAAGGTCAAATCTAAAGTTAATCAGGAGTAATGAAACTTTCAACATCATTACCAAAGGCAGTCTCAGTCAAACCAACATAGCCATATTACAAACAGCGAAAATGGATATAATGATGTTCATTTAAGAGTGGCAATGACTTGAAGCTTCTGGTTTAAGGTTTTATGGAACATAATAACTTCATTAATGCTTGTTTCTTACGAAAAACACAACAATCTGATCTGTCCACATCAGTCATCTGTTGTTTTGATTGTGTTTCGTTTTGGATGAATCTTCAATATTAAGTTGAAGTACAAGCATTTTTTCTACCCTCACGAGATTTTTTATTTTTTGTTTTTATCTTAAATTTATTTAAAAGTTTTATTATAATTTTTAGATTTTGATATTTTAGCAAAAATTTTGATAATATTATCAAGAATCTCACTTCGGACAAGAATGAGTGCATTCAACCATTTATAACAGTATGCAAACCTTCCCTCTTAAACTAGCTTTTGGAGGGTGAGTTATGTCTTTCAACATAGTATCAGAGCCAGTTTGTCTTGATGGTTTAGGGCAGTACCCGATTGTGTCCCTTTGTTCAATATATCTAGCAGATGCCTAGCTCTGCTTGGGCTGAGGAGGTGTGTCAAGAATTCCACATCGAACAAATGTTAGTGCATTCAATTATTAATAATAGCGTGCAAACCTCCTTCTAAAGTTAGCTTTTGAGGTGAGTTTGGTCTTTCAACAAATATTTATTAGCATACATGAACTAAGTAAAAGCTAATAACTAGATGACTCAATTTATTTTCTAAATCTGATTTGAATAATACATATTTGCTTCAAAGTTTTAAATAGTTCTATGTTGTATTTAAATTGCTCGAGTCCAATTAAACACTTGCCGTATAATTTATAAACCATATATTTTAAATAAATTACTTAGCAAACTAATAAATACGTTATTGAAAAGCTTCATATTTTAGTAATACGTAACTTTATTCTTAATTAGTAAATTTGGGTTGGTACCAACCCAAATAGCCACCCTATTTAATTCAAGTTAGTCAAACTAGTGAATCAAAATCAAATGACGGGATTAAATTCAAGATGGAGTGTAGAGGAATACTTGAGGTCTTGAAGAATGAAAACTCTTGGGCCCATCTCTCAGACGTTTTATGTCTTTAATCCGTTATCGATGGTCAATATACTCAGTTGTTGTTGGGACTTACTTTTATATTATTGTACTTACACTATCAAAATGTCTACCATGGGTTCTCTCTTTTTCACTGTAAAGATTCATAGCAGTACTATTATCACTCCATTTCCTTCCCCACAAGCTCAAGTATACTTCATTTCAACACATGAAAAGCTTGTAGTGTGCTCAGTTTCCTGACAGGAAAGAAAAAAAGTAATTTCAAAGCAGGAATTTCTGCAGAACTGGTTGATCTGTCAACATCTTTCTTTTTTCCTTCTAATTTTGGCATGAATTCATTAGAGCAACGAATGCCCTCCTCCTGAAATCTAACAAGAAATATTGTGTGACCTCTGGATTTGTCAAAAACTGTTGGAGTTGTTTACAATGATTCTGAAGAGATTAACGTAAGGTATGATTTAAAGTATAGTAAATAATATATACTCGAGAACATATTGGTTCTATGATCAATTTATTAATCAAGATGTTATATACTCCTAACAGGTATATAATAAAGAGCTCTTGTAGTATGCAGATCTTACGAGTCATTGGATAACTACAAGAAATCACAATGCTCGCGTGTTTTTTACAAAAGATCTTTTAATGTCTTTTGGGGTTAACTTATCTTGGATCATATTTTTTAGGTGAGTAGTGAATAAATTTTATTGAGCTTGTGTAATATCTCATAAATTATATATTTCAAGTAAATTATTTTTAAAAAAACAATAAAAGTGTTAGCATTTTATCTTGGGCCAAGTTTGAAGTCCGAGTTGATCATGCTCTGAACTCAAGAGGACGAATCTAACTCTAATCCATTCAGTTCAAGTGAGTGTTGAATAAATTATTTGGCAAATCAATAAAAGGGTTAAAAGTTTGCCTTGGGCTTGATTTGAAGTCCGAGTTTATTATGCTCGAACTTAAGAGGACTAATCCAATTCTAATCGAATCAATTTAAGTTAAAACCATATTGTTTTATTAAAATTTAATAAAACCAGGTCATTTTGTTCAATAACTAAGGGGTGTTTATTTCTATTTTTATTTTTAATTTTTTGTTTTTCTTTTTAAATTTTGTAAAAAATCTTGTTTGTTTGAGTTTTTAGTTTTGGTTTATTTCGGTTTTCAAAAATTATGAAAACCGTAAAAAAGTAGTTTTTGTTTTTTTATAATCTAATTTACTACCATTTAAATATATATTATTTAATTATTTAATTTTTAATAAAACTTATGAATAATTTAATTCAACATTATATTTATATATTTAATAAATTAAAGTTAATTATCAATAAAAATATGAATTATTTAATTTTATTTAATTTTTATAATTAAATTTAAATTATATAAATATTCAAATAAAATTTGATTTAATAATTAAAATATATTTCAAATAAATATTAATTTATAAAATATTAATTTTATTAAAATAACATAATTTGTTAATAAATATTATAAAATAAAATAAAATAAATTTATTTAATTAAAATAATTTATCTTTAAGTTTATCTAAAATGTAATTATTATCAGTGATAAAAATAAACTATATTAATATTAATAATCAAACAGATTTTTGTTTTTATTTCAAAAAAAAACACAACCAAAAAATTGAAAAAGAAAACTGAAAATTACAACAGAAAAATAGAAGTAGAGCCAAACGACCCCAAAATAAACAAACGTGTGACAAAAAATAATGTTACTTTTTTAAAATCCGATCAAATTTAGGTGGTCACAAGTTGAAGAAAATAATTGAGCGACACTCTTTAACATACAAGTTTTGGGTTTAGCGGCCTTTTCTATTAACAAAAAAGGGCCTGGTGAGGAAATTGCGTTAGGGTCCTAACATGATAGAGAAGAACCAAACATAAACAACAACTATTACTAGAAGTTTCGTAAATGCAAAAAAGGTTTGAAAGTATGCAGAGATTGTTTTCGAAGTGAAGAAGCAAACATGTATTGATAATATTGTTAAGCTAGACAAAGGTCGAAGTCTAAGGATCCTGTTCCCACCAAATGTCGAACTTACGCTGCTACTGTCTTTTATGTAAAGAGATGGAACAAAACAAAAATTTGGAGACAGAACAAAACAAAAATTTGAGGCAGTGAGGTGTTTGGTTGTGTTGGACAAAACAGATAAAATTGTATTCGTCTCGAGGATAAAAATGTGTTTGGTTGTAGTTGACAGAACATAAAAACAGTGTTAATGACTGAAGTACCCCTACAGTATAATATGATTGAAAATATGTAATTCATTCATTATTTTAAAACGAATAATTTGTATTTATAAAAAAAATTAACAAATAATAATAATAATAATAACAAGAAATTAATTTAGTATAATAATAATAATAAGTACAAAAATAAAAATAAAAATAATAAAAAATAATAATAAGATAATAATAATAATAAGATAATTAATTTTGTATAAAATTATTAATAATAATAATAAGTACAAATTTTATAATAATAATTAATAATAATAATAAATACAAAATTTATAATAATAATAACAATAATAATAATAATAATAATAAGATAATTAATTTAGTATAATAATAATAATAATAATAATAAGTACAAAATTTATAATAATAATTAATA
>JAOSBP010000005.1:639791-659644 GCA_027563825.1 Erythroxylum mucronatum
CATCACACTCTTGATACTTTCCTCCCACCACCGAGATTCAGTGCCTCGTGTACTTTCCGCCATGTCCAGTCCGAGGAACGTAGGCTCTGATACCAGATGTTACGAAATAAAATGAAGAACAGAAGAGAAAGGGAGAGGGGGGAGAGAAGAGTCCAGAAGAACAGAGAATCAGAGAGAAAGAGAGAGAGAGAGAGACATAGAGAGAGAACACAACAATTACATTTAGCTCATTCATGCCTTGTGTGAGAACGGTTACATTTCTTATACCCCTTACAGCTGTATAACAGCACTATTATTTTTATCGTAACATTTCTTCCTCCTTTAGAAAACCTTGTCCTCAAGGTTATGGAGGTTTACAGAATGGACACAAAATAAACAACCATGTGAACGTCTTTTCATCGACTTGAACACTAAGGAAAAGTATATGCTCTCCGGTAGTCGATTTCCCAGCATCACCATGACCACTAAATACCACATTCAAATGTCGCTTCGTTTGATCTTCCATCACCTCTAAAGCGCCAATCACTTGTGGAGCAGATACTTCTGTAGATTTCTCCACTTTTGAATCGACACGCTGTTTCTGATAGTTCAAAGTAGTATTGTCTTTTGGATCCTTCTCCGTTTTATCCCACCTGTCAACTTCTTCGGACCTGGAGTTTTCTTCTGATTTGGACAACCCCTTAGCAATTTCTACTGAATCTAGCTGCAACGAGCTAATTTCTCTTTCAATATGTTTATATGGTTCAGAGAGCCCACTGGCTTTACTCATCTCATCATCCGTCAACCTCTCCGAGCGACGCTGCGACTCCGGATCTACTGGTTCCGCATCTCCTCCAATTTTCTGTAGCATTTGCATCATCATATTTCTCAGCTCGGACAATTCCTTTTCATGTCGCGACTGTGCCTCCATCACACTCTTGATACTTTCCTCCCACCACCGAGATTCAGTGCCTCGTGTACTTTCCGCCATGTCCAGTCCGAGGAGCGTAGGCTCTGATACCAGATGTTACGAAATTAATTGAAGAACAAAAGAGAAAGGGAGAGGGGGGAGAGAAGAGTCCAGAAGAAGAGAGAATCAGAGAGAAAGAGAGAGACATAGAGAGAGAAACACAAACATTACATTTAGCTCATTCCTGCCTTGTGTGAGAACGGTTACATTTCTTATACCCCTTACAGCTGTATAACAGCACTATTATTTTTATCGTAACACTTTCCCTCTTTGACATCTGTTTTCTGCAGAGCTATTTTGGTAGATATCGCCTAATTGTATTTGGTAAACTAGTTAGTACCCTATGGGAACCATTTACATGAGGTCCTATGCAAGTTAACAGACTAGCAGCCCCTAGGTACTGAATCATCCTTGGCAAGAGCAACATAGTTGATTGGGGCTACATTAGGCAACCTGCTGCTATCTCTACGTTCCTTACCGGATGACAATGCATTACGTCCAAGTGGAGTCGCTAATCGACGCCCAATGGGTGTTCCAACCATCGTATTACTACTGCTGCTCTGACTCAGTGGCTTCTTTGTAGTTGGTCTTGAACCATAAAGTGCTTCCTGCTCTGCAGCAAACTGTTCTTGCAGACGTTTCTGCTCCTGCAGAAGTGATGACATTTAAGTTTGTTTTGTCATCAAAAGCCTGATGTTCTAGAACCAGGCTTAACTAGGTAAAATAGGAAGGCTAAACAACTTTGTCTATTGGAAAAGGACAAATATATGAGCTAGATCATTTGCACCATAGTGTTCAAGTCAAAAGCAATTGGTAAAGTTCTTTACTAGTCTTTTGTGCTCAATTAGCTGTATAGAGCAACGAATTGATTGTTTCCCGGCCACTGAACCAGCCTTTTCAAGTAGAGGATGACAGAGAACATAGTTTTGCTATGATCTGCTATGTCAGAAATTGCTTCCATAGTCCAATCAAGTCACAGATTATTTAACAGACTGGACTACGGCTTGAGATCCTAAGCATTTGAGGATAGGCAAGCAGCCAGCACCGCCCTTCTCCGTAAACTTCGGTGCTTTGCTTGATTAAAATAAACCAAAACCAGTTCTAAAGAATTATGAGTCCTCATGCTTACTACTGAAAATGTAAGAAAAGCCAAACAGTCAAAAGTAAGATTTACCCGAGATTGTCGCTTCTCCTCTTCCCTCCGCAGCCTGGACAGGTTGTATTCTTCTAGGGAATGCAAGAGAGGAGCCTGAAGATCAGGAACAAATAACACACCCGCAAATACCTAAATATCACTGACTTCAAAATTAACCAGGGGATTTCAGGAATCACCTGGTCATACAAGAAGGGGACTCCATTTTCTGATTCCCAGGCTTTAATTTTTGCGGTCAAATTTTCTACAATAGCTGCACAACCATAGTTATGAAAGTTAGACCAACACATTTAGAACAATGAAAACGAAACAAGTATATACAGTTAAAATTCTTTCTGCAATTTTCTACTCTTCATAGACAATTCACTGATGTGTTCAGTGTTTGCTTAGATATAACATGTTATCCAAATTACTCCAAAAATTGAGCTTAATCACTCATCCTCTTTTGGACATTACATACCTGAATGGCCTAACTTACATAGTCTGAATTCCTAATCTGTGACAGATAAAGTATAAACAAAAGTAATCTAACCAGAGCCAGGTTGAGCTCACATGGTATTTTGCTGACCAGAATCCTTGCTTTCTCTGCACGTTTCAGATTCTTGTGTGCTCCTCTTCCTGCACTATAACGATTTTCATCCTGAAAATGAAAAACAATGCACAAGAGCTTATAGTTAAAATACAGCAAAAGTAATAACAAATTATTTCCTCTAGGCCAGTGTTTACACCAACCGCTAATTGATTTTCTTCAAAGCTCTTACTTTTTCATAGTCATCAAGCCACTTTTCTTCCTCAGATGCGCATTTCCATTTCTCTACTTTATCCAAAATATCCTTCCTACTTAAAGCCAGCTCTTTTGCTTTCGCAATTTGACCGTCCATGCTGGAGAGTAGATCAGGCATATCTGTGTTGCCTGTCAAAGCATAGTTCAAGTTATAAACAAGTAATATCACTACCAAACAAAAACTTGAAAGACAAACAAATTGGTGCATGATTTAGGAGGAAGACAGAAGATTGGTTAGCATAATTCTGCACCCCAAGTGTTCTTAAATGGGACAGGTGGATTCATCAAATTGCACACGAGGGTATAGGTAATGAAACTTCAAGACAAAACAACAGAAGCAATAAAAATTCACTGTCGAATGATTAAAAAGAAAAAACTGAAAGCCCAGTTCTGTTGTTTTGACACATGTTCCGACCCTGACTGTTATTGAATCGCAAAAGGATCATGTAACATGTAACCTTGCGCAGAAAATGGAAGGATCTGAAGAGAGGGAAGAGGAAACAAAGATAAAGAAAAATGTAAAAGAAGTCTTCTATGGAAGAAGAGCATTGGAAGATACCAGACCTATAAAAAAAAGGAGGCCTAGAACCTCCATTGCTAACACTTAGCATATAAATTCCTTTCAACAATCAAGCCCTGGAAAGATGGGAAGAGACTAGCTAACAGACCAGATTCTATGAGGTTAGTGAGAATCTCCCTTGCTGAATCACTATCCACATCCACGTGAACTGCTCTGTAGATTTCTTCCAGTTCACTCTGCCTCTTGAAGATCAATTCCTTCATCTTACTGACTTTGAGGATGTTCAACCTCTCAATTTCAACCTCAGCCTAAAAAGACACCAGCAGTTATTTCAAAATCTAGATTTTTGATCGTACAAACTGACATTGCCCACCAGAAACATCCTTCCCCAGCTAAAAAGAAGAGAAATAAATGCAAGAAAAGTAAAAGGCAAGGCTACCTGCTCAATGACTTCAAGGGAAAGACACCCTTGTCGTGAAACATCATCCACCAAGGAAGAAACTAAAGCAGTAACATGCTCCAATTTTCTTTGCTCTTCAAGAGGTGTGTCCATCAGGTTCCATAGCTCAATCAGCATTTTTCCTAGATCTTGAAGCTACAATATGGAAAAAAAGTGGGCATGAATCTAAGAGAAGAAACAGAACTTTTAAGCAAGTAATGGCGATGGGTACTAATTACAAACATATCCACATGAAGCAGATATTATTGATACATTAAGGACAAATGCAAATATTCTGAAGGACATAGTAGTTAAGTGTCTTTTGTTGCAACAAAATAGCTGTTTTGCAGATGGAACTCCTATTTAGCATCACTCAGGGTCTGTTTCCCTTTCCTTGTCTTTTTTGCCCCTCAAACTTCGGAACTATGAATAGAGAAGGTCTCTAATGATGTCAACACTTGCATGCTCTTAACGGAAAAAAGAAGATAGGGTTCATAAGCACAAAGATTGGGCACGGAACTGAAATTTCACTCAAAAGTCACCTTTTGTAACCTTTGCTTCTTCTCCTCTTTCAGTGACTGTATCATGCTTGTTAACCTAGCCAGTGTATCGTTGCTGATGCTCTTTGGGTGGACACTTGTAGCATCTAACAAGCTAGGATGAACATCAGTAACAACCTTTGTGAAATCAATAGACATCACCACTGAGAGCTGATGGATTGTGCTAATGTTGCTATTGACCTTTTGTAACCTAAAACTCTAAGAATTAAACAAGCAGAAAAAAAAAAACGGTGAGATGTAATATGGTATTCCAACTTAATAACACAATTAGTTACACAACCTTTTCGGTTTGGAGTTCCTTAAGGTGACACTTCAGCTCCCCTAACTTCTTCACTGTCAAATCATGTTCATTAACGTGAGGATCAGCAGGCTTGATAGAGCGATCATCCCCTGCAATTTCAGCACAAATACGAGCAATCTGCGACTGTGTCTCATAGAATTCTTTGACTCTTTCTTCCTTCTTTTTCCTCAATTCCTCATGAACAGGTTTTACAGTAGACATTTGTTGCTTAAGAGTTCCTTTTCCCTTATAGAAGAGTACAAAAGGGATTCAATCATCAAAAATGTTGGTTCACAGGATAGTGAACTTGCATGAAAATAACTACAGCAAAAAGTTTTAGCCTTTAAATTTTTCCAACCCGTCTTCTCTTCCAATTTGGATAAGATTAGCAATAATTAATTGGGCAACGAATTATTGCAAGTAAATAGCACCCAAAACAAAAGGAGACAAAAAGAGAATGTACAAACCTTTGAAAAGGAGGCATTTTCACCAAGAGAAGAAAGAAGGGTGGTGATTTCAGCTTCAACCTGAGCTAATGTTTGAAGTAGATCAGCTTTATACTTTCTGCTCATATCCACTTTCCTGCGGTAAATATGAAGACATTCCTGCTCCAGTTGTAGAAGCATCTTGTCCCTTTCGCGGTCACTCTCCCCAATTTCGTCCCAAATTATCTAAAAAACAACACGACCAACATCCAATCAAATTTTAATTCCCTTCCTAAAACTAAGAAAAACATTCTTTTGTATCATGGATAGTTTCCAGTACTCAAATTCGATTACGAACTCGAAAACAAAGCAAAACACACATCAATTTGTTAATAACAATCAGGGAAGAAAAAAAACGTTCCTTACTTGCAATTGGGACCGAACTTCACTAGTCCACTGAAATTAAATTAAAGACTTCATTTTTTATCATAAAAACTTCAAAGAATTCGTCATATCCCTTAACCCTCTTACAACAATAACTTCACAAAAAAAAAAAAAGAGAAGGAAAAGGAATGCTCAACCTGGAGCTCGTGAAGAAGAGAAGCGCAGGTGGTGTTGGTGGGAGAGGGAGGAGGCAAAGTCGTCATTTTTCACGCAATGGAGACAACAACTACTGTACTGTTATGGGTAATTGTGCAACAGGCGTATATAAACTCGCTCGAAACCCTAAAAATTTGTGAAGAAGATGATTGGATCTACAAAGAGAGAGAACGCTTTCTTTCCTTTTTTGGGATACTGAGTTACTGATACTTTCCATATATATATACATTTGGGGACAAAATGAATCATTGCGAGTTTTGAAGATGAGATTTTGGCGCCAAAAGAGTTATGTCCAAATTGGGCTTGGACTGTTCAATAAAAAGGGCCTGGCTCAACGTTGCTTTGTTTATTGGGATATTCTTTATAACTTATTTCTTTTTTTATCCAAAGTTATTATTTTATTATTTATTAATTTTCTTATTTTATTAGTTTTCCCTTTTTTATTATTATTATTATTATTATTATTAATTACCTAATTATTTATTTTCTTTTCGTATTTGTATTAGTTATTATTATTATCATTATTATTATTATTAGCATTTTTAGTATTATTAATATTAGTCTTGTTTTCATTATTTTATATATATTTATATCTTTTGTTATTTTTATTATGATTTATATATATTGATGTTGTTTTACTTATTTTCTTTGCAACTTGCATCATTTTTTGTTGTCTCATTTACATATGAGTCTATTGGAAGTAGTCTTTCTACTATGTAGAGATAAAGCTGCGTACTATCAACTTCTTCAGACCTCGCTTTAGTGCAGAACTTTGGCCTAGGTGTGATGATGATGATGATGATCCAAAGTTATCAAATATTACAATAACTAAATATTGAATTGAATCATATTTTATAAAAATAATACAATCTTCATCGTATCATAACTTCGATGTATTAACATTACATCACAATATTATGATCACAGTCGAGATTATTATCAAAATTTATTTAAAGTAAGCACGAAATCATCGGACAATGATCTAAATAATATTGTTTTGGTAAATTTTAACAAAACAATGTCGTTTTGATTAGTTAATTATTTGTCATTTTGTTAAATTTTAACATAATAATGTTATTTATCTAAATCAATTCAAATCAAGCTATACGTATCAAAATTAGCATCCCGATAATCTACGTTTAAAACCTTAAGTTATTAAAACAAATTTCTAAATTTAATTATGTGAACATTGGTAAATTTATTAAATTTCATATATATATAAATATGTATATATATTTATATGTACATATCATTGGAAGAGGTGTTTGCCAAACAGCTTATCAGTTGTTTTTTAATTTATTGACTAAAAGTTAATTTTTTGACTATCTTAAAAAGTTATTGATGTATTTAGTGAGTGGCTTATTGGTTAGCTTACTTAACCTCAATAAATTGATTTCTAAAAGTTCTATAAGGGGAGTTTTTGGAATTAACTGTTTGTCTGATGACAGTATTGCCCTCCACTTTACTCTTTACTTTTGTCCTGTGTGTTCTCAAAGTTGCCTTTTTTTGATCGTCCAATTATGTCGTGAAGTTTGGAAGAATATAATAAAGGGCTCAATTAAACTTTTTAATTTTTATTTAATTTTATAATATTAGTTTATATTTAAAATACCATAATATTAAGTTTTTGAAAATAAAAAGTCACATCAAATTAATATTTTTAGTATATAACTAATATATATCATATTTATGTCATACTATAATTATAGATATTTTAATTTATTAAATAATAAAATTCATACATATTATATGATAAATACTAATATGATGAAGCTCACTGCATCATTCATATTAATAGAGAATTTAATGTTAGATTATTATTATTATTATTATTATATTTTTATTAAAGTTATAAACATAATTTTTGTAAAATTAAATATCTAAATCTAAATTTTTATAAGAATATTCAACGAAATACTAAGAAATATAATATTCACGCCTTTATAATTTTTTTAAAAATCATTCCCTCGTAAGTTATTTTACACATCAATAGCTAATTTTACCAAACATTTTTAATAAACAACTGATATTATCCGCTGGTCAAATCAGTTGATAGAATCAACTATCAGCTAACAGCTAATGTAATCCACTATTGCCAAACAGGACCTTTATCTTTGTTTTATAAAATGTTCTAAAAATCTAACTAATTCAATCAGTTTAACAGTAAAAACTTGAATTGTTAATTTTTTAGTTCGATTTAATTTAATAATCGGTTCATTATTTAATTAGTTAGCTTTTGTAAATTAATTAGTTTTTATAAATTAAATAAATGGATTAATTTTTATTTAACAACTTTTTAAATTAAACTTTAAATTTTTCAATAGGTATTTAATCATTTTTTAAATTATTTAATTTATTCAATTATTAACCAATTTTATGATAATTTAATTTTATCGAACTACTTAAGCTTTAAATTTTTTATTTTACTAATTTAACTTTATAATTTTTAAAATATTAGTATAAAAACCAAACATGATCCACAAGCTTGGAAGCAGCCAGCAGCTGTTCCCATTAGTAAGCAGCCAGCACCTGTTCACATTAGAGATTAGTACGAGAGAAAGTACAGAGGTCCACAGCATTTAGATTGGGCTAAGCCTGGCAGTTTCTGCCAAGTTTCAACTTGGAAAAGGAAAGGAAAAAGGTCCGATCATGTGATGCTCCAGGATAGAGTTTTGTTGCGGTGTGCAACCACCTACAGAAAACGGCGCCGTCTTGGACCAGGTATTCCTACTCCCAAATTATCTGTTTTTGTTTATTCACATTAGATTAACACAAATGACCCTATCAAATCTCTATATAATGTTGGATTAACTAAGATTTATATAGATTGGTCAAAGAAAAGGAGAAGATTCTAAGTTGAAATTAACCTGAAAACTTATTAGTTATTTCATTATTATAAGGAGTGGAGGTTGGTAGCCTAAATGTTCCACTTGAAATATACTTGAGAGCAGGGATGTTAATTGACCCAGTCTATCTGGTCTGGCCCGAATTGATAGGACTACGGGCCAAAATAATTCGGCCCGTGACTCGATCATAACAAAAAATATTGTCATTTTGTAATTTAAAAAAACAGGATGGCCGAATCCATTGACATCCCTACTGAAAAGTTTTGAACACATTTTTCTTATTGAATTTAAAATTTAAAGAAGATGAATATTTCTTAAAAGCATGTTATTTTTTAATAATTATCAGTAATTATTCATTTAAGTAATTTAAGTTTGTGTAAGTTATAAGGTTTTAAATTGCAATCAAGAGCAACACCCAATAAAAATCTGCTAAGGCGCATGATTTAGAGAGGTCCAGTGGTATGTAATTTTATATAATTAAGGGTCACAAAGACTAAATTTAAATTTGAACAAATTTAAATTTTGGGTTCAATTAAAGATTATTACATGCTAATTATAAGTTAATTTAATTCAATTTTATATTTTTATCAAACTAAAAAAATTAAGAACGATCCAATAATGTCAATAAATGAGAAATTCAAAATATTGGGTGCGAAAATATAGCACCCTATTTCCGCAAGACCCGAACTCGACATCGACAGTGATATCCGAGTTCGTGTCCGCGAAGGTAATCTCTAAAACACCTGAATTTAATCAGATACAATTTCAAAGATTTTATAAGTTAGGATTGACGGAAGATTAAATTTAAATTTACCAAAAAAAAGATTTTAACATACATTTCTACCATATTTAAAATTTAAAGAAGGTGATTACTTTTTAAAAACTTATGATTTTCTCTAAAACAAACTATTGAAGCCTCACAAATAAATAAATAATTCTCTGTAATTATTCTATATAATTTGAATTGTCAATTATATCAAATTTAAATTTTAATAAATTTGAATTCAATCAAATATATATTAATTACACATTGATTTAATTCATTTTTTGTAATTTATTGGATTATTCAAATTTTATAATATTTGAATTCAATTCGAGATTGGAAAATGTGCGGGTCAAATACGGTTCACTTTCCCTATATCAATACTGTTGGCTTTATATCTATACAGAGTCGACAGAGGGAGAGAGAATTAATTCAAGTAGACGGTCAAGGGATAACATTGACAAACCCAATTGCCGATTGTCTAGTCTCTACCCATAAGTCGGTTTCAGGAGTCTAGGTGTTACTTTTACCACTTTTCTTGCCACCTTCTCGTCCGGGCTTGATGACTTTATCGCTAGTCTTTTATTATCGTTATCATTATTATATAATATATAATCTCTATCCGTTCTCTTCCTTCTCATAAAGTTGAAGAAGCCGAATCCAACCTAAGACTTTGGTCTTCAGGAATTATCCATTTCAGTTAGTAACTTGTTGAAGACGTAAAATGTAGGGTTTCTTCTTAGTTATGATGACGTAATTTAGACTTGTACAAATTGACTTGGTTCATTTGATTTAAGACGTTAGATTCAAAAATTTTAAAAATTTACATTTTAAACATAAGTTTATATTTTAGTAATAATTTCTCTATTAATTGCGGATAAAGCTACGTAATATTAGACCCTCTTAAACCTCACATCTTAGCAAAATTTTTATTAAGTTCTGTACACTTTTCTTGGTATATCGTAAATGTTTGAAGGGCACGGTAGATGTTGTCGGAGTAAATTAGATAGAGATGAGAGATAATTTTTACCATGACGTGTTTTCAGATTGAGGAGCTTGGAGGAAAATCACATTAAGATAAGGTGCTTTGAGATTGAATGTTTCTCTACAACGAGACATGTCGGCAATTTCTCTTGAAGAAATCTATCAACTTACTCTAATTTCTTTTGATTATTTCTGTGACTGACATGCCTTGTTGAAGAATATTATTAAAAACGGTCCAGTTCTCAAGAAAACTCACAAGAAGCCTTATCTCTATATTAAATGCAAAGATATAAAAGCTCTCTTCTTACTCACTTTTCTGAACAAGAGTTAATGTTCTCTTACTATGTGTGAAAAGTTTGGTAAGAGTTAATGTTCTCTTAGTCTGCGTGAAAAGTTTGGTAGCTTCCTATAACGAATACACAATGGATTGGGAAAAACTCTATCAAGTCATATACAATTGCATGTTTATTAGGCTAAGGTAGGAATTCACAATAAATTGAGGGCTTGACTTCTCTCCATTATGGTTCAACCAAACTTGTACTTTATTTATTAAATAACTCAATCCATGCACGTAAACTATAAATTATTACATATTTCAATGAATATATATATTATTGCTTGATTAATTTATTAGAAATCACAATAGTTATAGAATTCATTGTAATCTATTATGAGTTTTAAAGTAAATAAAATTATTTATGAATTATTATATTATTATATTATTATTATTTAATTATTTAATTTATTTAAATATATTAAAAAGATATGGATTGTATTAAAAATTTACTTTGAAAAATTCTCTAACACTTTATTTTATCAATCAAGAATCATGTAATTAAAGATTTGTTTTATTACACTATAACTTTAAAAGTAAATAAAGCTATTTATAAACTATTATGAACTTTTAAAAACATTATTACATGTAATATAAAATTTCTAATAATTAAAAAACCCAATCAATTCAACCTGTCTAATCGTAAAAATTTTAAACTATCTAAATTTTCAGGTCATTCAACCTGTCTAATCGTAAAAATCTTAAACCCTCTAAATTTTCAGGTCGGTTTTTAAATTTTTGTTTCAATTTATTATAATAACTCTTGTTGTTAAAAAATTAAAAAAAAATATTAATTAATTAGTCAAATTTTGTAAATTAATAAGTTTTTATAAACTAAATTATATAAATTTGTTTTCATTTAATAATTTTTTAATTAAACTTTAAATTATTTTATAAGTATGGGAATTTTTTAATTATATTTCAAATTCTTTAATTTTATTAAATCTTTAGCTAGTTATATAATAATTTAATACTTACTTAATCTTTTAAATCTTAAATTTATTAATTATTACAAAGACTTAAACTTGCGGAGGAGTGAAACTATAAGAATTAAAAAAAAAAACTTCTTGGCCAAGTCTATCCACGTAGGATTATGTTACGCGGTCAAATTATTGCTCTTAGGACAAGAACGGGTCTCAACTTCAATGTGTGAACGAGCAAAGAGTGGGCCCAGGCGATATCCTTGGATCACAGTCCTGCATGTGTGCCACGTGGACAGAAACTGGTGGCGTCCACACGTGGGACGTTGCAGAATAACGCGTAGGGATTAAAATAAACAAACAAAAGAGATAAATTAATCCAACGGCCCACAACTCACAAAAGATGATGATTAAATCCAAATCCATCTTGGCTTAGTCTACACGGTTTATGCCTTTTTGAGTACGAAATCCATGCAATGGCCTTTATAAAAAAAAAAACATAAAATAGGCATTTCCTAATCCTTATTGTTTTAAAAAATTATTTCCTAATTCTTATTGTATATTAAATAAAAATTATAGAATATATCTAATTTTTGTAAATTATTTAAATAATAAATTTAATTTAATTAATATTTATTAAAAATTAACATATTTTATTTTGATAAATTAATTTTAAGTAGTATGTAGGTCTGTCGAGCGCCAAAGGGAGTAGTCGAGTTAGTAGAGTAGGAGAGCATAGGACCAAAAGGTTTTGTATTCGAATCTCTCTACCTACACTCTCTCGATCGAGCCTGTCGTACATGACTTGCCTAGTATAGAATACCCAGTTTGTGTGATTTGCAGGCTATTGAGTCAATCGAGAGGTTTACCCAATACGAATCTAAAGAATAGCGGTTGCGGATTCCTCTATTTCTTAAAAAAAATATGTCGAAAACATTATATTTAACAATTAAAGGTAAGACTGTATATTAGTAGATCTCTTCGTATTTTGTGTATTATTAAGATTTTTACTGAATTGTTATTATTATTTTTTTATCTTTAAGTAAGTGAACTTTAATTTTATTCAAATTTTTAATTTTTAAATTGGAGCTTTTTGAAAAAAGATCTTTCTAGATTATTTTTATTTTTTATTTTTTGCAACTTCCAACAACTTTAGAACCGTAGAGATAGAGTTAGAATTCACTTTCTTCGAAATTATCATTTTGTCACCTTTCACGGACGGTTCAACATGGGAAGGACCAGAAAGTTGACGAGATATCTCAAAGTAGATTGAAGAATACGTCTCAATTGCAGACTTCAAATATTACCTACCAGACGATATAATTCATTTAAAAGGATGTAAATTAATGTTTTAGAAGCCAGACTAATAAGTTTATTTTAGTTTTAAAAAATCAATTAATTTATAAAAAAGACTAATTAATTAAAAATTAATCAATTTTTAACAAAAATAATTATTAAAATAAACTCGACCAAAAAGTTAAACTCTAAACAAAAAAAAAAGTAAATTTAAGATTTTTATAATTAAATTGATCAAACCAGTTTATTTTTTAGATATTAAAAATTATATATACAAAGAAACAAATAAGTCACAAAGGTCCTCAACAACAATGAAAAAACGAAGTTAAGCGGAAAGTTTCCAGATATGCCGCTGAAGATTAGCTATTTGAAAACGTCATTCACAGCTTAGAAGCCGAGAACAGATAAGCTCGATAATATTTATACTACATTCTTGCAAAAATTATAGATTTTTCTTAACTCTAATAAAAAAATTGGAACATAAAGAGATACATTAATTCTCATTTTTAATTGAAATTTAATATAATTTTATTGTGTCGTGTCAATTAATATTATTATTAGTTAAAAATAGAAATATAAGTAATATTATTTTGAATTGTTGTATAAAAAATATTATTAAGATACTAAAAATATCGAATAAATTGAATAAATATATTATTAAGATTATATTGAAAAATATATGTAATACATAGAGATTTTAGTTATTAAAAAGTAAAACATTTAAATTTATTTAAGGTTAAAATAATTAAATTTTAATATATTTATTGTAATAACTAATAAGAAATATTTTATTGTAGCTTCTGTGCCAAGTTTGCATGATTGGTTACAGAGAATAAAGCCCACCATCAAAGACTCTTGTCGTAAGCCTGACGCCACCGAAACGCAATATGAACAAATGGAAACGCAAAAATTAAAATTAAAAAAAAAGTACTGAGAAAAAAAAAAAAAGAATGAATGAAAAGAAATGGGTTTACGCGTAGACAGATAAAGACCGGACAAGCTCCTTCTACACTGTTCATCAGAAGAAGAAGAAGCAGAAAGAAAAAGTTAAAAGAGATTTTGGCTTTCGTTTTCAAAATCTGAACGAATAATAAAAACGCTCTCTTTGACACCTACGACAAAAGGGAAATCCTTTTCTTTTTCCAGTTTTTCTTCAATCTCGATGTTTCACACTTGTTCTTCCATTCACACCACCTCCCATATAAATCGTTCACTTTCTATCTCCTCCTTTTTCTCTTGTTTGATCTAAATCCTTTCTGGGGTTGTGTTCAAATTCGATGTTCTCTTAGATATTATTATTGTTTCGATCGTGTGGGGTTTGTTTGTGTTTCGATATGGAAGCACGTCATCATCATCAACATCATATCAGTACTGTCAGCGTTGATACGGGCACAGATAGGTTTCCTCAATGGAGTATTCAAGAAACCAAGGAGTTTCTGGTGATCAGAGCAGAGTTGGATCAAACTTTTATGGAGACCAAAAGGAACAAGCTTCTTTGGGAAGTGATATCTAATAAAATGAAGGCAAAGGGTTACAATCGCAGCGCAGAGCAGTGCAAGTGCAAGTGGAAAAACCTCGTTACTCGGTACAAGGTATTTGCTTTTGTTGGTTTTGTTAAAAGTCGCTTGAATACTTTTATATGTGTGCTGGTCTTTAATGGGTATTTATTATTTATACGTTTCGTGTTTAGTAGGGATGTGAAACCATCGAACCCGAATCCATGAGACATCAATTCCCATTTTACCATGAGTTACAAGCAATTTTCTCTGCTAGAATTCAAAGGATGCTATGGACAGAAGCTGAAGGAACCGCAAGTGTGTCAAAGAAGAAAGCGGTGCAGCTATCTTCTGATGAAGAGGACGATAACGAAGAGACAAGCGAGGGAGAGAAGAGTAGCACAAGAAAGAAGAAAAAGGTTAAAAACAGTGCAAATCCTACTGGTACGAGTACGAGTACGAGCAGCTTGAGAGAGACATTAGAGGAGTTCATGAAGCAACAGATTCAAATGGAAGTGCAATGGAGGGAAACTTTTGAGGCGAGGGAGAACGAGAGGAGGTTGAAGGAGATAGAGTGGAGACAGAGAATGGAAGCTTTAGAGAACGAGAGGATAATGATGGATAGGAGATGGAGGGAGAGGGAAGAACAAAGGAGGATGAGGGAAGAAGCAAGAGCTGAGAAGAGAGACGCACTTGTCACAGCACTTTTAAACAAGCTAAGAAGAGACGAGATTTAGCCACCAACTTTGTCAGGTTTCTTTATTAGTTATGTCTATTGTTTGTTTCACGTAGGAGAGAAGAGTTTAGCCATAGCTATAGCTTCAGCTTTGTTAGAAAGGTTTTGTCACTGAAAACTCTCATATCCCTTGAGATGTTCGAATGCTCAATCTTTGAATATGCTTTCCATCTTTTGCCAATTGAGGTCTCTAACACTTGCATAATGATAACTTTTCGAAAGAACATTCATATTAATCGAAGTATCGATCACTTTTTCTAAATTTTCATATTGATATCAATCAATTTGCATGTAGATCTTATTGATTTGCTAAATTTAAATAGAAGTGTATTGAATCGAAGAAGAGATGAAATCGACTTGTTTCAATGTTGAATGTTATAGGACATTCAATTCAAAGAATTTTCTTTTTTCGTGTGTTGGTTTTTCAATCATTGGTCTTATGATCCTAGTCATTAAATTCTTTTATCATTGCTTGAAGACCAATTGTAAAGCAAAAACCACGAGAAGGCAAGGTTCATTGTTTAGCTATTATAGTGGGGATCATACAGAATGGAATCCACATTCCACAATCCTTCATCGTGCTGTACTAAGTGGTATTGTCATAATGATCCAAACTTCTTAATGCCTCTCAACTTCAAGTAGAGTTTTGCAACTTCCACTTGAAATCTATACCAATATATGTAGTCTACAACATCTTTAATTTGAAGAAACAAACTTTGAAAATATTCAATGCCCACATTTCCTTCTTGTTGTAGTTGTTTATTCCTTGTGATGTTTACAAGTCACTTTCTGATTTCAATCTTAATGCATCAGCTTCTTCCGGTGATTGTGCAAGTCAAAATAGCGTGGCTGACTTATTTCACTTACTGAAATTGTTCTGCTGAGTGACAACTGAAAAGACCTTACCAGTTCCCTCTCTTGGTTTCAGTTTCTTTCACCTGCCAGATACAGCTAAATCCACAAGTTTAGTAAAATCGTGAAGGTAATTTGTATATAGCCTCACATGCTTGTTTCGTATAGATTTGATATTGGATATGCTGAATTGTAAGAATAATGGGTCAGTTTAGGTCAATCCTAATCCGAGATTATAGATATATATTCTTTTGTTTCGAACCATAATTATATCTTTTCTGAATTATTTGCACAATCGATCTCTTTAAGTAGGCTGTATTATTGATGTTAATTTGCTTAGGTCTGAAGCCAATATCTTATATGAAGTCTTCTTGATTGTGATCAACTAATGCAGATTCCTGTCTAAGGTAAGTGCATAGAGACCATGTTGCTAGTAGGCTGCAAATTTAGGGTACTTTTTTAGCCCTTTACTTGGCGTAAAGTCATGCATGTATCTTAATTATTCTTTTTATTGTATTGAAAAGAAAAAAACATTCTTTTATTGAACATTTCTTTGGCTACCGCTTTATTTGTATCTTTTATTTTTAATATCATCTTATCGTCATTACTACGTTCAGCTCGAAGTCTCGCAATAAAGCGGGTCAGAGAAGATGTATGTAACTTTTTTAATATCATCTATTGATCATAAAGTTCAAAGCTCTCTCCATATCTATAATTGCCTTTTAATCATACTTTATACTTTTAATCAATGTCTAGTCGACTCAAACATAATTGATTGGTTTTAGATCGTAGCTTTTGTCGTTTCATGCTTTCGCATAGAGTTATCTAATGTCGTATCTAATCGAAGGTAACTTCTTGTTATTGCGTGTCTCGAGAGAATTAGTTCTCCTCTTCATATAAAATGAGGTAATCACCATTTGCTTCCTTTATGTTAACTTCTAAGGCCGTCAGGACACAACATGCAGAAAGTTAGATCTAGTCCTACGTTGTGGTCTGGATACTACAGTCTTTATCTATGAAAATTGAGAGACAGCTAAGTACAAAATAAACATGAACAAAACCGTGTTTCGGGCTGGATTTGTTTTTACGATTTACATATTTCAAACTAACGTGTATTGTGTTTTGTGCCTTGAAATCCTACAGTCCCTTGAAACTTGGTTTGACTTTGTCTGGAATCCTAAGAAAAAATGATCTGATCTTGTACGATTATGTGATTGATCGGTATGAATAATTAAAATATGTAATTTTTAAAAATAATAATTTGTTTATTTAAAAATGATGTAAAAAAGATTTAATAATCATATTTTATTATAAAGTACTTCAATTAAGCATATGTGTTCCTTATTAAGTGTTCATGAGTCCCTACAAATTATGGTGGACTACATGTAATCTTACATTACATCATATTTTGGGTTAAATGGAATTCGGTCACAATGTTAATTTTTGCCGGATTCGTAATGTCAAACATATTTTAATAATTAATAATAATTTTGATCCGTAACGAGTCTAATCGAATTGAATTATAAATAGTTTTGATTTTTTCCGTTACTTAAAAGATTTATTATATAAAAATAAGAAGCCAAAATTAATGCCCTTAATCAATATATCTCTATATTGCTTGGTGGCATCATATACTCATCAAATCATCCTTTTGTCCATTTGGTTTTTTCTTACTATTTCTTGTACTCTTTTGCCACGATTCATTAGGATCTTTCTCACATACGGATTATATTCATTTGGGTCTTAGCTTTTGTCCTTGTTGGTATGTACAATTGTAGGAACTATTTGCATAATTGCACTCATGGCAAGCAATAACCTAGTGGCTTGTTATGGGGTATCCTCTCACAACTAGGTTGTGAATCACTTGAATGGTATGTGGGGCGGTGGCCCTACAAATCCACGTTGAACTCTAGATTGATTGCTACGAATGGGTTGGCGCCAAGATTAGAGGTGGTGTGAAGAGACTTTTGTTGCTACTGTTCCATAGATTTTGTCTTAGGCCATCCATTGTCAACACGCATAATTCATATCTCATCTGTTTTGAATACGCAAGATCCAAGAAAGTTCAACCCAAATATTAAAAATAAAATAAAGAAAAAGTTGAACATAAAACATCACCTAAGGTCACGATATAACACCACCATGCGCTGATTTTTTAGCTCGTTTGGGGTCGGGAAGTATACTTAGGAAATGTGTTTAGAGCACGCCTCCTCCTGGTTTGCGTGATATTGATTGCTTTGTGTCGTTCTTAGCGTTTCTTTGTAGCGCCTCTAATGTACCAAAAAAAATTCTAGCAATAACTCTAATGTATCATTATAAGTTATAAGTAGGAATAATAAATTAATTTGGATTCGATTCACTCATAGCTAAAATTTTAATTTAATTAGATGCTAATTTAATAATTTTTTCGATTTCAGTTATGTTCGAGTTATTTATAATTTAATGTTATTTATATTTTAATTAGACTTAAATTTGATGAAAATTTTAAAAATATATTACAATAACTATTATACTTATAACATTTATAACTATTAAATATATAATTATTAATATTTAAAATATTTTGTTCATATTATTTATAATTTAAAACTTTAATTCGTAATATAAAATTTTAAAATAATTATGGAGGCCAATGTCATCATGTCCCTAATCAACTCGTTGGATTGGCACGAGCTACGATAAAAAGTCAGAGGATCAGATCTTCTATCACTCTTAATTAGTCCCTTGTTGAAAATTCGTAACAAACGGTAGGAATTAGATAGAAGTACAGAGCATCTCTTTCCAGAAAGTCGAAGCAAGCACAGGGGATTTTCCTCCTTCGTCGCTTTCAATGGTAAGTCATGTTATTACACCCCTTTAGGTACAAGATGCGGTACCATTGGCCCCATGGATATCTTACGTGGCGGCATTTTATACGTTGATCCGTTTGACAGATCCTTGCACTGCGGAGCCAAGTACAATAAGTGATCGGTTAGTTGGCCGTTACAGATATCAAAGTCAAAGCTCCGTTTACTTTTAACATGAAGATCAGTTCTTAATGGGGCTTTTAAGTCAAACATTTTCCTTTCGTTATTAAAGGAAGCTTTGAAAAATTAGAACAGCACAAATATTATAGAATCTGTCCTTTTAGTCATAAAAAATAATCAATGAAGAAATTATAGATACAGGTCAAGTTCTCAATTAGGCTTTTCTAGTAGCTTATCTTGCAATTTTTTTTCTAAAGCCCTTAGGAAATGATTAAAAAAAATTGACGATTCTTTCGATTAGATCGTAAAATTTTTGAAACTTCTAATTTTTTAATTTGATTTTCAAATTTTTGGTTTGATTTAATTTTATAACTTTCGAATTGTTAATTAATCATTTAACTTTAATAAATTAATAAGTTCTTATAAATTAAATAAATCGATTAATTTTTATTTATCAATCTATTTTTTAATTAAACTTTAAATTATTTAATTTTATACAATTTTTAGATAATTTTTTGAAGTTGTAATATCGATTGAACTTTTTAAACCTTAAATTTTTTATCTTACTGATTTAACTTTCGGTCTAATTTTTAAAAGTTTTAGTTTAATAAACCCTAATTTGTAAGGTTCAAAAAATAAAATAAAAGTATATTCAAGAGGTGGTTAAGTGATATGAGCAGTGACGGAGTCAAAAATTTAAGATAGGGGGCCTAAATATTTAATTTTTTTAAATCTTGAGAGGCCCAGTGTACCAATAGGCTCCAAATAACTCCATCCTTGTGTGTATATATATATATATATATTAAAAATAAAAATATATAATTTTTTAAAATGTTGGGGGATAAAAGTATATTCAAGAGGTGGTTAAGTGATATGTTGTCGCCTGCAACCAAATATAAAAGAAATCACTTCCGTTAAAACAAATTAATGTAGTAGCGGTAAGCGGATAT
>JAOSBP010000005.1:662440-688182 GCA_027563825.1 Erythroxylum mucronatum
GAAGACAATCAGATATGTGGTACCCACGTAGGGGTCCATGACTGATTCCACGAATAACAAATAACAAATGGGAGACACACGTAACAAAGACAAACCCATCACAATGCATAATCACCCAAGTACTTCGGAGCTTCTCGAGGGCGTTGGCTTCTACGTTGCACAAGTGGTGCTGACTCAGTCCCACTCGTATCACACTCCACCAACTCGATCACCACGAATCATCATGCTGTTAATTTTGACGTTCGTACTATGTTTTTCAAGATCCGCCGGCATATGTTAGACCTTAGCTGATGCATGATTTAGTTGGTATTTGTTATCTCCGTTAATTTGAAAATTTCGGGGCATTGCCCCTTTATTTACCAAAAAAAAAACTTCCTGTCACCATACAAGATGACGTAAAAAATCCGAAAAGAGGTAAAGACAATTATACACAACAACTATCTGCGTAATGTTGTGACTTAAATATCACGTCAATACTGACGTAACAATAATTTTTATTTTTATCTAAACAGTAAATTTCGCTATCACATACTAAATAAGACACGTTTTAAATAGTAAATTTTATTGTCACGTGATAAAGGAGATTCGTATTAAAAAATCTATAAATGTGAGTCTGGTTAATTTAAGAAAATAATTAAGCAACAGTAAAATGTACTTTTTATTTAAAAAATATAAGAATAATATCACACAAAAAGTTTCAAATTGTATTTTATTATAACTATTGAGATGTAAAATACACTTTTAACCATAATGTACCAGTACAGATAACAGTACGAGAAACATACTAAGAGTATATATTTATTTTCTCAGTAATTTATCTAATATTCAAACTGGTTAGCATTCAATTTATGCTTCCGGCTTTGAACCAATCCACCTAGTTCATGGAAAAGTTCACCATGAGAAGCAATAATTAAATTTCAATCAAAACAAATTGAAAAAGAAAAATAACATAAATTAGAAAAACTGTTGAAAATTTAGGTAAAATAAACTTTATTAAAAAATATTTCAAAACTAATTTGCTAAATTTCTGAATTAAATTAAATATAGTATTAAGAACAACTAAAATGTGGGGGAGAAAATTTTGGAGCAAAAGGAAAGAACTTTTTTAAAACCGAGAAAATCCCGGTCGTTACGTTTTGGATACATACCGAGTAAAAATTAAGATTAACACACTAACATGTAAATCATATCAACCAGATACCCCACACTAGATAAATTTTATATGACAAGTTTAATTGAGAGAGCTTAAATAGGAAGAATCGATCACCGAACTTTTTGACCCCGTGCTCTCCTGTCCACCGACTCAACAACCCTAAGCATTTAGGCTTTAAAAGTGTTAGCGATATCGCTAACAAAAGGCATCAACTCAAAAGACTTTTCTGTAATTGTAACATTTAACTCTTAGCAAACAAAATTTTCAGTGAAGCCAAGCAAGAAACTTTCTGCAGATTTTCCTGCCAAACAAGGAAAATAGCACATACGCAGTTCAGCAACGGAAATGCAGAATCAAAACATTCCATTGAGAGAACCTGTAGCTTCACCAGCATGAAGTTACACGTGTCGGTGCTTCGTGAGTCCTCGAACCCAGAAAAGAAAAAGAACCAGAGATCAAGAGTAGCGCATGTAATCAATCCTTTGCTTTTCTTCTACGAACTCCAAAGCACTAACAAGCAAAACCAGAGACAGATAGAAAGATTAGCAATGAGAGAGGGAAAGAGGGGCAAAGACAACTCCGTCTGCTTGTGCTCGTAAGAAGTGATTCCACTAAATATAAAGTGACAAGGATTTGAACATTTTTTGTAAGCATTCCTTGTTTAAAACGGGCTAACGTTCAATTTCTGCTTCTGGCTCAGAACAAATCCAACTAGACAGATGGAAAAGTTCACCTTGAGAAGCAACACTTACAATTCAAACAAGGCAAATTGAAAAGGAAGAACATATATCATTCGATTTTTGATAAAAAACGAGAGAAAATAGCTTAAACCCAAGAACGAAATAGATGAAGAGAGACTATTAAGAGCTGAGTTTAAGGTTTTGTTTCGTGTGAAGTAGAATTTATAGAGACGGACGGTTCGAAATTAGAGAAGTTAAAAAGTTACTTATGGATTCATTAACAACTTATTCATGAACATTTAATTCATTTAGCGTTTAATTTGGCGTCAAACTCTGTACCAACTCTATTTCATACGATCACATCCACGTATTTTTCTGAATCCCACATATTTACGTGGATGAGATGTATGAAACAAAATTACTATTCCTTTTTATTCCAAATAAGTGTCGTTTAAGATGAATGCACATTTATTAAGAAAGTTAATAAAATGTCTAATATATCCTTATTAATTTCATGTTAAAGTGTCTTGAAATTATAATCTGTATAATTAAGATGTTAGAGAAATTAAAAGGTAATTTTATAAGTAAAATCATAAATATGCATAAAAAGTTACAAACGATATTTATTTTAAATAATTAAAATTTCTCTAAAACGACACTTATTTTAAATAAGAAGGAGTATATAATTATAGGTACAAAAAAATTGGTTCCTTAATTTGAGCCACCACTCCCGAAGAGTCACCATCTAACTTTAAAATCATTGTCTTTTGATTTACCAAAATAGTGAATTCTAACCGGTATACTACATTCATTAGGAACTTTCTAATTCAAAAGGTTGAATTGAACATTAATGGGAAAATTGGTCGGTCCTTTTGATCTTGTGTTTTGAGTCGGATTCAGTCAAATGTCGGTTTGAAACTTGACCAATATGACCAAAATCACTCAAACACCGGATTAATTAAATTTAAACGATATTAATCTTTATTTTAAAATAGTGAAAATCTTGAACCGGTTAATTTATCAGTTTATTTTTTACTCTCCAGTTTTATTTAGTTTAATAGTCCTTGTTGTTAAAAATCGATCAGATTATTAATTAATAGGTCAATTTTCGTAAACTAATCAGTTTTTATAAATTAAAATAAAACAATTAATTTTTATTTAACTTTTTCTTTTTTGATACGTAAAGATATTCTTTTCAGTTATTTTTCAAATTCTTTAATTTTATTCAATCTTTAACTAATTTTATAACTGTTTAATATTGATTGAATCTGTTAAACTATAAATCTCTTGTCTTATCGGTTTAATTTTCAGTCCAGTTTTGAAAACATCGATACAAATCATTATTAGATATGACAATTTTGGCTCAACTCAACTTTATTTTGTTCGATATTAATATGCTAAATTCAAATTGACTCGAATTAATTTAAATAAATATATATTAACTTATTAAAACAATTTTAATTGTTTGATAAAATATTGTTTTTTAATTTTAATTTTAATTTAATTAACTTTAGGATTTATATTAAGGACCTGTTTGGATGAGCTTTGTCGGTAGAGCTTTTCTGAGAAGAGATTTTCTAAGAAGCCAGTTGACTGTTTGGCTGTCATTTGAAAAAGATCTTTTTTGAAAGAGCTTCATACAGTAAACTATTTGACAACATAAAAATACAAAATATTTTTAATTTTAACTATATTTTATTTTGCAATAAACATTATTTATGCATATAAAAATTATTTAAAGTATATTAAACAATATGCAAAACACAATATATTAGTTATTATATAATTTTAAATCATATGAAACATAAATAAAAATATATATAACCAAATCTTTTATATGGATTATAACATAAGTAAAACTAATATAAAAAATAAATACTAAAACATATAAAAAGTCAAATAATACGTGAAGATAGGTTTGTGAGTATTGTGAGAATTATGTGTGAAACGTAAGGATAAAAGAGACTAAAAAATAGGGTCATTAATTGATCTGAAAAATCTACTGAAAAAGCGTTTTTAAAAAAAGCTCTAAATTTGAGCTTCTCAAAAAGTTGTATTTTAGCTATCAAAAATGTTATATCTACTAAAAATTTACTTTTTTATTTTACAGTCAAACACTCACGTTTCTTAAAAAAATTATTGCTGTAGAAAAAAGTGCTTATTTATCCTCAACTAAACAGACACTAAATTCTGGCCCAGAAAAATGTCAGAATTGGATTCGGCCCATGATTATTATCATGCCTAATTCCAACTTCACAATGCTGTCAAATCGCAGAGTGCGACCGCGTTTTTGTGACAATCCTTCCTACCCTATTAACGACAAGATAAATATATTCGATTAAAATCAAATAAACTAACATTAACTGACAAAGCAACCGCATCGTCTCCGCTCTCTCCGTCTCGCAAAATGGATCGATCGCAGCTTCTGTTGGTCGGACTACCAGTCTTTCTGTTCTTTTCCGACATCATAAGTCTCTTCACGGTGTCTCCGCCGCCGCCGCCGAAGCCTGCTCCGGCCGCACACCACCACCACCACCACCACCACCCCCCGCCAAAACAGCACCAGCAACAACCGCCGCTTCAGTTTCCAGCTCAGGTCTCTTGATTTTTGGTTTTATAGTATTGTTTTGTGTGTGTGTGTGTTTTTGGCGACTTAAATTGTTTACTGATTGCAGAAACAGGGCGTAATTGGAGAGTTGAACAGTGTTGGCTATGGCAGCACTATTAATATCAACTTTTGCGCTTCTTGCTCTTACAGGTCCTGTTTTCTAAGCTATATTCTCATGCGATGGTTGTTTAATTTGGTCTTGATTTGGTGGGTTTGTAGTTGCTTAAGCAGTTCGAGATGAAATTATTGAGCGTGTTGAACCAAACCCTAATCTGTGCGGTTTGAAATTGGGATTATTCCGTTTTTGTTGAAATTGGAGCTGGGTCCTGAGTGTAACCTTATAGAGGAAGAATTTTAAATCAAGCTTCATGTTTTGCGACATCTTTTATTATTTGAAGCATTGAGAGTTCTTTTAGGATTTTCATTTTCTTAGAATTCTGTTGGAGGTAGACCTTAACTAGCTCTATTTTGATCTGAGAATAATATAGGGAGAAGGTATGTTTATGTTTACAGGATCTGATGTTCACATGTAAGTTGTATTGCTTTTGGCAGAGGAACTGCAATAAACATGAAAAACATGCTGGAACATGAGTTCCCTGGGATTGAAGTTATCTTGGCAAATTATCCTCCTCCTCTTCCAAAACGCTTACTGAGCAAAGTTGTGCCAGTTGTTCAATTTGGAGTCATTGGGATAATAATGGCTGGGGAACAGATTTTTCCAAGGTTGGGTTTTGCGACTCCACCTCCTTGGTACTATTCTTTGCGTGCAAATAGATTCGGAAGCATTGCAAGCACTTGGCTTTTCGGAAACTTCATCCAGTCGTTCCTTCAGAGTTCTGGTGCTTTTGAAGTGCATTGCAACGGCGAATTGGTAATGTTCTTTTACTTCTTGATGCCTCATAGTGTATTTTTAGATGCAGAAATTGGTTCACTAGCAACTACAATTCTCGGCCATATGAGGAAAAAGTTTGGACTCTCGTGTATATCATGGTGATACATACTGGAATGCACTTGATATTTGCGGTGACCTTGTTTTTTACTGATTGTCTTGTTATTGGATACTACAGGTCTTCTCCAAGTTAACGGAGCACAGGTTTCCAGGTGAAATCGAGTTGAGGGATCTTGTTAGCAAAAAGCTTGCAAATACTGTTGTTGCCAATGGCAATGGTGCTTATAACTTATAAAGTTCAAGTTCGTTATAAAACACAGCTTGTTTAACAACAGTAAGCAGATTCGGTGTTGTTGGAGATGAACATCTTATAATGTTCCATAACTTTGGCTATTTTTTCTCCGGTTATGTAGTAGTTCTTTTATGTTTTAGCCATGACATAACATCAACTTCAGCTATTCTCTTCTAGATGTGTTTTAACCCCAGCCAACCTGATTCAAATTGTTGGTTGTTAGCTAAATCTTTAATGGTCTTAAGTGACAAAAATGAAAGGATCAGAAAATGGGAGAATCTCTTTATCTCAATCAATTTCAGATGGAAGAATGTTGTTCTGTTTGATCATGCAATTCTTTTTGCTCTCATTTTCTCTGAAAAGTGTCTTTTGATGTTAGCCTTAGCCTAAAAGACATTAAATGGTGAACCAAAGTCTTAGTGTGCAGCACTCTGGTCTTGAGATGCTCTTGCAACAAGATTTAAAAGGCTGAGTACTAGCTTTTTCCTTTATAATATTTCACAGAGAATATTTCTATAGCAATATATTAACAGAACAGTGTAATCTGATATATCCAGTGTTATTTGCATCTTCCATGCACAGTCAAAACTACAATCTGCAAAAAGAGGATCTGTTTTTACTTTCTATAGTTGCCACCATTTTCGATTCTCCATTTTCTTGGCAAGCTTTGTTGCCAGGGATGCATAGTCTTTTGCCCTACCTTCCAGCTCCTCGGAGTTCTTGCTAAGTTTCTGTTGCAATTATCAGAAAAAATGAGTTTAGAAGCTGCTTTGGTTTACCCTTAAATTTGGAGAAGCTATCGGTTATCCTAGAAAATAACATAAACTATGGATTGGTAAGAGATGATTAGCCTATTGTTTGCCTAGTCTATGGCAACGGGTCAAGTCGGATCCGAAATTTTCTATAGGGTAGAGTTTGGTTCAAAACTTGATAGGGCTGCTGGATCTTCAAGTTCAAAATTTGTTATCTTTTCATTTGAACTTGTTTCTCCTAAAACTCAGTTGAATCGGGCAATGTAACTCTAGCTTGCCTTGAAACTCGGTTGAATCGGGCCATATCCGATGCAGTTATATGAGAGAGAACAAAAGAATAGGAAGGAATTGGTCTTTGGGAGTCAATAATCCTACCTCCAGTTTGTCCTGCCTCTCCACAAGCTTGTTTCTTGCAAGAGCAGCAGCTGAACTAGCATCCTGAAGCCAAAGATAAACCGAACATCTGATCATTTAGGTCTAAAGATAAAATGATAACTAAAACTAGCACAAGAAATTTTGCCTCAGGTTTTCTGTACTTGGCTATAATTTCCTTAGCAGAAGAACCAGACCCTGCAGATTTTTCCCTTTCTGCTCTCTTCTCTGCAATATAATCCGAATCAAATAGGAAATGTTACTCCAAATCCGAGAACTATAATGAAATATACACACTTTTTCTTTCCCGAACCAGGGATCTGTGAACAAAACCATATACTGAGATAAAGAAGAAAAAGTTCTACCTGTCCTGATGGTGTCAACTACACGCAGTAACCTGGTTGACATGGTTACAGGTCTATCAACTTCCCTGTCCGCCATTAAGGAAGAAAAGCTTTTGATGAAGATAAGCTAAAAAGGTCTGAACTATGAAATGATGTATGTGAAGATAATGTTTTTAAGTCTAAATTAAAAGGGATGGCTTCCTGATTAAACCTACATTAAACTCCGCAAATCTATATTAGACTCAACTTTAATTAGTAAGAAGTCAACCTCCACAAATTCCTGACTTATTTATAGCAAAAATGTCTGCTCTTCAACGAATAATGTATTTGATAACAAATTTAAAATTTTTTTACGATTTTATAAAATAAAAGATTTTCATAATTTATTTCTTAAAATTTTGGATTAATAATAGTTTAATGAAACTCATTTACACTTTAGATTGATTTTCTTTATATTAGGCTTGACAAAACCTACCCAATTCGGCTTGGTTCATTCCGAAATCGATAAACTTAGACTGAACTGAATGAATTTTAATACTGGATTCGAGGTTTTTTATTTTTAAAATTTCGAACTTTGGATCGGTTTTGAAATCCAACTTGAAGCCTAAATTTTTTATTTAAAACGTAGTCGTTTGGGTAAAATTTTAATTATTTAATAATATCATAATTATTTCAAATAAGTTTGTATATAATTAAGAATGTTTATTTTCACTATAAATTTTTAAAATTATAAAATATAAAATTGTTAATATATATAAATTTAAAGGATAAAGGTTATCATTCTTTAAAAACTTTCAAACATAAGAGAATTTTGTTACACTTACAAAAGCTTTTTTTCAAATATTAAGATATTGAAATAGGGATAATAATCATATGAGTTAAGTAAAATTTTCAGTGTCCATGTGATATTTTTTGGTAAAATGAATTTAGTTTAAAATTTGATTAAATTTAACTTAATTGTGAGCTCAAACAATTTTAAACTCGATTAAACTATGACTAAATCATATTATTTTAGTAAAATATATTTGTTTCATTCTAATTAATTAATTAAATTGGGTTGAGCTTAGGAATGACAATGGGCCAAATTGGGCTAAGCCTTTGAGTCCAGTCCAATGCCGATCACGCTCAAGGAAGTAGGTTGAGTTCAGGCTTGACCCAAGCAAAAATTTTATTAATTAGTAGTGCAAAACGATGTCATTTTGCATAGAAAAATCAAGTCTACAAAACTGAGCCTCGGGTCAGGCTCCTTTGCCATTCCTAGTTGAGTTTTTAAAATTAAAATTTAATGTAAAACACGTGTAATTAAAACTTTATTAATTGAATTGAACTAAAATCATATCGTATAAGAGATGATCATCATTAAATCAAATTCACAATTGATGTTCTAATATTTTCTAAAATTCATTTGTTAATTTACCAATAATGTTTTAAACACCAGACCAGAAGTTCAATGAATAAGATAAGAAGTTTACGGTTTAAAAGATTCAACCAATATTATATGGCATAAAATTGGCTAAAAATTGAATAAAATTAAATAATTTAAAATATGATTGAAACATTTCTAAAATTTTGAAATATAATTAAAAAGAAAATATTAAATAAAAATTAATTAATTAATTATAGTTTATAAGGACTTATTATTATGCAAAATTTGTCTTATTAATTATTAATTAATAGACTAATGAATTTTTAATTACAATAATTATTAAAATAAATTGAACCAAAAAATTAAAAAATTAAACCAAAAATAGCTGGATTAAAATTTTTATAATTAAAATGGTAGAATGGGTTAAATTTTTTATTAAATAATTTATTTTTTGCACAAACTTAAGCCTGATCAAATTTGGGATGCCCATAACTCGACTATAATCGGATCAAATTAAATTATTTTAAATTTTGAATTTTAAAAACGTTATTATACTTAAGATTTTTGAATTTCAAATAAAAAAACTTTGATCTCAATTTAAAATTCTATCTTATTGATTTCAGATCGAGCCACTGATCAAAACATTGCCTCGTATAAAATGAACACGCAAGCGAACCCAAGCATGAACTGACGTCTTCTTATCACCAGTCTCGAAACTCTCAAGAGCGTGTTTGGTTGGTTCGGTTTTTTGAATTTTTTTTAAAAAAAATTTCTACTGCAAAAATTATTTTAAAAAAAGTAAGTGTTTAATCGTAAACTTTAAAAATATTTTTAAAATAAAAAATAACTTTTTCGGAAGTTGATTATGCGCCACTTAGTTAAAGAAAGAAATATTTTCGGCTACCAAAACGTCTACTCTATTTTTTCTGTTCAGTCAACACGCTTCTGCTCAATATCTCAACTCATCTTCTCAAAGGTTTGTTCTTCGCATGTTATTTCTTCTTTACATTTGAGCTGCAGTGGAGGAAGCTTTGTTTTTGTTTCTAGTAAGTTAAAACTACAAGCTTTTTCTCCAAAACAAATCCCTAATATCTTGTGTTTATAGAGGGTCATCCATCCCTCTTATGTGCCAAATTATAATACTCAGGACAATGATCGGTTAAACGCTTGGGAGCCCGATTATATTCGAAGAATTCCCAATTCAATCCGTCGGTTTGTCTGTCCAGAACAACCACATCTTCCGGTCGTCCGTCGCCGTCCAATTCGAATCTTCCGTCACCATCCCTAGCTACTTTCTCCAAAGAGGAGCTATTGGGAAGTCTCCATCATTGTGTTCCTATCGCCGTCGCTTCGTTTTGGAAAAAAGAACTGTCGGCGTCGAGGGGTATAGGTATCTCTGCCGTGCACGGCTGTCTGATACTGTTAGGCCAGATAGGAATCGCACCAGGCAACACCTCCTTGTTGTTTTTGTTTTTTTGTTAGTCAATATCGACGAGGATGAGGAGAGTAAATGGCACGATTTTCCTTCTTGCCAGTGTTCTTTGTTCTGTTTGATTGTTTACTGTATTAGTCCTTAGTACCAGTGATAATTACAATCACTTTGTTGAATCATCTAAAAGTTTGCTTGTTCATGAATTTTCTTTAGGAAAAGCTATTATCTTTTATAACTCGTTGATTTGACAATCATTATATACATAAGCATAATATACAATACATGGAATGAGAATGTTAGTCTGCCTATATAATGCATGTTTTTGTTAGGTTTGACTGATGTCTATTGATTCATTGGAATTAGTTTTTCATATTGATTTTTTTTTGGTCGAAATGGAGATACATTAATCGGAAATAACTTGGGGGGGAAATGAAATCCCCGAAATATCCTCTAGGAGGATAGACAGACAACCCACAGGCGAGGTCTGAAAATGTGAATGCAAAGGTCAAAAGAAAGGGCATAGTTGGCTAACCAATCCGCAGCCCGATTAGCCTGTCGGTAGACATGTCTGATCTTCCCAATCCAGTCTCTAGCTAATAAGTGCTGAATCCCTAGCACCAGGGAGTTAACCCGGGTGGGCTGAGGGGCAGAGGACGATAATATGTTGATAATTACCAAGGAATCCACTTCTAATTCCACTTGCCTAAAGCCAAGGTCCCATGCACGTTGTAGACCTGTCAAAACCCCTTAATATTCAGCAGAAATGACAGTACAGTAGCCAATATTATGTGCAAAACCACCTAGCCAAGCTGATGCCCACGAAGTTGTAACTTTATAAGCACCATCCGTATTGACTCATATCCAGTTAGGTGGAGGATTGCTCCAGCCCACAAGGGTTTCCACCCGCAACCTTGGGCGCGAAAATGCTCTATCAACTATTTCTTTGGCTTGTGCTATGGATTGGACGTAGGCGAGCACTTGCTGCTGAGGGTGTATAGGCCAGGAGAATTCGGCATCGAAAATTGTTTTATTCCGCCAATACCATAAAAACCAGCAAGCCGTCCCAAAGACCATCGACCCTTGAAGCCCATGTATCTGTGTGCATTGTTTTAAATTACTTGATATCCAAGTGGTTATAGATGAGCCAAAAAATTCAGTTGAGTTTGTAATGGAGTACAAGCGGCATGAGAAGGTGCGAGCTTTACAACCGTCGAGGAAGATATGCAAAAGTGTTTCTGGTGCGCCACAACTCTAACATGTGGGATCGGTGGATAAGCGTCGTAAATGGTGTTGGTAGTTCGTGAGAAGTCGAACCCGATTCAATAACCATAGAAATGTTTTGATCCGTGAAGGCCCCTCCTAGTTCCAAATGGTGGACCAAATTGTAGCACTATCAGTGTCTATGTGTCCATCAATCAAATTATAAGCGGACTTTGTCGAAAATAAACCATTGTGGGAAGCTCCGCATATCAACCGATCAGGACCCAACATAAAGGAAGGAGGTAGGGTACCTGCTATTGCCATGCAAATCGAATTGGGGATTAGTAACTGAAAAAGCTGCCAGTTCCATCCACCATTGGTATCGGTAAAGAAATTGACTAGAAGATTGGATAAAGTAGGCGGAATGGGTTGGAGTGCACTGTTTCTCAGGGGCCCAACATCATGCACCCATGCATCCTCCTAGAATTTAGTAGTTGCGCCATTGCCCACCACCCATTTAATACCTCGGAGTACATAGCCCCATACCCAAGCAATCCCGCGCCAGACCATGGAGCTACCCGTCGATGAAATGGAAAGTGGAAAATGATTGCGATCAAACTTATATTTTGCACTAAGAACTCGAACCCATAACACATCAGGCTTGGTGATTAGGAACCAACCTAGTTTTGAAAGTAATGCATCATTAGAAACTCGTAATTTCTGCAAACCTAATCCTCCTGATAACTTCGGCTTGCACACCTGGTCCCAGCTGACTAGGCGGGTCTTATTATGTTCCTCAGTTGTGCCCCACAAGAACCTACGTATGATTTTCTCCAAATCGTCGCATAATTGTCGAGGGAGACAGACGGTTTGCATTGTGTAGATGGGTAAGGCAGATAGCACCGATTGGATTAAGGTAACCCTACCCGCCAGCGAAAGGTGTTTTCCATTCTAGCCATTAAGGTTCCTCTGCACATTGTCAATGAGATATTGGTAGGTTCGTTTAGAGCAACGCTCACGGAGAATAAGGACCTCGAGATACTTCCCCAGATCATGCGTATGCTGGAAACCCAAACGTCGACAAACCGCACTAGCCAAAGAGTTGGAGATATTTTTAGAAAAAAAACACCGCGTCTTGGTCTGACTAACTTTTTGTCCTGACATGAGGCAAAAATTGTGTAGGATGTCATGAATGAACCGCACCTGATCGTCGTGTATTTTGGCGAATAATAGTAGGTCATCCGCGAAGAATAGATGCGATAACTGAGGACCATGTCTGCTCAAAGAGATAGGCTTCCATCGTCCTGCCTAGACGGCCTGGGTGATCATATGTCCCAGTCGCTCCAAGCATAGAACAAATAGATATGGCGAAATCGGGTCTCCTTGGCGAAGTCCCCGGGTAGGTGTAAAGGACTCCGATAAACCACCCTCCCAATTAACTTGCATTGAAACCGTGGTGATGCATTTCATAATGATGTATATGAGTGATTCGGGTATACCCACTAGCTCCAGTGTCTCCTGTATAAACTGTCAGCTTAGTCTATCATATGCTTTTTCAAGATCGACCTTAAGAGTAATGAAACCGGACTTGCCTTTTTTTTCAGTATGGAGTGTATCACTTCTTGTGCTATGATGTTGTTGTTCGTGATCTGACGATTAGGAACGAAGCTACACTAATTGGAGGCGACTATATCTGATAGATACGGTTGTAACCTGCTAACTACAATCTTCACAATGGTTTTATAGATAACCGTACAAAGACTGATGGGTCGAAATTGTGTAATGTACGTAGGTGAAGGGAGTTTAGGAATTAACACAATGATAGTTTTGTTGATCTCCGCGTCCCATGTTTCCAATCTGAAGACTCTCTAAATATATTCGACTAAGGAATGACCTACTATATCCCATTGTTTTTGGAAGAAGATGGCATGGAATCCATCAATCCCAGGTGCTTTATTGGCCTCTATAGCAAAGATGGCCTATTGCACTTCTGATGCCTGGATCGGAACTCTCATACTTAATTTAGCAGTAGAATGTAGAGCTGGAAACACTCCCTTGGGCAGAATCCGAGCCTGGTAACTCTCCTCCTCCGTGTACAGTTGTTCCATGTAAGCTTGAGCCATACTTCGCAAAGCAGTGGTGTGCGAGATTAGTTGACCTGCGTTATCCCTTAGAGCATGGACTATGATGAGTCGCCTTTTGGCCGTTGTAGTGACGTGATAGTACGCCGTATTGCGATCGCCGTGAGTTAGCCATTTGGCTCGCGATTGTTGATTTTGAAATAATTCTTCTTCGCACAAAACTTGTTCCAGTTCTTTTCTGAGGAAAATCTCCAACTGTGTCAGGGAGTCCAAGTGTCTAACTTCAAGAGCTTTTTGTATGCCTGCTAGTCTGGATAAAAGTCGACGTTTGCGGAGGAATATGTTGCCAAATTCCTCTTTATTCCAAGTTCGAAGTTGAATTGCAAATCGGCGCAAGGAACCACTGAAATCATTGTGATCCAGTGCCCAATATTGTTGTGTGACTGTGCGAAATGTGTCATTAGCTAATCAGGCAGCCTGAAAACGGAACGGTCTCAAAGAGTAGGAGCAAGGTTGCTGTTGTCCAAAACTGATTAAAAGAGGTCGGTGATCCGATTTTAGAAATGGAAGATGATGAACGACGGTATTGGAAAATAAGGTCTGCCAGTCATTAGAGCCAAATGGGCCGTTCAGAAGTGTCAGATCTCCAGAAGCAAATTGGAAATCCAATATTCCTGTATTTGAGATCATTAAGTGGATGGGCCGACTCTATTTATAGTTGCTTGGAGTAACTGATAGGAATAGAATTCTAAATGCTAGAAAGTGATATTATGTATGCATCCATTGCCTGTGTGCATGAGTGCACGGGGGAGTTATCCAGGCATGGATTGGGTGGTTTTGGCGTATACTATTCATCACATGTTGTCCTTCTCAATGTTTCTACTTTCTACTTCAGCCTTCTTTTTCCATTTCATCAAGTGGGCTTGTAAAAAGTTCAAACGGGTTTTAATGTTATTCCACTGATTAACTATGATGGATGTGGGGCCTTCTTTGAGTGCTCTGGGCTGAACTGCCTGTGGAGCATTGAAGTTCCTTTTTGTTTATTTTATTTCTTCCAGTTCTCCGTGGTTACCCTCAATTCATCGATCATACATTTATCAATCCTTTCTTAGCATTATATATTTACACAATTTTTCAATTCTCATTTAATCATATCCTAACATTGTAATTGCTTCAATGGCCATTCACAATTTTATAAAGTTAAATGCTCAAAAGGACGAAGAGTTTTCTTTATATGATAAAGATGATGAATTACTTCTCACAAATGAAGAAATCAAAGAAAATAAAGACGTTGAAAGAAATCATTTAAACGAGCCACAAAATAACGAGATGAATGATGCGAGAGAACATATTACAAATCTTATTGTATTACAATAAAATGCATAGTTTATTATGCATTTAATTATTTCAGCTTGAATATTTATTTTAGGATTATAATATTTTTTAATTTTTTTACATGTTTTAATATTTATTTTCATATTAATTTTATTTCATACAAAAAAACGAGACATCTCTTTAAATTATTTCCTACAAAATAGTTATCTAAAATTTCTTACAAGATGGTTATCTAAAAATTAGGTAACCGTAAATATAATATATTGTAATTTGCATTTTGTTTAGTATATTTTAAATATTATTTAGCATAAATAATTTTATTATAAAATAAAATATATTTAAAATTAATAAAAATATTTTTTATAATTGGCTTTTAAAAAAAGCTGCTCTCCGAAAAGCAATTCTAACAAAAACTCTATAAGCTGGTCAAAACATCCAAACAGGCAGCAAATTACCAACTCTCGTCTTTCTTCAAGATCCGATCTTACGATCCATTTCTCTTCTCTTCTATTCAATTCTAAATCATGACCGTCAAAGCAAGATCTGCAATCCAAGAAGGTGCGTTTCTCTATCTCTCCATAAGTGTTATCTGATTTCAATTCTATTTTCTCCGGTAGTAATCGACGGTGGTTCTTGCTTTTTGACGGCGGTTTTAGGAGATGATAACGCGGGAAGAGCGAGGACCTCTTATTTTGACTCACCACCGTTGGGTGTTTCTGTCGCCTTTCCTCAAGCTACTCCTGCGTCCTCTTTTCCTCCCTGCGGTAAAAACTTCTGTTTAAGCTGTTAACGTACTGCGTTCGATCATTTATGGCTCTTATTTTCAACGAGGAAGTAATTTAGGTGATTTAACTTTGTTATTCTCGGATTGCAGTTTCGGACTATTTTCAGCTTGATGATCTATTGAGTCCGGACGAGCAAGCTCTCAGATGGAAAGTGAGAAGTGTTATGGAAAAGGAAGTAGCTCCTATAATGGCCGAGGTACCTTTTTTAGTAAATCATATTTTAAATTAGAAATTTAGTTAATATTACAATACTAACCGAAAATATGAACTATCAATTTAGAAGTTTCAATTTGGTGCAAATATAGTACGAAAATTTTAACAAAATAATTTTTTGATAAAAATCAAATAATTAGAAAAAATAACGGTCGATGATTGCGAAATAATTGACATTTTTGATACTTGATTGATACTCTTGTACTTCTAACTAATAATATAGAATGAAGTTCAGGGTTTAAAACGTATATAGCACTGTTTTTTTTATTATTTTAAAAATTGGACTAAAAGCTAAACTTTAAGGTTTAAAAGGTATTAAACTGTAATAAAATTGACTAAATATTGAATAAAATAAAAAAGTTGAAATATAATTAAAAGAGATCGTTTTGCCCATCAAAGAATTTAAGTTTTAGCTGAAAAAATTGTGAAATGAAAACTAATTAATTTATTTTCGTTTATAAGAACTTATTAATTAATAAAAATTAATTGATGTTTAACAAGAAGAGTTATTAAAGTAAATCGAACCGAAAAATTAAAAAATGAATCAAAAATTGGGCAATTTAAAATTTTTACGATTGAATTGGTCAAATCGATTAGATTTTTTAATCAATAGTTTTTTTCTCTGTGTTTTGATTACTTGTTAATTTGGTGTAGATAAACTATAGATGATTCTGTATATATATAAGGTTTTTCAAAATTTTGATATTTGTTAATTTGATTTTAAAATGACCATATATGTGAACAAAATGTAAAGCCTTGTATAGGATAATGTTGCTGTTAGGAGTAACAATAAATGCCACAGTCCACACGGTAATGCCTTGTATAGGATAATAAGGTTGCTGTTAGGAGTAACAATAAATGACGGTAAAGGACGATGATTGCAGTTGCAGTGAATATTTTGCGGCCAGCAAGGAGTGTCATTTGAATGGTACTTGTTCTTTTTTGCAGTATTGGGAAAAGGCGAAGTTTCCATTTCACGTTATTCCAAGCCTTGGTGCACTGGGCATCGCTGGTGGGACGATCAGGGTAAGTTTTTGGGTCTCTGTTGACCTTTATTGTATTCGGAATGAGTTCAAATTTGGAGATGTTTGGTGTTAATTAGCTCAACTTTAGGGCTATGGTTGCCCTGGTCTGTCTATCACTGGAAGTGCTATTGCTATAGCAGAAATTGCTAGAGTCGATGCGAGCTGTTCAACTTTCATTTTGGTGCACTCATCCCTGGCAATGCTAACTATTGGTAGGATTTTGGGTTCGAGTTTGATGTTTCTGCTTGTCCCTTCATTTTAGTGAACTGACATGGTACTTATCAAGTCATTGTTTTGGCTGTCAAATACAGCACTTTGCGGGTCGGAGGCGCAGAAGCAGAAATATTTACCTTCTTTGGCTAAGCTTAGCACCGTAGCGTGTTGGGTAATTGATCCTATTTAGTTGCTTAGACAGTGTACTACCATATTTCTCTGGTTTTCAAGTCACTTAGATGAACTTACCTCCTTTTCTTTAGGGGTTGACAGAGCCAGACTATGGAAGTGATGCAAGTGGAATGAAAACAACAGCAACAAAGGTGTGACCAATCCTCGCTTTTTATATTTCTCAGCTTTTGCAACTATCCATTGTCACTCTACACAGTAGCTCTCATTGACTTTCTGGTTCTTTTGCATTGAAGGTTGAAGGAGGTTGGATAATTGAGGGCCAAAAGCGCTGGATAGGGAACAGTACCTTTGCTGATTTGTTGGTCATATTTGCCCGTAATACGGAAACAAATCAAATCAATGGGTATGTAAGACACTTTTATCATGTGTGTGTAGCCAGCCATGTTAATTTATGTGTTATTTGAAAATCTCACTCAGTACAACCGATATAAAAGAAATGTAATCAGATCTGTGAAGATTATCAGCCATATGAAATTTCAACGCTGTACTGGATTTAAGTGACACAATTTTCCTTTCTCTGCAGTTGTTTCTCCCCTATTTATGTATTCTCATTGGCTCTGTTTCAGATTTTTGATAAAGAAGAATGCCCCTGGATTGACAGCTACGAAGATTGAAAACAAAATCGGCCTACGAATTGTTCAGAATGGAGATATTGTGATGAAAAAAGTTTTTGTCCCTGAGGAGGACAGGTTGCCTGGTGTCAATTCTTTCCGGGACACGGCTAAGGTACAAATATAACAGTTTTGATAGGAATTTTTCTTCTATTAATCATGTGTACTTGGTTCGAGAACATTTTGTTTTGGCATCAAATTTACAGTGAAAACATTTTGTCCGTTGAACACCTAATGAACTAGGCAGGCATATTAAATGTGTTTGTCTGTGCTACTATTATGTTTCTTACCTGCTTTTTTCTGTTGTCTGATTGTTGAATTTCCGAATCTAGGTACTTGCTGTCTCTCGCGTAATCGTTTCCTGGCAGCCTATTGGTATATCAATGGGGATATACGACATGTGTCATAGGTATCAATCGAATTCCGTCTCTCTTATATATTCTTTCTATCGATAGTGACATTTAATGATTCTAATCCGACTAAAAAAGGTATCTGAAGGAGAGGAAACAATTTGGAGCACCATTGGCAGCTTTCCAAATCAACCAACAGAAACTTGTCCAAATGCTTGGAAACGTTCAAGCCATGATACTTGTTGGTTGGCGTTTGTGCAAGCTGTATGAAAAGGGTACGATGACTCCAGGCCATGCCAGCTTAGGAAAGGTACAACCAAATGTATTAAAAGCACATTTTTTGTATTCATGCTTTTGCTCCACTCAACAATCTGGTTTTTCTGTCTTAACAGTCATGGATTACTGCTAAAGCAAGAGAAACCGCAGCCATTGGACGGGAGCTACTTGGCGGCAACGGGATTTTGTCAGATTTCCTCGTCGCCAAGGTCTTCTCTCTGAATTCTTTACCCTTTCTGAACCCTACAACGTAATCTAGGACCCCTGTTTAATCATAGTTTTGACCTTTGATTAACTCAATTGATGATTTGAGATTGATCATGTGATCGTTTAGACCGGGCAAGGACTGATATCTAGCCGTTTGTTTCGTGTAATTCGTATCCATCGATTTACCATTTTTGCGCAACTTTTGCAGGCATTCTGTGATTTGGAACCTATATACACTTACGAAGGAACTTATGACATCAACACCTTGGTAACAGGAAGAGAAGTAACTGGTCTTGCCAGTTTTAAGCCAGCTTCATTAAGCAAGCGCAGCCGCCTGTAGAATCATACACTCTCTTCGGAGGTCTGTGTGATGACATTTCACTTCATCTTTCATGTACACGTCAACTGACATAATAATGGAACCAGCTTGGTAATTTCAACTGGAAAAACTTCACGATAAGGCTATATTACCAACATTGGACCTCGATAGGACCCTTTCTGGTACCGATACCCCTCCTATCTCATACCGTTATCCCTCCTCCGGTCATTCTGGCACCAGTACAGGTCTCAATAAGAATATTTGTATGCGAACTTTGTACAATAAAATGACTAGTAAGTTACCTTTTGGAGTGATAGACATATTTGACCTTCATACTGTAAGGCATGTGCTCTGACTTAGCAAATGGCTTCAGGATTAGAAATTTAATATACAGATGAAAGAAATAAACATTGCAGCAAATATGAGTAGTTGCAAACGGTAAGAGTCAATCCTGTGACCTCTTCAATATAGAACTAACCAACCAAGCAAAAGAAAAAGGCAAGCACTCCTATCTATGAAACAGATTGTGTGCTAACCAAGCTGATAGTATAATATCATGCGTTCGCACCTCTCCGTCTCTTCCCATGTAGATTCTATCGTACAAGTACAACAATGGATTCTGCAAACCACTACAAGCATACGTTTTATAACCCGAAAGAGACTATACGTACAAATATATTATCTAAGACTCTGACTGTTGTTGCATGGAGAAACCTAGACCCCTAACTTTGAGCTGAAGCTGAGCGATTGCGATCAAGTACCTCACATTTTGCACAGGATTCAGAATCTCCAACACTCTCGCCACTGTCCTCGTCCGTAACATGTCAGCATTCGACACAACCGTCACCAGCGAAGATTTAAGTTGGTGGATTGCTACACTCGCCCCCGTTATCTCGCCGTCGACTAAACGGCCCTGCCGTCTCGCCAGCTCCATCAATGGCGGCGCTCCCACGCTCTCCTGAATCTTTGCCATGGCGTCATTTAGGGTTTTTTCCTCCATTCTCGTCACCTCAATCACGCTTCGCATCCTTGTGGCTTGGTTGGGGGTTAAGTCGTGGACCGAGTCCCTGACGACACGAAAAGCTAAAGAGGGCTTGAAGCCGGCGACCCAGAGGAAGCTTCTTTCCAAGGAGGAAAACCAAGGTGGTGAGAAAGCGAGTGTTACGTCTTGGTGAATAAGTTGGGACTTCTCTTCGTAGTATTGTTGGTAATGGTTCAGAACTCTGCAAACCAAGTCTTGGAGGTCTTCTTCTCTGATTCCGTTACAATTTTCTCTAGCGCACAAGAGTTCATCGAGGTAGTGCTCTTGGCGTGCAAGCCAGCCTTCAAGAAAGCCGTCGAATGACGCTGACTCGCCGCTTGGTCTGGTGGATCTCGACGCACCTGGCATTGCAGAGTGTGAAGAGGCAACAAATTGTCTTGTTGGTGGATGTGGTTATTCAACTTTTTATGTGGTGGACATTAATACAGGAGCCTGAGGACTCAAGTGAGGATTGCTTTGAGGAGAGGAGAGATTTCGCTTCGTAGAGAAGCAACTCACCGCAGCGGAAAGCTTCACAGTGAAGAATAGAGGTGGAAGAAGGGAAGTGGACAAAGAGAGGTCACAGAATCATGCAAGACCCACGTAGAAGCTGGAGCCAGTGAAGACCCGTTCATAACTTGGGGATCTTGGGAGTTTGTGACAATGGAGGAAAAGAGCAGTTGAATATTGAGACCACGGTATAAGATAATAATGACCTGAAAAGAAGCAACCTCCCTATTAGACAGATTAAGAAGAAGGGAAAGGAGAGGAGACGGGGTTTGATGGTGGGTTCGGTGAAATTATGTCTTGGAGTGTGACAAACGATACGCTCCAAAAAAAAGCACGTTTTGATGGTTGAGTAAAAGAGTCTTTTTGGGGGTTTAGTACTAGTGCTTCTTGGCTAAGGCGGTGTTGCATAGGAAAGCCTACTGACGTGGAGACTCTAAATGATGCCAAGTGGATGAACAATAAGAAGCCAAGTCAGTCAATCTACAATTCCGAGGCAAGAAAAAACTGTCGATGGATTCGGTCACAAGAAATACCCTGGCATGGGTGATTGGCTCAGTAGCTCGGTGGCGATGGGACATGGTGATGGCTGGCCGTGGAAACGGTCGCTGGTGGTGGGGCCATGCCATCAGATAACACGACGGTGATGGCGCTCTCACGACATGCGCATGATCCTTATACAGCAGACCGGCAACTGTGGCTCCTTGCTGGATTGACACCTGTAAGACTAGTCACAGTTTAGTATCTTTCAACACCGCTTGAAACTATATAGAAAATTTCGTAAATATAAGTAATATGTATATGTGTATATATATATATATATTTACATGTATGAGATCCTTCATGTGTAGGTGTTTGTGTATTTTATATATACAAAGCAAGTATGAGATCCTTCATGTGAAATTTAGCAGCTGAAGTATACCTTTATAAAAGGTGATCGAGAGAGTGAACATCACCAAATGGCATTGCCCAACTTGAGATTTGTGCTTTAAAGAGTGCCAACTCTGCACCAATCACCTCGTTTAACGTTAAACCCATCACCTGCGAGAGAAGCAAATAGGCCCTTTCACGACCCATCCACTGGGCCTAAGTTGATCAGTCAACCGCCACATGTATGAACATGCCCAAGGTTCGTGCAAAAACACAGGACACTTAAGATGCGTAAAACCAAGATCAGTGAACACAAGAATATCACGAAGTTGCAGGGGAAACTTACACGATCATATTATAAGGGCAGCAACAAATAGAGCATGTGGATTACACGTGATATATTCTCTATGATTGGAGACTCTTATCGCTGCCGGAATTCTACAGTTCGTGGTACCACTTTGGCATATCATATGACTTCGATCATAAATAAAGATCAAAAGATGGGTATTAATGCCACGACAGATTTCCTCAAATTTGAGAAGGTCCAAATCCAACGATGGAGCTACAACTGATGCTCAGAATACATACATATAAAGCTACAAAATTGATATAAACTAAAACCTTCAAATTCGATGAGAGGGAAAGATGTCCAACTGAGAAATAATGTTCAAAGCTATGGAAAAACAGGATTGGACAGACTATGGACAAAAAGTAAAATCATCATCAAAACAAAATGCACTTGATTCAAGTGAAGGTTGCCTCAAAGGCAACTGTTCTCGTCCCTGCCAAACCAAACGCTGCAACAAAACAAATATAGCGTTAGAAAATGGCATTGCTCATGAATAAATTAACACTAGCAGTAACTAATTTAACGTATAATCCAGTAGTACCACGCTTGGATCTGATTCTCATCTTTTCTTAAACCCATACTTCTTCCGTTCATAAAATAGATCTGTTTTTGCACTTCCCAAGTTTACAATTTTGGGACAACCATCTCTATCCTTTTCTTGCTGAGTGCACTCTTTGCAGTAATATGCATCAGAAATACCCACTCCTCCACAGATAACACACCGCCCTTGGAACGATCCGTAGTTGCATTCGTCGCATACCCGCACCAGCGTGCAGGGGCGGACATAAGAGTCACAGATCACACACTTACCATCACATTTCTCACACAGCCTTCCAATAGCAATCCCCGGTTGCTTACGGCACATGATCAAGTCAGGATGATGCTTGGCCATTATTGTGCAACTCTATAACATCAGTTAACAAGACAATGCCAATGACTAGCTAATAAACCATATCAATCCAATCAAGTAATAACATATTCACATAATTACACAGTTAGCAATACTAAATACGATCTCGATGCATACAATGCCTATAGAAACAAAAGCACATAAAGGAAGAACAAAGTACAAGCGATTCGTTACATCAATGCAAAAATTCCTATCAGTTATTCAACATTATCATCAAAACATGGAACGGAAAAGAGAAACAAACTGAAAGGATAGAGAAATAAAATAGCTCATATGTAGAGACCCAAATCTTCAATTCCTCATTTTCAATTCTCACTAAGAAACAATCAACACAAACTGAGAGAAATTGGAAGGAAGCATACAGCCGATTCCGATTTCCGATCTCTTTAAAAATTAAAAAACTGAGTTTCTCCGATTCGTGATCACGAAGAGCCTAGGGTTTCTGATAAATGCAAAGCAAGTGAAAGCAGAGATTAAAGAAGAAACGTACCTCAGACTCAGTGTAGGCCCTTCGAGCTCAGCAACGGAACCTCTCTCCTTCTGCAACTCCCTAGAACTTCTTAATTGCTTGCTACTTATTACTAGCACTGGAATGTCGGGCGGGCACTTGGACGAAATTGCCACCAGATGAACACTCCGGGTAATATGATCCCACAAGATAGTGATGATTGTGGCGGCAACTGCGTAATTTCATGTCAACCGTCCGATCGGGAAATCGTTTTAAAAAAAAAAAAAGATAAGGGACATTCGTAAGTCGTAACAAATTCCTCTTGCACATTTGTATATTTTTAGATTTAATTTAATATCTTGATTCAATATATTATTTCTATTAATTTTTCTACTAAATATTTTATGAGTGTTAACAAATAATAAAATAACTTTTAATTGTAAATGCTTCAAAAGATTAATTAATTTTAAAATAAATAATAAAATAATTTTTAATTGTAAAAACTTTAAAAGATTAATTATTTTTAAAATTTTTAGAAATTAATTATTAAATTAAAAACAGAAGAAATTAAAATTATCATCTTTTGACTTTATTAATGCCAAAAGTTTTAGTTAGTATTCTTGAAACATTAAAAGAGATGTTTGAACTTATTAATACTATGAATAACTAAAATTTTAATGATTTAATAATTCATAAATTATATACATCGAATAAATTATTTAATAAAATAAGTTATTTATTAACCACAAAATTAAAAGAAATTATTATTAATGGATGGTTTATTTGAATTTTTTAAAATTTATTTTTGTTAAATACAAATTTAAACAAGACATTTCTAGAATTTATATATTCTACTGAAATATTGTTGTTATTGTTGTTTCGATTTTAAATAAAACATATTATTAGGTCTTGTAATTATTATTGATTTATGAAAATAAGGATGATAAATTTAACTCATAAATGAGCAATTGAGAAGTTATACGTTGTAAATTTGGGGGGTGATTCACTGTCTGATTGGAGTGGATCGGATCGTTGAAGTCTAGAGTCAAACCATCGTCTTATGGGTTGACTTGTTTGTTTTTGTTGCTATATGTAAAGGTAAAATGGTCACCTTTAACCATAAGTTTTTACCAGTAGACAAATTTAATTATAACATTTCGAAGTGAATATTTATAATCTTAATATTTAGAAAACATTAAAATTTAAATCTCGTCTTAAAGGAAAATCCAAATGATTATATTAAGTGTCATATTAACATTAAAAATAATTTTTTATTAAAAAGAGAGCTTCTACAATGCTTCAGCGTTTACGTGATAAGATGAAATCATATTTTATTTTTAAAAATAAAAATTATTTTATTATTAAACGTGGAATCCATTATTTTTATTAAACATCAAACAATCCTTCAATTAGTGATAAACAAAACGAATTAAGCTCGTAATCAAACTCATGTTCCAAATCATCAATATCATCTTCTTTCACATCACCTCCAACCCTAGGACTACCTTTGAGGCGCTTGTATTTGGTTTTTCAGCGTGGACAATCTTTTTTTCCTCCTCTCGTACTCATAGCACGGCCTGCACACAGGGAGAGCACATTTGTTACAGACAGCAAAGAGCTCTCCATCAACTGCAATCTCAATCTCATCCCCATGACACACTTGGCCACTTAATTCTTTAACTGATTTGATTCTTGCATCCGCAGCAGCATTAATGAGCACAAACTCATTTGTGAGACCCAGCAATTAGTTGACTGCCGGTATTCATAATTGAAGTTGCTCAGTTCCCCCGAATCAGATACCAAATCAACAAGAACCCAACTCAAAACCGAGTTTTCCAACAAGTCAAAATAGTCCAATTACGCATCCTAGAACCCAAAACTGTTAGAATTTACAATGGGCTTACGGGCCCACACGAGAAGGAAAGCTAGACCACATACAAGCCCAAGTGAGGTTTCATCATAAAATCAATTGGTAATAGGTGAAGTAGCCCACTAGACTTATATGTTAGTCTTTTTTCCTCCTCTCATACTCATAGCACGGCCTGCACACAGAGAAAGCACATTTGTTACAGACAACAAATAGCTCTCCGTCAACTGCAATCTCAATCTCATCCCCATGACACACTTGGCCACTTAATTCTTTAACTGATTTGATTATTGCATTCGCATCAGCATTAATGAGCACAAACTCATTTGTGAGACCCAACAATTAGTTGACCACCGGTATTCATAATTAGGGTTGCTCAGTTCCCCGATTTAGAAACCAAATCAACAAGAACACAACTCAAAACCGAGTTCTCCAACAAGTCAAAACAGTCCAATTACGCATCCTAGAACCCAAAACTGTTAGAATTTACAATGGGCCTACGGGCCCAGACGAGAAAGAAAGCTAGATCACATACAAGCCTAAGTGAGATTCTATCCTAAAACTAATTGGTGATAGGTGGAGTAGCCCACTAGACTTATATGTTGGTCTTTTTTTTCCTCCTCTCGTACTCATAGCACGACCTGCACACAGGGAAAGCACATTTGTTACAGACAACAAAGAGCTCTCCATCAACTGCAATCTCAATCTCATCCCCAAGACACATTTGGCCACTTAATTCTTTAACTGATTTGATTCTTGCATTCGCATCAGCGTTAATGAGCACAAACTCACTTGTGAGACCCAGCAATTAGTTGACCACCGGTATTCATAATTGGGGTTGCTCAGTTCCCCCGAATCAAAAACCAAATCAACAAGAACCCAACTCAAAACCGAGTTCTCCAACAAGTCAAAACAGTCCAATTACACATCCTAAAACCCAAAACTGTTAGAATTTACAATGGGCCTACGGGCTCATACAAGAAAGAAAACTAGACCGTATACAAGCCTAAGTGAGGTTCCATTCTAAAACCAATTGGTGATAGGTGGAGTAGCCCACTAGACTTATATGTTGGTC
>JAOSBP010000005.1:692456-704220 GCA_027563825.1 Erythroxylum mucronatum
GACAAATATAATGTACAAAATAAAAATTATTCTATAAATTAATAAATATTAATTTATCGATAAATTAATAAATTATTTATTTATTGATAAATTAAAAACTCCGTATAAGATAATAATTTTTCTAGTCCTAACAATATTCACTTATAGAGGTTTTACCGTATGTTCAAAATGAACGTCCGCAGATCTTATTCATCTTCGCGGAATGACTGAAAAAGAAAACAGGTATTCAGAGACTTAAAAGGCTTAAGAGATTACAGCCACCGTATTTATTTCAGAATTTGATGAAAGCAGACATAAGGAAAGCCGAAACAAATTAAACTCTTCCAAGGGATTACAGGGTTCGATGATATCCAAGTGGCTCTTATAAGCATGATTTTGAATTTCGTACCGGACAGTATATGTCATATCGGCTAGAGAATACTATGAAATAGGAGTATTTATGTATCAGGTGTAAATATCGATCGATAACGAGCCTGTTTTATTTGATACGGAACAGTATTTATAATATTGATTATATATCAATCAGTACTAAAAATTTTGAAAAATGTACGGACTAATTTGTAAAATTTTAAAAAATTTTAAAATTTAATTCCCGCCTCTCCCTTTTTTTTAAAAAAGGTTTTTCTAAAAATATTTTTAAATTTAATTATATTTATTAATAATTATTATATTAATTTTTTAGATTAAATTAAATTAAGATATTTATAATTTTAGTAATAATTAAGTTTAATTAATTGAATATATTATATTTAATTAATAGTAAATTAAATAATGTTTTATTTTATGTTTCAATTTAACCTGATCTTTTCCTTATAAGAGTTAAATTATAATAATTTAAGAGTTAAGAATATTTATTATTCTCATTATTGGTATTTTATAATGTAATTATTTATTATATAATAAAAATTTAAATTGTAATATTTTAAATAATTTATATTTTCTTAATTATATATTTGTATAATAATGATTCTTTTTTATATAAATTATGATTATTATTTATATGTGAAATATTTAAAAATTATTATTATTTTATATTAATTATTATTATTATTTATTATTTTAATTTTTAAAGACATGGTTAAAAATATACAATCTAACTGTACAATATGACAAACTATTTTGTAATTTTAAAAAAATCTAAGTACTATTTTACAAATTTAAAAAATTATTTGAAACGGCACCCAATACTAACAGTACCGATACAGTATTATACCAAAATCCAATATAATACCAAATCTAGTACGGTATTCGCAATATTGCTTATAAGTTACAAGTAATATAATTTCATATACTTTTGATGTATTATTACTGTTGCCCCAACTGGGCTATAACTTCTCGCTTTTAACTGTTGCATTTATACAAGGTTGGCCTTTGAACTCCGGAGTTGCCGATTGCAGGCTTAAATGACCTTAGTTCTCGGGTTTCATCGTTGAAGTATGCAATCTCTGTCTCTCCTGTCAGTTCGCCCCTCTGATGCACATCGAAGAAATACTCACTGGCTGGAATGATGATAAGACCGTTCCATACAATTCAGGCATATGAAATGTTATTTTAAGGAAGAAATGGGAAGCAGAAGTACCGTCATATTTCATATGAAAAAACATAGGCTATGCGCCAAAGGAAATCTTTTGCCGTTTACGTGTCCACTACTTCAGGAATAACGGCCTTGCCGAGATAAACTTGCTGCATCTCATCTCTCCAGATCTGCAAGGACAGTATCTCATTGTCTAGTTCTCAATATCATTAGAAGTAACAAACATTTAATAGAGTTCCAAGATTATGCATTAACAGAAGTGGTAAGGATGAGCAAAAGAAAATGAGAAATAGACGGAGGTGTTGAGTCAAGGAGCAGATATATGAACGGTATTTAGAGAATCAGATTGGAATTTCGAAGACTCTGAATGTTCTCCTGGACTATGCAAGTAGATCATGATATTTCTTGGAGGTTGCATCAAGAAAACCCATTGTTACATATTGTGCTTATACAATCGCACTACTAATTAAAGTAGGATTAAAATTAGTACACGCTCACTCAGTAAGAAATCATGCCCTCACCGTTTCACGAAATTCCAACCGAATATGAGGCACATTTGTTTTGTGAATATCATTTCCATCTGGTCCTCTCTTGTAGTATTCTTTCCCAATCCAATGAGACTGTAACATTGAATTCAATTGCTTATTTCATGAGAGCTTGCATTTTCTAGATTCTACGATCTTTTATCCAGAAGGAAATAGTGAACATAGCTTTGTTTTCAATTCAGAAATAAAAAAGAACATACCTTTAAAGCATGTGAGAAACCTGATTGGTAGACTGAATTCCGAGCAATCTCACATATATCACAAGAACTCAACTTCCAAACCTGCTTGGAATGGCACTTCTTAGTGGATAGTTAAGAACGTAAGAGATATTTAGTTTCAGGAAGATAAAGGGAACTCACAGAAGCAGCTATGCTATATTCTTCCACAAGAGGTTCTTTTGTAAGGTGGATTTGAAGAGGATCATCGGTAGAAAGGGAAACATTGAGGCCCCGGAGAAAAAACATAGGGAACGGGTTCCGGTGGTAGTCCAAAAACAAGGAATTGTTGCTCAAAGGAGACATGGCCAGACCAATCTGATAGAAGGAACATTGATCACCATGACAACCAAATACCACGTAATAGTCTAATTGAAAACATAAATTGTCAACAAAAAGATCATAAACTGGAAACATTATTTACCTGAGCCAAATAGTATAAATACTGAAGTACAGGTGATTTTCTCAAATTGATCCCATGTGCGATATTATGAGCCGTGAGAAAAGTTGCAGCGAGGTGGTCAATGTCACCAGCCTGAATATCAGACATGTGAGGCAGCCAGAAAAAACAAAAACCTGAATGAAGTAGAAAAGTACCTCTCCAGTATGTGGACGGAACTTTATGGTTGTCATGCCCTTTGACTCTCGAAACTGAAAAGCAAGATTGTCAAAGCTAAGCAATAGATACCTCAAGCTTGACAATAACAGGTTCAATCTTAGTGAGAAACAAATGATAGACAAGAGTGTTATACCGCATTTCAAATAGAACTAACGATAGAGGACCTGTAGTTGAGATAAAAACCAGACCTTATTTAGAGTGTAGAGGTTGGCATAGCAGTAATAAACATAGTATGAAAAGGCAGGGTTGAACACATTGGTCCATTGAGCTGGTGTAGGCATATGCTTTGTGGGGCGTCGTTCAGGCTTGCTTTCATCATCAACCAAATCCAAGCCAACAACCTAATTATTCGGACAAAAGAAGTCAGGCAAACCATATACAGGGGAATCTAACAATATTTTCTAGAAGAACCAAGGAAGAAGAGTCTACATTGAAGAGTAATTTTAAGAAGTAGCAGAGAAAAATAACAATTGAAAAGTTGATTAACTAGAGACCTTATTCAAGCATCTCTGCCAATAATATACTGTCTTCAAAATAACAGCATTTAACTTATAAAATAGGTTACTACTCCATATTCAATTTAAAGACATCAACCTTAGAGCCGATGGTATTAGGAATGGCAATGAGGGCCTAGCCTAGCTCGAAGTCAACAGGCTAGGCCCGGGTTGATAGGGCTTCAGGTTGGACATAGGTCTGGGGACTGCCCTGAAAGGCCAACTGGCCCCAACCCTCTACCAAAATGACTCCGTTTTGGTAGCAGCCGGACTGGGCTTCAGGCCATAGGCAGTGGATGTCAGACAGGACCAGACCGGCAAAATAAAAATAGATCCCCAGGGGAAAATAAGTGGGCGTACCTGTTTCAAGAAAACATGCAACTGTGGATGTGAATCTGGATCCACAGAAACCTCAAAAAGAGGGATAAAGATATTGTCAAGAATATTCTGAAATGATGTCACAATCCCCATTTCCTTGTACACATTGTATAGTCTTGGGAGCTGAAATAACACAAAACACAAATAAACACGATGATTAGATGCTTTGAGGATACATATTGGAAGCATCTGTATGGATGAGTATCTCCAGACGGTCAATGGGGAAAGAGAAGTGAAGAATATGACCAAGAGTTGAAATTGAACGTAATTGTATGCTTTTAAATATTCCTCTTCGCTAAACCTGAAGAGTGGTGGAGGGGATTTAGTGAGCCCATAGATAAAGTGTTTAAATATCTTCTCACAGCAATAAAATAGGAAACAATGACAAAAGTGTAAAGAACATGGAATGATTAACGTATGTTGGTAATATACCCATGCTAACGCACACAGGACCTTACAACATTGTGCACAAAAACAATCCTCCCTTTCCACATATGATCACATGATTACTTCCAATAGAACATCAAGCAGAATTGCTGCCATACCTGAATTAACCAAACAACATTTTCACTGTACAAGTCGTTATTAACTATCCAGCTAGCTAGTTGGTCCCACTCACTTTGCTTCCTGCCATATATTGATATCCGATATTCTTCCATCTACAGTAAAATCATATGCCCGTTAAAAAAATCCATCTTGAAACGTACATTGAGGAAAATGAGCTCATTCATATGTCTTAAAGAAGCAGTTAGACACTTTAGAAACGTCAACCTTTTGTTGAATGAGGACTTTGCTAAATGTTGGGACAAGATGGGAAGCCAGGAACTCTATGTCAATTTAGAGAAAAGGATATCCATTAGGTGCCTTTAAATACTTGTGAAACATTAGAAAGGGCTGCTTCGTTGGTGCCATATATGAAAGAAGATCACCTTATAATCAAGAAATGCACAGGTCCAACCAACAGATTGACCAAATCTATGAGCAAGTAATATATCAAGTATCATCTGACCCCCAATATTGTTAATAATACATAGACACCTATCATATACAAACTACCAATGCAACTGTTTAAATTCTCGAAACTAAAAAGTTTCCTTTTCCCAATCTTGATCCCCGGGTCAGTTAACTACTTTGAACTCAAATTAACTGGACTACCACACAGAGAGAACTCGCTACCTCCCTTAGCCAGAAAACAAATGTTTTGAGGAAACACAAGCAAGTCCAAGTTCTATAGTGATGCCACTAAAAGTTTTGATTAGTAATGCATCCATGACAATATATAGATTAGGAAATTTGTAGCCAAGTTCATCTATAAAGACTAAGAAGAAAAATCCAGCACCTGATATTTACTGGTAGCAAGATCAGAAAATACTTGTTTTGTTAGCTCACCAAGGAAGCGACCTGCTCATGAATGACGGAAGCAAGTTTACATAATAAGTTAAGCAATCATATAATTAAGAAAATAGAAAAAAAGCTAAAATTTAACCAGGAAAATTTAGCACTGGAGAGATAAGTAACTTGACCTAAATAACCAATAGAAAAGAAAAGCAGCATGCAGTTTAGAAAGCAACTTATTGAGAGAAAATGGAAAGAAGAAAGAACTAATCCTCTTTCTGAAAATTGAATCAATCAGTAAATTTCATTTCCAGAATGACACAGACGATCTTCTAACTGGTGCTATCTTTTCCATAGTTATGGCCCCTGCTTGGAAGGATTGAAACTTCTACCACGATCCTCTCCTCAACTCTCCTCTCCTCTCCTCTCTCCCCCATCACCAACCCCCAACTCAAAATGCAAGTGGAAGTATGATTAAGCTAAATGTACCTTGGATAAGATTATCTTGCTTGAGGAAAATTTCCCTGAGCCTACTTTGGCCACAGGGATTGTACTTAAGGTTGAACTTATCGAAACGATGAAAAGTGCTCTTGTCCGCATGAACATCCAAAAGATCAACGTTTAAATCGTACCTGTTGAAACAATAGTGATTTGAATACATCCTGCTTTCTGAAAACTAAAGAAAAATAATAATAACAGAATCCTATACCCTGTCAAGTCCAAGCTCTCGAACACTTCTTTCAACGTCAAGTATGTCCCATCTCGAAATATGACAACCTGAAAGTCATTTGAGAAAGTTTAAAAGTATTAACAAATGAACCATCAACACTTCATTCACGTATATGTTTGTTACAAGTCTAAGCACAGATAAATTTTTCCATGAAAATAAAAACACTAGTCGATTTACTTTTGTCAGCTTGCTCTTTGAGAAAAATCAAAAGAGAACCCACATCCCACATCCCACTGCCCAAACCCTCCACAAGTTAAATCAAATAAGAAAATAATACCCCCATCAGAAAATGAAAAAGGAAAAAAGGAAAGGCAATGGGATGAGCATATCCAACACATACCTCATCTGGCTCTTTCCTCAATTTTGACTTAATGAATCTCAAAAGATGTTTCTGATTCATGCATGCAGAGTGATGAACATGTGTATCAACTTTTCTGACATTATAAAAGTCACGATGTGGAGCACTTTTTTGAGCAAGGAACTCTCTGTCCGCATTAAGCATCAAATGAAGGTTGAACTTCTGAAAGTTTCAAAGCAAGTAGGATGTCAAAAAGCTAATGTTTATAAGTGACTCAATCAAAACTTGCCAGGTTCAAATTGCAGGGAAAAGCTTTACTTGTTCCAGAAGGTTCAGTCTATGATGGCACAATGTTCTGATATTCCCAACCGCAATAACTCGAAGTATGTGATGCAAATCAGTGAAGAAGGTAGTTGCATCAGCAACAGGAAAAAGCTCTTTCTTGCCTAGAGAAGAAGGTCAAATAATAAAATGTGAACACATAATAGCTTGGAATATAATTAATGAACCATAAAAAGAATTAAAAGAGCAAGAAGACTGGTTCTTGTGGCTTACAGTCTTTGTTTGGATAGACATGAATGACCCCATCTTGCATCTCAAAATAATGCTGAGAAGAAATGGGAAACGAATAAGAAAAATAACTGATGATACTTTGTAGCCAATATACAAATACCAGAATTAATCAGATGGACTCACATCAGACTTTCCCTCTGGTGTAAAGGCAAATGGCGCTGGATTTCGTTTTGGTGTACAAGGGTCAGAAATGACTTCTTTCTCCCACGGAGCACTAGTTTCCCTAAACAGGTATCTCTTTCGCAATTCAAGGCATTCTTGAAGAACTACATAAACCTCTACTTCATCAGCCGATGGCACCTCTGTTCCAAATTTATATCAGAAAGAAAAATATAGCAGCAAATTTTGATGTGAGATTCAGCATTAGAATCATAAATGAAATCGAGCACTTTAACAAGTAACAAGTAGACCGCTATAAATCAATTGAAGAAAGAAAAGAAGGGGTTTTAGGAAGGTGGAGAATGTAAATGAACATGTATGTACTGATAAATTGAAGATTTATTCACTTAAACAAACAAAAAGCTTTCTGTCCCCGTTTAAATTTACTGTTTGTAAGTTGCCTATAATTATTATCTTGCAATAACCATGCGATTACAAGCTGATAATAGCACAGTAAAAATTGTAGACATGGTTGAGCAAGCTTTAACAAATTTTTTGAGGCGCATACTATTTCATACTTTTGACAAAAGAGGGCATGCCAAACAGAGATAGAAGGCATTAGATACCATTGGGGGTAATTTCAAGTCGAGCAAATGTCTCATGCTCAGGTTCTTTCCTCAGAATATCAGCTGCAATAGGATCAGGCTGAACACCATGGAGGTCACCAGAGACACTATGGGATCGGATCATGCTTGAAGCAGCTATGGAGATTTGCTCTGTATTGGCATTAATATGTTCCAGAACCTAGATATGTGAAGTGGACGGCAATCCCACAACTCCTCAGAAACATGCAGCATTAATATTCAAAGAAACTAATCATGTCAAATTGAGTAACGACATCGAGAGGGAGATTCAACTTACAACATTCCCATTCGTATGAAAATATGTTGGTTCAAATTTACCAGTGTCGGTCATATTGTCTTCTTCATCTGATCCTTCCACACTCTCAAAGGCACTGGCACTGGCACTGGCAACGGGAGACTTTGGAGAAGTTGGTTTAAGAAGGCTTCCACCTCTCTTGGTATGGGTAAGAGATTTCCCTGCAAATGACCAAAGCTTCAAGTACTTAAAAGGAACAATATCCCACCAAAAAGATAAAATGAAAAACAGTCATAAAACCACAACCAATTTGAAAATTTCAGTGCCCTTGTCTAGGAGAAAGGAACGGGAGAAACAGTTTATTTTAAAGTATGGACAGAAGCAACCGTACAGAAATTGTAAAGTATAGTGAAATTCAGCGGAAGTACGCTTATGCATGCTCAAACAATCAATTAGTCTCTACCAGAGGATTCATACATCACTTCTGTTAAACCTGCATGTTCAGAGTCCAGTTTCATCCGAGTCCTCTTTACCATTCTTGATTCTCCTGATTTTCATGTTTATACATTAATCAAGCTTGAATTTTTCCATTAATGGCTGCTCCATATGGTAGAAAACAGAAAAACCGATAAAGTGTAAGCTTGCACATAAATGTTGATCGTCTGTGCCCATGTACGTCACATCTATAAGCTACATTCACAAGAATCATATTGATAAAAGCCCGAGTACATGTTATATGCTAAGTATCAAGAATATTCGTAAAAGCTTCGTTCGGCATTTAGCTAATTGACTACATTACTATGTGATTAACGTAAACTTCCTAAAAACAATATATTGTCACGCAACTACTTGACTACATTGTTTGAACACTAATATCAGAGCCGCCAATTTCAAGCCGTGTTTTTATCACTCCGGCGAAAAGTCCGACATGGCCATACCTTCAGGCAACATATGCAGCCTCGGCAGCTCCGGCGGAATACCGTCAACGTGTAACGAACCGTTACGCTTCTCCTTCCCCTCAATTCCACCGCAGGAAATGGCCGTTACGTCGGGGAGCGACGTCGAGGCCCGTCGGTAGTAACCGTTCCCCCTCTTCCGGCCGCCGCCACAGCCATGATTCCTCCGCCTCCTCAAATGCTGCGGCGACGGCGAGCCTCCCTCGAAGTTCTCCTCCCTCTCCCTATCCCTCTCCACCGTCTTCGCGAACTCCAGCAGCTGCGTTAGGGTTTTCCGGTGCATGTAGTATGCCGAAACTGCCACGAGCGAAGCTCCGACCATCGCGGCCATAGCTAGATGCATCGCATACGTGTCCATCGCTCTCTCTCTCTCTCTCTCTCTCTCTCTCTCTCTCTCTCCCTCTCTACTGAGTATTATCACCGAACTTCTAATGAGAGAACTGACGAAACTGCAGAGAGCTCCGACCTTCGAGCCAGAGCTAACAGTGCTCTGTCCTTTCTTTTTTATTCAAGACAAGTACGATTTCTTCCGTTATTTATAGGCTTAAATCGCACATATTCGCTTTCTTTTTTATTTTTATTTTAAATTAATATTCGCTTTCTTACTTGCCAGCCATTGTCATTTCCCTCTTAATCTTGTTGTAGTCGTTTAATCAAAGATTTACGGTAATTAAGTTATTAAAGTTTAAATTTTTTTTATTAGAGTAAAATATATATCTCTCCTTTAATTTACATTCGCTTCCATCTTTAAAATTTTTCTTAAAATTCTTTTTAATTTTTTAAAAAATTCTTAAACTTTATTCACAAAGTAACGACATTTATAGCTGAACCGACGATGGCGATGACGACGACGACAACAATACTTAGTACAAATTCCGTTGAAACGTGAAGTTTGAAAAGATCCAATAATACATAGCCTTTTTTTTTTACAAGGTAAAGTAAACGAAATAACACAAACAGTCTAATTATCGCAGTGTCTACGGTACAAAAAGCCGTGTTGGTCATGACACATGTGGGTCCAGACTGACATCGGAGGCTCCTAGAGATAGTGAAGGCCCGGTCTGGCTATGGTTGCAAGAGAGGCTAGACAATCTGTACTCTGGTTGCCTTCCCGAAACACGTGTTGGAGATGCACTTCTCATGGTTGACGTAGTAGTGCGAGGATACCTACCACCAAATGGTAGAGATCAGTTCCTAAAAAATGAGAGGAAGAGAGAATGTTGATCACCTCAAGGGAATCGACTTCTAAAATGAGTCGTCGATACTCGAGGTCCCGAGCCATATGAAGACCCGATTGGACCCCCCAAAGTTCGGCCTCAAAGGGCGAACCCCGCCCAATTCAGGGAAGAAATCCACCGCACCATTGACCTCGGCAATCCCTAATTAAACCTCCCGCCAGAGCGACGCGGTGACTAGACTTAACAGCTCCATCGGTGTTAAGCTTAACCCAGCCTGTGTGTGGTTTGGTCCAGCCATTAGGGTGCCCCACACCAACCTCTGGGTCGCCAAACACCCGCTGTTCAAGGTTTCTCGCCTGTTGGAGCCAGCTAACGTAATCCGTAACAGCCTGGACATAGCCTTATGGCCCTTATCCTTAATTAATAAAGAGGCTACATGAACTAATCAAATATTGCTGATATAATAACTTACTTTTTAAATTCAAAATTTACTAATTACATTAGATTTAAATAAATAATTTTAATATAATTATAACATTATTAATTTAAATTTAATTTAATTAATTCAGTCGGAGTTTTATAATTAAAAATAACAAGAATTTTTTTAAAAGATTATAAAATTTCTTAAATAACATAATTAAGATTAGAATCATTAATTTAAAATATTTTCTCACGAAGATACTATCACATTGCATGCTTTAAAGAAAATACATAATTTTATTAAAAAAATAAAAATATGTAATGAACTATATTAATTTAAATTTTATGTCTTTTGATAAATATATAAATAAAGAAATTACTCACTTCCACCTCATATTTCCATATATTTTTACAAATGAGGATAATTAAAGAAACTTTTCTCAAAATATTTACCCTATCAATCAAATAAAATTATACCTCAAGAAAATAGAGCCATAATCACAAATTTCAATTTCTAATAAGTAAATATTTAGAAAGAGCGAGAAATAATAAGAGATACATGTTTAGACAAAATATTTACAATTACACAGTACTTGAGCCATATTATAAGTAAAATGTCATATTATAAAAAATCAATTAAAATATTAAATTTAAAGAATGTTAGTTATAAAGAAGGATTGATTACATTGGTTTTTTATATTTTAGTTTTAATATTTTAAAAATTATTATTTAGTTTTATACAATTTATTGAGATATTTTATTAACTTTTGATATGTTAATAACTCCAAGATAATATCATATTATAATGTATAATTTTAATATAAAATTTTTAAAAATGGATAAAAATTGTTGAATTATAATAAAAGAAATAATGTAATTAATAACTAAATGATATTATAAAAATAATAAGTAATAATTTTTAAAATATGAAATTAAATTAGATCTTGTATTATCTTCATGTTGCATTACATTTAGGTTTGTTATAAACAACTTTTTTATTAGTAGTATGTATTATTGGACCTCTTTAGAAGTTTAGACCCTTTTCAGCGCAATGTGAGTTGTTGTTATTATTGTTACATAATTAAATTAGATTTTGTATATTTAATCTAATAAATAATGTTTTAACATTCCAAATTTGAAATCTAAATTATACACTTTTGAATTAAATCAATAATTTATTAAATAATGTAAAATATATTACAGTAAAACCTCTATAAATTAATATTTTTGGGACCTGAAAATTTATTATCTTATACGAAGTTATTAATTTACCGATAAATGAATATTTTATTAATTTATCGACAAATTAATATTTATTAATTTATAGAATAATTTTTATTTTGTACATTATATTTGTCAAATTCAACAATTAATTTTTCTGTAACTAAGAAAAGAAAATAAATAAACAATTAATTAATGATGGTGCATTGTATTTAAGTTTATTAATCTTGTCAAAAATAAGTTTATTAATCTTAGGTTAGCGTGATTCAAAATAGAGTGCATGTAGGTGC
>JAOSBP010000005.1:705608-723160 GCA_027563825.1 Erythroxylum mucronatum
GAATTCTAACATGGTATCAGAGCGGGTTGCTCTTATGTTAGTCGTTAACTCCCCGAAATGATAGATCATTTGTCACGAGTTAGACCCACACGTGAGGGGGGGTGTTGAAATATGAAGTGAGAGTTTGTCCCACATCGGATAAAGAGAGGAATGAAGGTTAATATATAAGCCTAAGGAGCTACTCCACCTATCACCAATTGGTTTTATGATGGAACCTCACTTGGACTTATATGTAGTCTAGTATTCCTTCTCGTATGGGCCCGTAGGCCCATTATGAATTCTAACACAACATAGTTTTCTTTTTTATAACGGTGGAGTGGAATTGGGAATGTTATTTTTCATATTTGCGTTGAATAAATTATTTAATATACTTAATAATTTACAAATTATGTATTTTAAAATAAACTATTTGATGATTTAGTAATTTAAAAATATTTAATTGACTAACACTTATAAGTTTAATATATCTTAACGTTTGTGTCATCAATAAAAAACTTTTAAATTTCAATTTAAACATACCATTGACAAAAGATTAGGTCACTTTTATGTTTTATAAAAATTATATTCAAATTGAATTTTTAAATAAATTTAAAAAACATGAAATCCTATTAAATTCAGATTATTAGACTCAACTAAAAAATTTAATCTTAAAATTTAAAATTTTGAGTTTGAATATGATAAATTTAAATTTTGCTGATTAATTTTGAATTTGACTAAAAATAAACGTCAAATTTATTCATAAGTTAATATTTTTAATTAATAAAAAATATATTTTTAAATTACATTTTATCATCAATCACATCAATAAAATATTATTAAGGACAATTTTTTAAGTTAATTATATAAAATTTTAAATACTTAATTTAAATTTAAATTTTATTATTGTTATTTTTTCTTATTACTTAATTTAAATTTAAATTTTATTATTGTTATTTTTTCTTATTATCATATTTATTTATTTGTAATTTGTAATCTGTAATTTAAATTATTTTTCTCCTCTTTATGGGATCATTTAGAAATTGTTATTTTATTAGTTAGAGGTAAGGTTGCGTATTATTAAAATTCTTCAGATCCCATTTATTAAAGAGGTTACGACTAGGCATTGTTATTGTTCTTAATTAAAAATCTAAAATCTAAAATTTTGGAATATCATTTTTTATATAATAATTTATTTGTCAACTAGATATTCCAAAAATGACTTAGAATTAACTAATATGCTTTTGGTTTGGACCTACCCATCCCGAGCCATATCTTCAGTTTTCTTTCATTCGATCACAAAAATAATATCACTAAGGTAATAATTTTATAAAATATGAATAAATAAAAAAATTAACTCTTACTACTTCGTGTGGATGAAATATGTTTTAGCCAAAAATAGTTTAAAAATAATTGTCATCATAAGAAAACCAAAATTTTATTTAAAAAACATTAATTTGTTCCAAAAAATAAAGTCAACGTATTTTGTGTACAAGACTCCCTCTGCAAGAGTTGAAAGAAGATCATTAATGTACGCATTCTTCTTTTTGTAATTTTTATAAAAAGGTTATTTTCGTATTTTAAATATGTAACTTTATAGTTATGAAAAAACATCTTTTACCAGCTAAAAAAAAGTATTTCAATAAATTAAAAATAAAACAACTAATAAATACCAAACATGGAAAATTGAAGTCGGTATAGAAAATTTAAATTAAAAATGATTAAAATAAAGTTGCAACTTACAGGCCACCAAATCCTTTTCAAAAGAACAGAGGAGTCAGCAGACGAACAACACCTCTCGTCTTCTTCCGATCATTCTTTTACCCAGTTTGTTGAAATGCCTAATTTATCCCTAAATTTTAACTTGAGAGGGAAGATTTGTATTTTATTATAAATGGTTGAATGTACTATAAGATTCTTGACACATTTCTCTCTGCCCATAGCATAGTTGGATGTTTGTTGGCATATTGAGTATAGAGAACTGAGTGTCCCTCAAAACCATCAAAACAAATGAGCTATGATATTATGTTGAAAGGCCTAACTTATTCTCAAAAACTAATTTGAGAATAGAGATTTGCACACTATTATAAACGGCTAAATGAAATTATACTTGTTCGATGTAAAATTCTTAACATAGTTGGTGTTTTTTTTTAATGAAATTACAATATCATATTTGATAATTAGTTAGTATTTATTATTATGAAATACGAACATTTTGATTTTATAAAATAATATTTTATTATTTATAATAATAGCAACCATTACAGTAACTATCAAACTTTTTTGTCTAATATTTTTTAATTAATTCTTATCTCGATTAAAAAACCTTGTGTAATTATTTTATTTATAATTCCTCGTTTGACTGGACTTTAGAATAGGCATCTTTTATATATCCTTTTCATATATGGTTATGATTTGTTTGAATGCAGTGAACAATAACTTCAAAATATAACCTCGAAATAAAATTTTAAATTTTAAATTATTAACTAAAAATGTAATTATTGCTAGAATTTCATTAAAATTAGTATTTTACTTTGAACCTAATTGATAATTAAGTTTAGAAATTTTAAATAAAACTTAAAGTTAGATCAAACTTGAGACAATATTTCTATTTTAGAAAAGAAAACATGATATTTCTACCTATAGCTAGCAATGAAGTCTGGCCTCTTGGTTTGGTTGCCACTCAACTTGGGAATACGCGAGGAATATATGCAAATCAGGATCAAATCTGGGAATTATAATTATTATATTTTTGTTATAAAAATTTACAATTGTTTGGAATCTCTAATGGTTTTAATCGGTGTTTTAAAAATCGGACCAAAAAATTAGTGACTCAGAGCATAAAACGATCCGATTTAGCCCTTATTTTTTGTGAGTAGTTGACCGGTTCATTTTACGGTCGGACCAGTAAAAATCGTTGAACCGGTGAAAGAAAAAACCGGCCGGTCCATTTAAAATGCCTTGATTTTGATGATTTCAATTTGAATAAATATTATGATTAGCGATCTTTTTTTAATTTTTTTGATGAAATATGACTAGTAAATTTTGTTATCTTATTTTATGTTGTATTGGTGAACTTAAAAAACGAACTTGCATATTTTGAAGTTTGAAAGTTTAAGTTAAGTTTAGAATTAGATAAATAATTAAATAGTATTTTAAAAATTATTATATATATATAATATATAAAATAAAATTTTATATATTTATTAGCCACCGGTTCAATCATGGTTGAATTCTGGTTGAACCATTAACCTTTAAATCAGTTGCTTCTCCGGTCCGGTTTTTAAAACATTGGTTCTAATTATACCCAAGTCAACTATAAAAATTGCAAAATCCTCTAAGTGTCATATAATTAAGAGTTTGCAAATTAAAACATAGTGTAAATACAATCATTGGATTTTTTTCTCAAATTATTAATTAATTTATAAGTAGGAAATGTATTTTAATCTTTAAAATAATGATTAAAATTAATTTTAATCTTAATATAATTAAGTTTCAAATATTAATTTTTATCAATTTAATCATATGCCATAAATATTCCCATCGGTAGGATGGAATTTGTTGACACAATATCGTGTTACCAAATAATGAATGGGACAAGGTATTCTTCGGACAACTGACATTATGTTCGGTTGGAATTGGGTATCAAATTCTCCCGAATCCAAGGAATGGGGGCGATACCGGCCAGCTTGATGCTTGGATTGTGCTGGAGATGCTTGGAGCATCTTTTTTTCAATACACCTAACTACATTATTGCAAACGTGGGGATATACACAAAAGATCCCCATTCTCCTCCCTCGTCAGCACTCTTTCTCTCATAGCTCTTAATATTGCGATTGCCTAGCTCATTCGTGTTGATAGAGTAAAGCTTCTGTCTTTTCCTTAAACACCAAACTAGCTTAGTTTCTGTCTCTTCCTGACCGACTTCTGTCCAATAAGTCTTGAAATTTCTATGGTTTTGCTTGTGTAACAACAGGACTTTGTTTCTCTGTCTATGTTATCGTTTTCTAGTTGGGAGATGGGTTGAAAAGAAACACAATAACTATGGGTAGAGAGGAAGGTCCAAAGGCGGCTTCTTGCTTCCGTTTGCATCTGTGTGCTTAAGCTTTTAACTAATCATCAGCCATTGATGTACAAAGGAAAACAGATAAAATAAGTTAATTAAAAATGATCAACTATAACTATTTTTATATTGTTTTAAGATATACAATGATATCTTATTATTTAATTTTGACAGTATTTAATAGCTTGATTTAAATTAAAACTCTGATCAAAATGACATTTAATATATATAAGATAAAGACTATGGTTTAGCCAGATTCTGCTGGACCGGATTATCATTATCTTGATCCATGATCGTGTGTGATATTGATTATCTAACACCTGCAAAACAGACAAAGGCACGCCGAGGGTTGTTTCCCGGGAGGCCCCTCCGACGCTCAAGTTCGTATTTTAGTAGCGTTTTTGCCGCTGTAATCAAAGAACAGTAGGGTTGTATTGTTATACCTAAATTATGGTAGAATAATACCTTATATACTTGGGATTGCCATTAAGTTTAGGTCTTCACGTGAGTTGTAGTGTTTGCATGAGAGTCTATCATCCAATGGACCGAATGGGCTGTGGTTGTTGGGCCGTCAATATCCAAACCCAGGGTTGGGCCGGTCAAGGCCGGTCCAGCCGACCCAACCAAACTATATATGAAAATTTAGGTTGATTTTTTTTTATATTTGTAGCATGGCTGAGATTCATGTGTGCAGAGCGCTGATTGTTGGCGTTTTTGGAATAATCGACATATGTTGAATGACTTGGTAGCTGGATATTTAAGGGATTTTGTCGATGATGTTTATGAGCTAATTAAGTTAAGATAGAAGTTCATTTGATGCAAACTTCTTGGCTGACCATGTCACCTTTGGGTGAAGATTTTTGTGCTGCGTTTTTTCTGAAATTGTAGTTCTTTTTGGGAGTCTAAGAAGTTGTTTCCTACTGTGTGCTTAACGTGATTTTGAGATCGTGTTTTTGTGGTTGTTGATGTTTTTCGTGGCTGAGTGTGTTCTATTGGCGTGCTCCTGCACGATTTTGGTGGAGTTTTGTTTTTCCTTGTTTTTACAGCTGCGGTTTGTCTCTTACTGGATTTTTCTGATATTTGCCTAATTCTTGTGTGGCTGGTGTTTGTAATTTTTGGTGTGCGTAAATTTTCAGAAGTTTTCGTGATTCTAGTAAATGTCATACTTAATCGTTTGAGTGGTTTTTGTGAGCTGATTAGGTGTTAATTATGTCTGTTTTGGTGACTATTAATATTGGAGATGATGTTCGAAAACTTCTAATAGCTTAATACGATAGTTTCAATTAGTGAACAACTTTTCGATGTTTCAACGAAAGAACCGAATTAATTAGAGAAGTTGTCTTTTTTTTTTATCTTAAGTGTTTTCATCTACGTTGAATTTTGTTTAATCACTTAAGTTGTTTATTTTATTTCGTTGTTATTAGGCATTGTTAAAAAAATTATTTATTGCGGTTAACACAAGTCAGTCGTATCATTAGGTATGAAATAATTTAACGGGTTGTGAGAACAAAAAATTGTACCAAGGATTAAGTGAGATCGGCTCAGTAAAATATTGTATAAAAATCATTAATATTAGAGAAAGTATTAAACTGAGTGAAGGTCTTATAGACATAGGTAAGGTGTGCCTAACTACGTTAATAAATTTCAGTATTAATTTTTCATTTATATTTGTATATTTTTTTTATTTTAACTGATCTAGAAACGATCGGGATTAAATTGAAGATTTTGTGAAATCATTACACCCTTCGGATTTTCATATTGTTTTTTCCTTGTAAATCCAGAAATTACATAAAATGTTGGTATCTTTCGTAAATTTCCTTATCTGCTATCTATATTTTCCTGTTAATAAGGTTGTAGTTCCAACTTTTAAGTCTCTATGGTGGGAAAAGTTCTGTCCCTTCTATATGAAATTTTGTTTACTCGGGACTAATTAAATTATTGATCCGTATACGAAATTTGAGAACATTGGAACATGTAAGTACTTAAAATGTAGATTCAAGCCTAAAATTTGAATTTAAATTTTGATTCAAATTTAGATTCAAGCTTCAAGATGCAGAAGCATTTCGAAATTAAGAACAATTGAGCTTTTAGGAGATGAATAAAAAAAATTTTTACCGCAAAAACTTTTTTTAAAAAAAATAAGCGTTTGACTGTAAAATGAAAAAGTACTTTTTGAGTAGATATAAGTTTTTTGGCAGCTAAAATACAGTTTTTTCAGAAGCTCAAATTTGGTGCTTATCAAAAAAGCGATTTTCAGTAGAATTTTAAAAACAATTAATGAGCCTATTTTTTAGTTTCTGTTGTCGTTATGTTTGTCACATAATTCCTACAAACCCATCTTTATGTTTATTTTGGGAATTATATAATATTATTTGTCTTTTTTAAATGTTTTAATATTTATTTTTGATATTAGTTTTACTTATATTATAATTTATATAAAAGATTTGATTAAATATATTTTCATTTATGTTTCATATGATTTAAAATTATATAATAATTAATATATTGTGATTTACATATTGTTTAATATACTTTAAATAATATTTATATGCATAAATAATTTTTATTACAAAATAAAATATATTTAAAATTAAAAGTGTTTTTTATTTTTATGTTACCAAACAGTCTATTATATAAAGCTCTTTAAAAAAAACTCTTTTTTAAGTGATAGCCAAACAGTCAATAGCCTTTTTAAAAAGTTTTCTTATAAAAGTTTTACTGATAAAAACTCTACAAATAATAATTTTACTGATATAAGTCAATCCAAACATACACTTAATAAATTGACATCATTATAAAACAAACAAACTAATAAAATGACATCTTTTGATTGAAAATTAAATTTTAATTAAACTTTTTGGGTCTAATGATCTGACCCGAAAGCTCTGAACACTTAAACCTAGGCTGGATGCACTGCCTAGAGTCTTTCAATGGGGCCGAGAGGCCTCAGTAAGTTAAGGCCTAAGTGGTTCAAGGTTAGTTGAATATTTAGTTGGTGAGGTGGCAGGAGAGTAGCTGCAAATTCCAAATGAAACAAAACGAAGAAAAGGTTAAAGAAAGCAAAGTTAGAGCTAAAAAGACTTTCATTAAAAGACAATCAAGTTAGGTCGTAGGTAGCTTAAATATTAACAATCATATCATTTCATAATGCCTTATGGGCCACTACACTTTAGGTAAAGCACTAAAAAAATATACTTTTAAACAGAGTCCAACTCAAGCGAATGAGTTAAAGGCGTGGCAAGAGAGCGAGTTCAACTCGCGAACGGTCACTATAACAATTGTGACCGTTTTGCGTTGTTGCGAGACTGGTACTTGGCCGCTCCCTGTACTCACCAGTTGGACATAAGATTACGTATTATTAAATTTTCTAAAATTTTATATTTAAGTAAAATTTTTATTAAGCATTGTTCTTGACGTTGATTAATAAAATATACACCATTTTCTTTTAATTTGTAAATTATTATTAATACTTAAAATTTTATTTAATATCATTCAAAAATAGTTATTACAAGTTCTTTATAAAGTTATCTTTTTTAAAAATAATACTAAGTGATTAAACCAATATTGACACAAACTCTTATTAAATATTTGAAAAAAATATAAATTCATAAGAAAAAAGGCTTAATTCAATTATTTAGTTTTTATTAAAAGCTCATTAAATACTTCAGTATTATTTTTATAAAATAAATTATTATTGGTTCTGCCGGATTCTGGCTGAACTGTGTATGGCCGTTGGGCTCCATGAATCGATTACTCCTTGTGATGAACCAAATGTGAAGATACCTGCAAAACAAAAGAAGGCACGTCGGGGATTATGTCCCAATCGGCCCCTTCCGACGCTCAAGTCAATCTCTTGGTGAAAGTGGGATTGCTGTAAAAGCTAGAGAACTAGGTTTATGATTGTGTACCTCTGTTATGGTGAAATCATACCTTATATATGGAACGATATTTAGGTTTAGGTCTTTACGTAGGCTTCTACCTCTGCATGGAAAGTTTTCTCATGCTGACGGGCTGTGGAGAGTGTGGATCGGACTTCGGCCTGCCATAATCGTTGAGTACGGGCTTGCTCTATGGAGGATGGACCGATCGACCCATGGGTTGTCTTAGCTGGGTCCGGGCCTTGCACGGCCGTCCCGTCCAATTATTATATAAACTCTAATTTGGTTTTTCGTCAGAAATATAATTTTAAATAATTTAGTATTTATTTGATGAAAATTAAAGATTAAGATATTAGTAATTTATAACAAAAATTAAATAATTAAATTGACTACTACCTTATTGCGTATTGCTACGTCGTTTTGATGATTCACAAAATGACGTCAATTGTCAACGACGGCCGACCAGACTCCTGCCCGAGAATCGTCGCATTTACCTGTCCGAAGACAGACAATCGGACACGTAAAAATCAATAATCATTTGCTACGTCGTCAGGAGGCCTGAGTTTAGCTACAATCGACCGCACCGTAACCCAAGCTCTTTATAACTACTACAACTACACTCGTGCACTCCCACTCTCCCACTTCTTTATCTCCAATGGCGTCCGTGCTTAACACAGCTTTGGCCATAAACTTATCAAATGTCAACGCCAAGCGAGTTCGGACTCGCTCGCTCATCTCACCGCTGAGCGAGTCAAGTCGTTAGTGCTCTACTTTCCGTTTCACTCACTTTGTCTATTGATTCATACGATTTACTTGGTCCTTACTAAGGGATTTTGGTGCTGGTGTTGCAGGGCGTAGGCTTACAATTAAATCAGCGGAGACTGAAACAAATGAATGTAATTTTCTGTTGATCTTTAGAAACTTTATTATGTTTTTGTTAGCTCTTGTGAGGGATTAGGAGAAGAGTTTGAAATTTCTTTTTTCCATATGTGTTTGGCAGTCAAATCAAAGGCACCTGATAAGGCACCCAACAATGGTGGTTCTAGTGTTAACCAGCTACTTGGCATTAAAGGAGCGTCTCAAGAAACTGTGAGTGCCCTTTTATCTCTTTTTTCTTTTCTTTTGACTTTTCAAAGTTTTCGTTCTTTAAGAGTAACTTAGAGCTTCTATTGCTGTTTTTTTTATAAATATTTTCCAGTAAGATTTTGATGCTTAACCTGATGTTTGATTATTGCAACTTGCAAGTGAAGGAAAAAAAAAAAGTAGCAATAGAAGCTATAAGTTGATGATTGACTCAAAACTGAATCAAAAGTACCCTAGAGCATAAACTAAGTACACGAGAGTTATTATGATCTATATAACTTCAATACGTGGTCTTAAAGGAAAAGGAGGTGTTTTAAAGTAGTGTTTAAGGTGTATTATGATATAATATAATTTCCATGTTACCAAGCTATTGTATATGTATTTCAAGGTCATGCTTGTATTGAGTTAGAAGTTGAGACTTGAGATAAGAATTATAGGCCATAAGAGGATTTTGAGTTGATTGAACCTTTTTTCTTGTGGTACAGAATAAATGGAAAATTCGTCTTCAACTTACAAAACCTGTCACTTGGCCTCCGTTGGTTTGGGGAATAGTTTGCGGAGCTGCTGCTTCTGGTATTCTGACTTCTTGTCAAGATTTTAAAGCATCTTTATGTCGATATTGGTTTTAGAAGACTGGTGCTTTGTTTTCTCATTCAAAAAGCTTGGATAAACTTCCACTACCCTGCGAATTTATGAACTTCTCAAGACTTTCCAAGTCAATTTCAGACCAGTTACTGCAGAACCTATGAAACACCCTGTTGAATAATTTTAATTGATTCTTTCATATCAGTTGGTGAATTTTGTTTCTAAAATAAATAGTTTTCTTTAAAGTTTTTCTTTTCTTCTTACAATTCATGCTGCCATTCATAAATTTAGTTGATGAATGTCAGTAGACTTTCTTTCCTTTTCCCTTATTTTCTTATACAACTATGCCATATTTTTCTCTGTGAGGATTCCTGTTGAGCTATAAATTTAGTTGATGAATATCAGTAGACTTCTTTCCTTTCCTTTATTTTCTTATACATCTATGCCATATTTTTCTCTGTGAGGATTCCTGTTGAGTTTGAGTAAGTATGCCCATCGTGCATAATCTGCTTTTTGCTGGGATAGCAAGATTGACTTTATACTGGTTTTTGGCTCTCTCATCACAATTGATTTATTGCTTCCGTTTTTATGCCTGCAAAGAAAATCTGCTCCATACTCTTACTTCAAGCACCATCTTGCTACATTACAGGAAACTTCCACTGGAATTTGGAAGATGTTGCCAAATCCATTGTTTGCATGATGATGTCTGGACCATTTCTTACTGGCTACACTCAGGTTTACTCCCACTTGTGTTGACAGGTTTTGTTTTTTGACTGAATTTGGATCTTTTAACTTAAACTGTGAAATCTTTTTCTGACCTTTCTTTTGTAGACACTTAATGATTATTATGACCGGGAGATTGATGCAATTAATGAACCTTATAGGCCGATTCCTTCTGGAGCAATTTCCGAGAATGAGGTCTGAAACAGAGAATGAAATTTGAATGCTGTATTTATGAGTTGATTTAGTTTTCTCTTATCTATTTCTTGAAACTTTCTGCAGGTTATTACCCAAATTTGGGTGCTTCTTCTTGGAGGCCTTGGTTTGGCTGGTTTGTTGGATATATGGGTATGTAGTTTAAGTGGTTGATGCAAGGTTTTTATCTGTTGATATCTACCGTTTTTAAAGCACATGTTGATATTTTCTATTCGTTATTAATGGATTGCCTTATATAGGCAGGACATGACTTTCCGATAGTTTTTTACCTTGCTATTGGTGGATCCTTACTGTCATACATATATTCTGCTCCACCTTTGAAGGTATGTTTTCACCTTTGGATCCTCAAGTTACGACTTCCATTCTACACATGCTTACACCCAGATTATGTGGATACAATTGTTACAGCTCAAACAAAATGGATGGATCGGAAATTTCGCTTTGGGAGCAAGCTATATCAGTTTGCCATGGTTCAGATACTTCCCTTTTTACTTTCTTAATAAAATATTCACCGACAAGTGATAAATCACCTTGAATCTTAATCTTGTCCATTTTCCAATGAGCGCTGTCCTTCTGTGCCCAACATTGTCTGCTTGGTTTAAGAAAAGGAATAATCGAGTTAATTTGTTTTTGTTATTATCTTCCAAGAAGAGTGCTTGAAGGTCTTGTACTGTTCAGTGTTCTCCTAGTGATGCACATGAGAAGGGTAGAGTTGTTTTAACTTGTTAGAAAATACGTCTTATTCAAGACATAAATAGGGTAAATAATTAATAAAGTTACTTTGCTTGATACCATAAAAGCGAGAAGAACCTATCACTTGCTGTGATCTAATAAATCTCATCAACCTAGAATTCACATTTACATGTGTCCAGACTTCATGGTTGCTATCTTGAACTTCACGTTATTTTGAGCTATTAAAACTTAAAACTACTAAATTCTGCTCATGAACTATATAGTTTTTGGTAAGAGCTTTTGAGTTGGTTCATTTATTGATAGGTGGGCTGGTCAAGCTTTGTTCGGAACCCTTACACCAGACATAATTGTCCTAACTCTCTTATACAGCATAGCTGGGGTATGACTGAGACAGCTGAAGTTTCTTAATGTATTTCCCATTTTTCTTGTACCTAATTCACAGTTGTTTTTTGTTTCAGCTAGGTATTGCAATTGTGAATGACTTTAAAAGTGTTGAAGGCGATAGAGCAATGGGACTTCAGGTTAAATACTATCTCTCAAGAAATTATGTGATTGCAAGATGTGCTTTTGACAAATTAATTTCAGATATCAGTTTCTTGTCTACTATAGTCTCATACTGTAATCCTATGTGCACAGTCCTTACCAGTAGCTTTTGGTGCTGAGACTGCTAAATGGATTTGTGTTGGTGCTATAGACATCACACAGATATCAGTGGCTGGTACGCTGTTTCGTTTAAATGGGTGGCTTACTCTTTACTGTATTCTGATAAAACTTGAATCATGAAATTATTGGTAACTCGATCACCTTCACGCATGTTATTTTTTGTATTGACGGGACCTTGCATAGGTCTGACAATTACCCAAGTCCACATCAACTGAAGCTTGAACATGAATAAAGAGCATGCAACTAGTTGCTTTTGAGCTATGCACTTAAGGTTAATAAGAACTTCTGGAAACAATGCTTCATAATAAGTTAAGCCTCTTCTTGGACATGAAAAAAAGGTCGCTGCAATGCTTTGTGTCACATCAATTTGCTTCGTTTTGGGCTTTCCTCATCGAGTGTGACGAACATAAATATAATTTGTTTTATGCTTTAGAAGAACTCATGTTAGAAAATATATCTAACTAATCTAGATATAACAGAAAAGATACCTTGCTGAAGGATATGTATATTGATGTCTGCAGGATACTTGCTGGGAGCTGGGAAACCTTATTATGCCTTGGCCTTGCTAGCTCTTATAATCCCTCAGATCATTTTCCAGGTAAAGCCGCTTTCTTAGAAGTACTCATCTAGCATTTTAGGTCACCACTAGGCAAAAACGCCTGGGACAAAGTCAATGAATCAAGTTTGGTTTGACTGTACTCGGAATTGGGTATCAGACTTGACAATTTTTTTCCGAATCTGACCAATTAAAAGAAATCAGGATGGCCTAGTTTGAACTCAATGGGTCAAATTTGTTTGGCCAGACTAGGACTCCAATATTCGGATCCGGTCATGCTCAAGGTCAGGACTTAGCATGTCCGGACCTGACCCATATAAATAGGATTTCAGCGATATTTTACTATTTATATCTTCACCAATCATGTGATTTCATTTACTCTTCTGTATGCATATATATTGAGCATTCAATATTAAATTCTTACTGCATTCCTTATGTACTGCAGTTTCAATACTTTCTCAAGGACCCCGTAAAGTATGATGTTAAATACCAGGTGAAATGCAGTCTCCTACCTCCTTTACCCTTGATTATGGAAGCAGCACATTAGAATATTGCTTTGCAAAAATCTTTGGCTAGATAGAAACATTTCAATTGATCACTTTACATTGAACAGAGAGGATATAGTACTTAAGACTAGGCAGAGAATAGTGAATTGGTTTTGGAAGGAGTTCGAGAGTAGAGTTGGCAAAAGGGTCTGATCGAGCCAAATTAAAGAGCATCAGGCTTCAAGTTTGGGGGTTCAGCTTGATCGGGTTTCTAGGCAGATTTTCTCCATGCTTAGATTATTACACTTACTAACCAAATATTAATTGAATATTGTCTTGTAATGCAGGCTAGTGCTCAGCCCTTTCTTGTGCTTGGTTTGTTGGTGACTGCTTTAGCAACAAGCCATTAGTTCTTCCCAGGAGCCAATACCTATCATCAGACTCGCATCGAGTATTGCTCAAGTTCCACCTAGAGGACCATAACGGGTTTTGCTTATGCTTTAGATGTTGTATAAGTTCTTTTTGTCTTATTCTTATGAACACATCAATTAAGAAAAGTTTTGGTTCTCCTTTTCAGATTTTTCTCTATTAGAATTTTTATCATTTCAGGATAAAACTGATGTTGATGGTCTGTATATTTAGTGCCTGAATCTGTTTTCCTTTCTCAAGACACTGTTTCACTTAGTTTGCACATGATCCCGGAAAATTTGCTAGAGAACAAGTCAACAAACTTGACTCAGAACATCCAAAAACGGTGCTGTGTGCATTTTAGCTAGAATTGAACAATTCAATCCGAAGACAACGCGTTAGGTTTTCGTCGATGAGATTTCAAGTCGGGTTGAGACTTGCAAAGTAATGTTGTTTTGAGAAGTGAAATTAAAGCAATGTTGTAAATTCAGCATATTTACCGGGAGGACAATTGATGTACAGACTGATTTGCACATTTTGCTGCACAATCCTCCTTTGGAGTCACCAATCTTGAGTACCCACCTAGCGGATGCATACTTATCTTCTTGGAGGATGCGTCGGGAGTCTATCATCCGAGAATTACCGTGTAATATTTTCTGTTCTTCTTCCCTTATATCCAAAAAAAACCAATGTTGTAGAACGATTTTGAGGTGATTATATAAGTATTAAGTAATATGATGTTATTTTATATTTTTAATTAAAAAATAGCGTAAATTGGGCTGGGCTCAGCAACAGTAATCAGGGCCGGCCGGCCGGGCGATTGCCATATATCCCTATCATTTCATGCCAGATTGAACCGCAGCAACTCTAATTTAAACCCCAACAAAACGAAGGTGTCAAAAACTTCAGAACTTGGAACGCAAACTAACGGACGCAAAGAATCTACCCCAACAAAAGCAGAAGAAGAGAAAGAGAAGACAACTTCTCACCTGTCCTTCTTCGACTTCACGTCCAGTCACAAAATCATATTCAAGAGGTCCATTCCTCTCCACAAACTCCATGAAGGAACCAAACCATCAAAAGGCGTCTATCCCACCGTATATGAAGGCGATGTCGGGGTCGCTAGGAGGGATCGTTGAGGCGTGTTGTCTGCAGCCCATTGATGTGATCAAGACCAGGTTGCAGCTCGACAAGACCGGTACGTACAAGGGCATAGCTCACTGTGGCTCCACCGTTGCGAAAACCGAAGGCGTTAGAGCCTTGTGGAAAGGGTTGACTCCGTTTGCGACTCACTTGACGTTGAAGTACGCGCTTCGTATGGGGTCCAATGCGGTGTTGCAAGCTGGGTTTAAGGACTCAGAGACCGGGAAGCTTAGTAATCGTGCGAGAGCTCTCTCTGGGTTTGGTGCTGGAGTTCTTGAAGCTCTTGTTATTGTTACTCCCTTTGAGGTTAGGCTTTGGGGTTTTTGTGGGAAATGTGAAATTGGGTTCTTGCTGATTTGCCTTTTTTGTTGTTTGAATCTGTTCCTATTGACTTATTTTACTTGGAAATTTGAGGCTGAGTTTTGTGGTACCGTCTACTAGCTACAACCGTGATTAGAAAATGAACTTTTCTAATTGTGATTTGCTATTAAGGAAAAGGGTGTATTCCTCATAGATTAATTCATCCATTAGAGGGGATAGTTACTTCCTCCTCAATCACAGTTGTTTATCATAAACTTGCTAAAACAATGTGTAGATTTAACACCGTGCACATGAATGTGCTATTGTGAATCTTGTGATTGCAAGGAGAGGAATGAACGTTTATGCTTATGATGATTAATGATCCATTATTGTGAAACTAACATCAGATTTGTAATCCACACAGTTCGGAGTTTAATCTTCAGAGTTGCTCTGGTTAGATATCACAGCCATTGTTTCAAAGTTGAATTTCCTTTTGATTGATGCAGGTTGTTAAGATTAGGTTACAGCAGCAAAAAGGACTTAGTCCTGAGCTTTTGAAGTACAAGGGTCCCATACACTGTGCTCGTGTGATCATCCGGGAAGAAGGTCTTCTTGGACTTTGGGCGGGGGCTGCTCCAACTGTCATGCGCAATGGGACTAATCAGGCAGCTATGTTCACAGCCAAAAATGCTTTTGATGTACTCTTGTGGAATAAACATGAAGGTGATGGGAAAGTTCTCCAACCATGGCAGTCTATGATATCGGGATTTCTTGCTGGAACAGCCGGTCCAATATGCACTGGTCCGTTTGATGTAGTGAAAACTAGGCTGATGGCTCAAACCCGGGCAGGGGGAAACTTGAAGTACACAGGGATGATCCATGCTATCAGAACGATATACACCGAGGAAGGAGTCCGCGCCTTGTGGAAAGGACTTCTTCCTCGACTCATGAGAATCCCACCCGGCCAGGCCATCATGTGGGCTGTGGCTGATCAGATTACTGGTTTTTATGAGAGGAGATATCTACGTAATGCACCCTTGTAGGAATTGCACACATTGTTTTTGCTTGTATCCATTTTAAGCTCCCAAAGTAATAAATTTCATAAGGCCTTTTGTTCCGAGTTATTTGGCAAAGATGGTTTTGAAGAGAAGCTCAGTAATTTTTTTCTGCTTAACCTGTAGATTTCCAGGTTATCTCCTAACAGGCAAGTGCCCTTTATGTCGACCTTCTTGGATTCTTTAAAGTAATGTATGCCTATTTATGAATAGTCTGCTAATTTATCAAATAATTTATTTAAAGTATGTCTATTTATGAATTATTTCGTTCGAGCAAATTTGAATCTTTGCCCGTCGTCCGATCTGATTTGGAGTATCTTAGAAAAGGAATCTTTCTTTTTTCTTGTCTTTTCGAGTTTAGAAGAAGCGACGGTGTCTATCTCTTTATAAGACTGATGCCTTTCAAGGGGTGAACTAGGGAAAAGGCGCATAAAGATTTACTTAAAGCATATTTTTATAATTTAATTGGAAACACTATACTTTCACTGACATGTTGCAATGGTATGTTTTTACAATTTGCTTTTAGTAATAAGCTGGATTGGATTGAAATCTGAACTAGACCTAAAGTGCAATTAGAATCGAACTGCAGTCTGAGTTTGCTTAAAATCATTTGGACTGATGTCGTAATGGCATCTTGGTGAGAGAATTCAAATCGTTTGAGTTGGGCTTCAAGTTGAACGTCTAGAGTTGAGGTCGTCTAAAGTTTTACATATCTTGAACCTAATTTGTTGGGTGGGCTACCATTATACAACTTGAGCTCAGGCTCGAACAATTGTTAAAAAAAATCACTATTTTGGATAGGTGGTTCAAAATTTTAAGCCAATCTTTAGACCAAATTCGAAAGTTGAACGGACTTACGTAATTGGGTTTATATCGGTAGAGTTTTTATTAATAAAGCTTTTTTTTTGGCAAATCTTTTCTGAAAAGAACTTTTTTAAGAAACTAGTTGATTGATTAAATATTATTTAAAAAAGAACTTTTTTGAAAGAGCTTCATACTATTATTTGACAACATAAAAATAAAAAGTACTTTTTATTTTAACTATATTTTATTTTATAATAAAAAATTATTTATGCATATAAATATGATTTAAAGTATATTAAACATTATGCAAAACATAATATATAATTATTATATAATTTTAAATTATATGAAATATAAATAAAAAATATATAACTAAATCTTTTATATAAATTATAACATAAGTAAAACTAATATAAAAAATAAATCTTAAAACATATAAAAAGTCAAATAATATTATATAAATCTCAAAATAAATTTTCAAGTTAAGTAAATAGTTAAATACATAATAAATTATACATTTATTATGGATATTGTGAGAATTATGTATAAAACATAAAAAAAAGAATTAAAAAATAGGCTCATTAATTGATCTGAAAAATTTACCTGAAAAAGTTATTTGATAAGCCTTTTTTGAGAAGCACTAAATTTAAATTTCTTAAAAGCTATAATTTAGTTGTTAAAAAAGTCATATCAATTAAAAAATACTTTTTTATTTTACAATCAAACACTTTTTTTTTCAAGCTTTTATAATAGAGCAAATAACTTCTTGACCTTCAAAAATTTAACCAAACAAGCAATCAAATTTCAACTTTTGAAGTCTGTTGTCAAGAATAGTTCAGGTCATCTAGTGTTGAATATTTCCTGGACTCATCCTCGTTATGACTATTTTAAGCTTAATGTTGATGGTTCATCTAAGGGGAACCC
>JAOSBP010000005.1:723260-742940 GCA_027563825.1 Erythroxylum mucronatum
GTGACTCATGTTTATAGAGAAGCAAATAGATTAGCTGATTTACTTGCTAATATAGCAGTCCTCTCTTCTACAAGGCGTAGCACTTGGTGGTCTCCACCGGCCGCAGTGCTTTCGATTCTCATTCAGGATAGACAGGAAGTAGCTTGGCCACGATTTGTTCGTGCCTGATTGTTCTCTGGGTATTCTCCTCCTTCGTATCCAAAAAAAAAAAAAATTCAGTTTCATGTTTCCATCGCTTACTATCGTTTTATCTTTTAGCAAAATAATATGACTTCCCGCCCGGGGTTGATTTATGATTTGTACGATATTTTACTGAAAAAAGAAAACTGAACAAAAGTACCAAAAATTCAAAGAGCGTAGAAGATTCCAATTTCTCTATATATAAAAAGATTATAACCCTAGCACTCGGACAGAGCCAGCCCACCATCTACTTGCACCACTCTTGCCTGCTCTCTTCCGTGTCATATCTCTGCTAAACCCTAAACAACCCTCTTGTTCCAAACTCACGCACCTCTCTTACACTATCTATCGCCGACAACCACAGAAGCTTCCTCCTCCTTCGTGAGTACCTTTTTGATTTTTCTTTCTTTAATCTTCGTATGCTGTTAGTGTTTTGTTTTTTAGGACTTGCTCGAGATTGTGTTTGTTCGGTGGTAATAATCAGGGATTTGTGTACGAGGTTGTCCAGGAAAAAACGATGTCGGATGACGAAAGAGAGGAGAGGGAGTTGGATCTCACCTCACCCGAGGTCGTCACCAAGTACAAGAATGCTGCTGAGATCGTGAACAGTAAGTAATGCATCTTATCCTCATTTTGTGTTGTGTATGAACTTTGGATTTAACTGAGAGAGAGTTGGATTTAACTGAAATTTTTATCTATACCAAATTGTTTTGTGAACTTTGGTTTATGTGGATTGGGTCTTATGATCATGTAATGGGTTTTTGGTTAAATGTGATTGCAGAGGCATTGCAGTTGGTGATTTCAGAATGCAAACCGAAGGCCAAGATTGTTGACATTTGTGAAAAAGGAGATGCATTTATCAGAGAGTAAGGATGGAACGTATATCATAAGTATATGATATTACAGTCTATTTGTTTACATTGATTGCAATCACAATACCCTTTTGAAGATAAGATTGTTGGTCGTGTGTTTCCGTGTTTAAAGGCAAACTGGTAACATGTACAAGAATGTAAAGAGGAAGATTGAAAGGGGTGTTGGGTTCCCGACTTGCATTTCGGTAAACAATACTGTTTGCCATTATTCTCCTCTTGCCAGTGATGAGTCAGTATTGGAAGAAGGAGATATTTTGAAGATGTAATTTTTCTGCGCTCCTGTTCTTGAAGATTTAACTTGTTGGCTGTTATATATTGACTAGTTTATTTTTTGTTCAGTGATATGGGATGTCACATTGATGGTTTTATTGCTGTGGTAGCACACACCCATGTTCTTCAAGGAGGACCAGTGACGGGTAGGGCAGCTGATGTTATTGCAGCAGCAAATACTGCTGCTGAAGTTGCCTTGAGGCTTGTAAGGCCTGGAAAGAAGGTGATATTCTCTTCTTAAATATGTATTTAATGCTGATTTCTGAATTTTTAGTCCTCTTTCGTTTCCTTTCTACCTTTAAAGGTGCCATTTATGCTTTTTCATGTGTTGTCACTTTCTTTTTGAAGTTTTAGCAACTGAAGCTCCCTAGGCTCTTGAAGTTTTATCCCCTAAATGATGAACTTTCTTATAAGCTATGGACCAACATCCAAATGGTGCTTTTGTCATAGTTACTCTGATAGGGGAGTTGCAACTTCCATTTACTACTCAGCTGAAGAATCATTCTTGTTTCTGTGATGAGTGATTTGTTTGTCGTCATCTTGAGCCAAATTATGCTTGAGGTCTGTAATTTTAGTTCTTGACATGTCTTATCCACAAAAACACTTTAATTTTCTTGCTTTGTTCTTATTCTTGAATCTCCTAGATCATGAGAATTAGGTGCTCACATATAATTTGTGGTTGATCTCTACATGATGAGAACTATAGCTGGCCAAGGGTTAAATTCCGGTGAAGCCTTCTAGTCATAGTTACACTGATAGAGTTTCATCTTTTCTATTGTCTGTTTTACTTGAAGTAATTTTGCTCTCATTTTAAATTTTAGTAAGCATTTCGCTGACGTGTTGAGAAATTTCCATATCCCTAAATGATGATTACTTCAAAAAAGCTATGGGCTAATGCCCATATGAGGCTTTTTGTCATAGTTACTCTGATAGGATGACTCAGATTTTATTTTGATTTGTCAGACAAATGGTTTCTCATGGTTATGTGTTAAGTATGTAAATATTATTGCATGTGTGGCAGAAATGTTAAGCAAGTTTAAGTCTTGTAGGTTGCAGACTAGATTTTTAGTTTTAAAGTTAGAAAACCAAGCAGTGACCTTGCTATTTCTCTCTCTTTCATAAGGCTAATTTAAACTTAGAAAAGCAAATTCAGAGGGCAAATTTGAGAGTAAAAAACACTGTCCATGCCTGCATGGAAAAGGCAACTTTGCCGAGGTGATCAATACGCTATTGATTCCCTCTTTTCCCTGTTGCCTATATTTATTTGGCTACATTTGCTTGTATGGGATCAGTTTATTTACTGCTGGTATACATTCATTCATCTGTAGCCAAAATTATTATTTATATAAATAAATATATGTGATGTTTGTTTGTAATTTTGCAATTATTTGGTTTTTGAAAGTAATGTTGCCTTGGTTGCGGTTATCAGTGCGAAGAAAGGCAACTTTGCCGAGGTGATTAATTTGATATTGGTTTCCTCCTTTCCCTGTTGCCTATATTTATCTGGCTAAATTTGATTGTTTGGACCTACTTTTATACTTGTGGTGCATTACAATCATTTCTTGCTCAAATTGATTTTCCTTTTACTATTTGATCCATCAGATTATCGTTGGCAGCATAGCTTTTGGGGATTTGTTTGGTTTTGGATTTTAATGTCAACCTTGGAGTAAATTATGGATTTTGACCAACAACCCTTGTGGCTCATTAGGAGAGGGCATCAAAAGACATCGTCCTCAACCAGGGTTCAAATCCTTGTGGAGACCAAATTAACCCACATATACATATATCTGTGTGTGTGTGTGTGTGTGCATTTTAGTCATGATATTTGTAGTTTTAGTTTCTCATTCTCAGTAATCTCTGTATAATTGGCAACTATTTCTTTACTTTGCTTTGTTTTCTTGTAATTGAACTGGGTGCTATTAAATTAGGTCCCTCATAAGTGTCTTTTGTGTGGCAGAACAAAGATGTGACTGAAGCAATTCAGAAAGTTGCTGCTGCATATGACTGCAAAATTGTTGAAGGTGTACTTAGCCATCAGATGAAGCAGTTTGTGATAGATGGAAATAAGGTAGTACTGAGTGTGTCTAACCCTGAAACCAGAGTCGATGATGCAGAATTTGAGGAAAACGAAGTATATTCAATAGATATCGTCACAAGCACGGGCGAGGGAAAGGTAATAGAGTTATTCATATGTTGTTTTTATGGTACTAGGTCATAGCGTATGATTTATTTCCTTAACATTCATTTTGCAGCCGAAGATGCTGGATGAGAAGCACACTACTATTTACAAGAGGGCCGTTGACAAGAACTATCACTTGAAAATGAAAGCTTCTCGATTTATTTTCAGTGAAATCAATCAGAAATTCCCCATTATGCCATTCAGTGCAAGGTTTATTTTTTCTTAATGATCTTTTTACTAATTTTGGTAACTCTTAATGGAGCAGTATTTTGTTTACATTCATTTTCTCTGCTTCAGGGCTTTGGAAGAGAAAAGGGCTCGGTTGGGATTAGTGGAATGTGTGAATCATGATCTCCTGCAGCCATATCCTGTGCTTCATGAGAAACCTGGCAAGATACTGCTCTTAGATCTAGTTTTTGGACTGTTAAATCGGTACTTGGTCTAATCTGATATTGCAGGTGACTTGGTCGCCCATATAAAGTTCACGGTATTGCTGATGCCGAATGGGTCAGATAGGATCACTTCACATCCTCTGCAGGAGTTGCAGCCTACCAAGACCATAGATGATCCTGAAATCAAGAACTGGTTGGCCTTGGGTACTAAGGCGAAGAAGAAAGGTGGTGGCAAAAAGAAGAAAGGTAACGGCAAGAAACCGATAAATCATTTATTTTGCTTAACCATCCCGAATCCTACTTTGGTGGCATCATTTCGCTCTTTTGTGTTCTTGATGAAATTATGATTAAGACCTGCACCTATTTACTGCGTGTTCGGCAGGTAAGAAGGGTGAAAAAACAGAGGACTCAGCAGAACCTGAGCCTATGGATGCAACAACAAACGGGGCTACAGCTCAAGAATGAGTCTGTTTCCCAATTTGTTCAGTTTTGCTACCGTGTTAAAATCCCTGTATCTGGTTGATTGTGAGATGAATTTATGTAGTGTCCGGACATTAATCCAGAATTGGATTTTCTCTACCTGATTCTCATGGTTACCCGATCTTTGATTCATCATCTTTCAGAGATTTTCTTGGACAAACTTGCTAGCAAATGTCTTGTAAAGTCAATAAGATCAAGAAACTCGAGGTGTTGGGTACATATTTGCTTAATTCTTAAATCGTATCAAATATTTGACACGTTGCACTCATCAGGCAAAGAAGTCATTAAGAAAAACTAATCCATAAATTTGACACGTGGCCCTCGTAACCCACGTCGCATGTCGTTAACTTGCGAGTCACTTCCCAACGTTCTCTCTCTCCTTGCATTATTACTATAAATTTGAGTATGGAGCCAAACACTCTCAGACTAGACTTGCCAGTAACTGACTACTTCTAGTTGCTTCCGATCGATTATTTCAAACTTCGCTCCCTCTCTCTGTCTCGATTGTTCAATCTTTGAATAACTGCACAAATGACGAGTATCAGAGCAAAGAGCTTGAAGTGGAAGAGAACGCGACTGCAGGGGATGACGATTACACGAGGAAACAGGTCGGGAGATCGCCCTCAGCTCCGGCGAGGAAGAAGAAGATTCGATGGTCGATATGTGAGTACTGTTCATTGTTCTTTCTCAATACTCTACTTTCTCTGAGTTTTTTTATTCAAATTTTATGTTGCATAACATTGCGTGTCTTGTTATAGTTTCTCTTTCTATTATCATTTAGTGGTTGCTTAGTTTTCGATGTGATTGCTATGATACGTTCTTCTTTTCCTTTCTTTCTAATTCTTGAATCTTGATCTGCTTAAGCTGTTCGGAGTTTCAAATCACTTAAGACTCTCAAATCTGCGCTAACCATCTCGAAATCTCTTCTGTATGCACATAGCTTTTTCGTGTGTTTGTGTTTGTTTTAGCTAATTTACTATTATACTTTTTTTTTCTTTTTTATTGCTTAATCATGTTATAACGGATAATATTGTGACGGTTCAAATTTATATAACTACGGGAAGGTTATATTTCTTCGTATCATTTGCTTCATGCTTGTGTGTTTGCATACCTTTCAATTTTACCAACAATCAATATGCAAGAGCTTGCACACGAGTTTTTCTGCAACAATCAATATGTGACGGTGCTCTATGATCCCGCAACTCAGAGTTGCAATTTTCTCTTCCCATGTTTGTTATCCCTGTGATTCCTATTGCTCTGACCATTTACGTTTCGTGAATCTTCTTCTTTGCTTGGCATGTTGGTTTTTCTCAAATCTGTTACTAAAACATGTAATCAACATTGTGTGGATATTATTTGTGTAACCTGATCTGAAACCAAATGCTGTTTGACTTATCATGCTAGTCTGTGAATCAGTATGCTATAATTTTGAATATGCAACCAGATCATTAAGACGACATTTTCGATTCTGAAATTTCAGATATGATAGTTCAATGAAGCATGATTTTGTTTTTCGGTATGAATGATCATGTTACCAGTGTCCTTTTGCAGATTTGAGGGCAACCGAGGAAAAGAAAATTTGGAACGGGCCAATGCTACCAGTAGCATATTAATCTAGTACTGAAATGAGATCAAGCTGGTGCCGGAGTCGGCCGGCTTCCCAAGCCCGAATCCGAATTTTGGCTCCTTTACCATCTTGAACAAGTACTGACCAAATGTCGCGTTTGAGATTTTTCTTAATCCCATAATAACATTTTTTTTTCCTAATATCGTCTAACACGGGGTTTGTTTATGGTTTCGCTAGATTGTAAAACATTCAGGGAGATGATTTATGAAGTGGCCGAAGATCAGTGAAAGAAAGAGGAGAGCAAAGATGCTACAGATGCCGCTGAACTTCTTGAGAAGCTGGGGATAATAAAACTGAAGAAAAGAGAGGAGGAGAGCAAAGCTGAAGGTTCACGTGGCTAGAGGTAATGGCGTATTTGATTATTAGTTGTTATATTTACTAAATAAAAAATTTTATTTTATAAAAATAATGATTTTATTACAGTGGTAGTGATGACAACTTTTTCCCTTATATTGTGATGAAATGCCAAAATGTCTCATTTCTCCGCTCGAAGTGGGTCTAATATGAAATCTTGAAATTTGGGTTCGGTACTTTGGTTAGGCTTTAAAAGTTGAAATTTTGATTTCGGGTTGAAATTTTTCCCGATGTTCGGATTTTTGGGTAGGACTTGAAGCTTTTTTAAAAAATGTCAGACCGGTCCGACCTATTAGGCTTCATGTTTGTTTGATCTACTTCATAGGTTTTTTGCTTTTTACACTTTACCTTATAACTTTTATGGTGAAGCTAAAAACTCTTTTTGAGATTTGTTTGTTAAATTTGTATGTGTATGTCCAAATACGAAGAACTGGTGGGATGTTATAAAGTCTATTAAGTTACCAGATTTCAATTTCTTCTGCATTTCTTATCTTAACGTCTGTTTATAGATTCATTTGGTAAATCATCCCTAATTTTGCACTTTATACACAATATGGTTTTCTCCTCTTATGAAGGCAAGTGCAAATTTTAAGATAACGGACTTTGCAATCTCTTACATGGTCCAAGTACGAACAATCTTTTTGAGTTAGGCGTCTTCAAATTCTGTGTATTAATTTATATCTAATTGGAATAATTTAAAACGCCTCGTATGTATTTTATTTCTTTTTAAGATTTGCAATATAACATTCTTTTAAAGTCAAATTCAAATTAGGCGTCTTTCCAAAATAATGCTTGTGTAAGGTGTATAGTTGTTTCAATTTTCAGATGATTGTTATTAACTTAAAAAGTCCAACCTAAAAATTTTAAATGCTAGCTCAACATTTTCAAAGTAAATTAAATGTGTTTAAAAATAGTTTCAAAGTAAATTAAAATTGTTAGTGGAAATTTAACTTTAAACATAAAAACATTATGTTTGAAACAACATTCACAACATTATTCTAAAAAAATCATATGGGTTAACAAATATAGAAATTAAAAATTCATATAAAATCTAAAAAATATCATATAAAAACTAAAAAATGAAGTATTCATATAATTTACATCTTATATATCATAATAAAATAAAATTCCGCTTCGCAATTGAGTTCGACTCTCTTATAATTCTCGTCGCGATTTCAATCACCTCTAATATTTTATTATGTATTTTATATTTTTATTTCTTTTAATGTTTCCATTTTCTAAGATGCTTATTATCAACTTAAAAATCCAACCTACCATAAAATATTAAGGGCAAGTTCAATTTTTAAATTACTGCTCTATAAATATAAACAATAAAACTATGAAGACTTTAATAGTTAAAAATAATAAAACCAAATTTCTAAAATTCTAAAGTTTTAAAAAATATTGCTGACTTTATGATTATATCAAATTTTAAATGAAATTTTTTTAAGTATTAATTTTTAAATGCATTTTTTAGTTTTTAAATATTATTTTTGAAATGGTTAAGTTTTATAATTCTCTTTTTAAAAATAGTTTCAAAAGTAAATTAAAATGTTAATACAAATTATCTTTAATCCTCAAAAAACATTATGTTTTAATCAAGATACATATAATTATTTCCTTAAAAAAAGATAAATATAATTATCTAAAATAAAATGATGAGTTAACAAATATAGGTAAAAGTATTCATTTAATTTAAATTTGATAAAGAAGACCAATCATATTTCATTGCAATAAAAAATAAACTAATTAATTTTGTTTGTAAAAAAACTGTAAATATTACCAGAAAAAAAATTAAATTTATTGGTTAATGATAAACATTTTACTTATCATCCATGTATTAATAAAATCTAAAGGAAATTTTTTTTGATAAACACAATAATTTCAACATAAATAATAATAAAGTACATTAAATTCTTTATTCTAGTTTATTTGATATTGTTTATTATATGCAGTAAATATGGTAAGTTGTGTATTTTATTTACCAATATTCATTAGAACGTGCTAATATTTTACTTGTTAATGATAATCAATTAAATAAAAAGATAATTATTTCAATTTATTTATAAAGATAATATTTATTTAAAATAAACTTTTATAAATAATTACAACTAAAAAGTAATTGTTTCAACTAAGTTGAATTTTGAAAATTGCTATCATTCTAATTTCCGTCACTGATAAAAACTCTACGTTTTAAAAGTACTTGATCATAAAAGTAATTTATATTAAAAAGCCTTTAGAAATAAAACAATATATTTACTATTAAATAAGTGAATTACAGTCAATATAACTTTTAATGATTAATATTACATAATTTAACAATAATAGTAAACTACAAAAATTACTAAAGCTGAAAATTTCCAAATTTCAATTAAACAGACATTTTCACAAAAAAGCAAAACAACCCTCAAATGATAATTAAGTGCAACCTTTAGGTGCACTTCCCTAACTCCGATTTCTCGCGGCATGAAAACATATGTAAAGCAAAAATATAGAATGCAGCTGAGGACTACATTTGTGGCAGTTATATATTACACAATTTGAAAGTGTTTTTTCAGACAGCTGCAACTAAAAACCTAAACCTTATGGAAACGCTTCTTTCGACAGTAAAAAAAGATATTTTATGCTAACAGTATACCTATACAGAGAAAAAAGGGTAAACGAAAGTAAACAATCAAAGCATTGAGAGAATCGAACCAAAATGACACGATCTATACCGAAATACTGAAATAGTATGCAGACACACAATCAAGAACAAGTATAAATTCCAGCAAATATTTCATTGACCCAAAATGTGGATATGTTGGGATAAACAAATGAAGGGATGATAACTCCTATCTCTATTTCAAATCTTTCAACACTCATCCGCAGAAGAAAAACAGCTCTACTAACAAAAAGACGTGCACAGAGGTAAAATTCCATAGATAGCAATCAGCGCGGGCAAGGATTAACAAGACTTACCACAAGAAAAAGGATGCATAAAACAGAACCAACACTTCATAAACAAAGACTAACGACAAATGTAATATGGAAAAAGAAATGAGAAAAACACTATACATCTCTCTTTTTACCCTCTTATATTTTGTTAAAACATCAATTTCATTCGTGATTGATGATGACCTATGGACTCCAATCTCAACCTCTGACCCTTAAAACATCTTCGATTTATAGACAGGCCAGGACCAGGAAGCTTCTTTTCCCTCTTTTCCACCAATTGATTTACAGAGCACAAAATTTGAATCAGATACACCAACTTGTCTTCGAAAGAAATAATGCAAACGAAGTTTTAACGACCAAGATGACTCACCAAATAAAATCGTGCCACCTGAAGCAATTATATCATATCATCTTCGCATCAGATTGGAACAAAGCAACTGTTGTATTTCAAAAAGAATTCATTAGGGGATGATGTCCTGTTAAACTTACCCTGTAACTTCTTGACTAATGGTGAATGGAAAACTTGAAGAGGGGCTGAGCCTGAGATCACCAGTAAAATTTAATAAAGGAAATAGGCATGCAACTATGGCATTTTCAAAGCCTGTTTCACTTGTGCCAATGCTGAAGGGTGCATTCTGCTAATGGCTGAGTTAAAAGATTCTCCATGGAGTGATGCACATGTTTGAAGATTCTCTCTCACTGAGTTCTCTAATGACATTTTGTTGATAGGGTCTACAAATTTTATCTAGAAGACAAGAAGAAAACAAATAGGAGTACCGCATGGTAATTATTAATCTTTTCAACATTTAACATAATATAGCAGTTCTCGGGCATGTTTGCAGGATCCTCACCTGTCTTCTTTTGAACTCTTTGCTTGGGAGGATGCCCTCACCGTGGGACTTGCTGGAGCCCGTGTTATCACCACTGCCAATCATCAAGAAAAGATAAGAATGATGACTTCACTAATACCAACTGAGAAAACATTAGTCAAACAAGTGAATACAGAATTAGCAGCTAGGCCAACCTGGATTCTTCCTCGGCCAAATCATCATTTCCACCCAAAATTACACTAGTGCATACACTGCATGAATTTTAAAAATAGACAAATGAAATTATTAAATTATGTTCTTCAAACCACCTTGGCAATTATTTCCGCACACAGCATTCAACTTACCTAAGGATTTGATCAAGCTTGTCAATGACTTGAGGCATTCTAAGGGTCAAGATCATTGAAAGGGCTAAGCCAAACGTCTTTTTCTGGTTCAAAGATACATTGTCAACCTGTAAAGAAACAGTCCATGTGAAACTCACCAACCACACCCAGCATCTGGCTAAATGGTAATACATGACAATTCAAAACGTGCACATATATATGCCTACATCACTGTAACTAGGTTGGCAATGGGCCGGGTTGGGTCAAAACCCATAAGGCCCAAGCCGAAAAGCACTTCAGGACCAGCTGGCCCTGCTAATTTGCCATCCCTAACTACTACAATGCCTGTTCCCAAGAAAAACAAGTATAAATTCTATTTGCTAAAAACATGACCATATTAGTCGAGATTGTTTGCCAATTTGTTTGATACCTACTCTCAATAACCCATAGTATTACTGAAAAGTCCACGATCAACGAACCTTGTCAAGCCAAATGTCAACCAAGCAAAGAAGTACATTTTCCTCAGTGGAAATGCCTGCCTGCTGAAGGAGAGCTGCAAGTGATGATTCAGTTGTCAACTGGGCTAGGTAATTGGTATTCATTACCAACAGCCTTGCTAAAATTGCTGCTGAAGATGCTTTAACAGCAGTCTTGGAAGGATCAAGGTCATCTCCTCCACTCAAACATATTACAATCAGTTTCTAGAAAGAAGACATAACGAGTGATGAAAGCACATCCAGCCAGTTTTAGATGAGAAAAAATTACTGCCAATTTTACAAAGAGAGCACTTACTTGTAAGGTACTGTTAATGAATGGGGGCACTTCAACAGGGAAACACTGTAAAATTGAAAGTCAAGTTGTAAAGTTGATTAAATTACAAGAAGTTCATTACGTTCACCAGAGCTAAAAAAATGAATAACTAAACAATTGCTACAGACAATCCCAAAGATGCAAGGAGCCACGTAAGTTCCCATATTATCTTCCATGGCAAGAACTACAACAAAACATGTAGTTTCTAATTGCATAAACAGGTATTCGTTATATATAAACCAAATAAGAAGTTAACATAAAAAATATCTTTAGAAGTGAATGGTATAGTGCTTAATAGTTAGATTCCAACACATGATACCAACAACGAATGCATCACCTTCACAATGTACAGTAAATTATATCCTTAAGAATCTTGTGCTTAAGTTTAGAAATGAAGTACCTGAATCAATAAATCAATGACAGGAAGTGTTGAAAGCAGTCCTCTGTCATTAACATTTCCAACAATCACATCAAGAAGTTTAGCAACTGTGGGGGTATGCATGCTTAGAAATTCGCTTCCACCCAATATTATGTAACTCTCCATGATACTGACAGCAACCTGAAAAGTTAATCATGTCAACAGAAGGTTGGATACTGAGCCAAACAATTAGACGATGCTGCTAGTTTGGTAGCATAGCATCAGAATATTGTCTTATCCAAGGATGGTGTTGTGAATAAAATTAGTGGTCATACTGTCATTCACCTAAAATCTAATCTGCAAGTTAAAATTTTATTTCCATGATTTTCAGCAGAGATAAAAAGTATGCTAATAATTGGAAAACATAAAGAGGGACATCGAGCCAATAGCATTAAGTACAGATGCAATTACTACTCTTGCTAGTTTGATGGCATAATCACAACACATGTTGTATCATATTCTATTGTCATTCACCCAACAACTAACCTGCAAGTGATCAAAATTTCTTTCTATGATCTCCAGAAGTGATGGGAAGTATGCTAATAATTGAGGGACCATAGCAGGGGCATGAGCAAGTGTTGCTTCCCATAACTGCACAATTATGTTGGTTCCATGGGTTATAATTCTTTAAGATAGTGAAGGCAGCTCATAGCTGTATTTTCTAACAAAATATTAACTGGCAACCAAAGTTACCAGCATGCTGTCCTCCAGAAGATTGATTTCATCTGGATTGTTCACATCAATTCCCTTCTGTAGAATAGGCAATACGACATAGTAGCTACTGGGTGACTGATAGTCAAGTGCAACAACCAGGTTTCGCAGAGCAATGAGAAGCTGAATCTGTAGGAGACTCTCACTGGAAGATTCCTCCCAAACCTTTGCAAGCAACAAATAGTAGATCAATAGCACCAATAACCATTAAATTGGGGCAAAATCATGTCAAATTCTTGCAACTAACATAAGCACAAACATGATAAAACTAGTGTTAAAATTTTCTACCTTCTGGAAAAATTGGACCAACTTGTTTGTAAATGGAATGACTTCAGCGACATGTCCAATCAGAACAGATATCAAATTTAACACCTGAACCTGAAATTAAATGACAGATGGATCAAACAAGATTACAGTATAAAGGGATTAATCAAGAGCACAAAAGCAAGACAGGCATGACCCAAAAGAAGATATCCTTAATATCCTGTCTGTGAAGAAAAAGTTCCCAAAGCATCTAAAGTTGTCTTACAGACATTTAAAGACAGATTTATGTACTAACAACAAGCATCTAAATTTCTTATGAATGAAAAACTGTCCAAATATTCAGTATTTTCTGGCAGTTAAGAATAAAATTGGAGGTGCATAACATGAAACATTGGAACTTCTATGGAAATTTGTAATACTGATGATGTAGGACAAATAGAAGAAGTAACAACTAGTAGCTAAAACTCACAAAATTAGGAAATATGGCTGATATTAAGTTACTGAAATATCAAGTTTCAGGTTTGGATTTCGGGTAAGAATGCTGAGATTTCAAATTTGGTATAGTTGGCTTTTTAGGGTTTGCTTGCTGAAAATTTAAGCTTAGAATTTTAGAACTTAATATAGCTGAAATTTAGGTTTAAGATGGTTTGAATTTAGGTTAAGTTTGCCGGAATTTAGTGAAAAACACAAACAACAGAGAGTAGGAAACTAAGAATAACCTCTAGGATCTAAGAATCACTCTTAGAAGAAAACATCACACCTTCTAGTTGGTAGCTCAAATTTGTAGAAAATTTTCAAATTGCTTTTCATTGAACGACTGAATATGAACATATTTATAGAGAAATTTTTAGATTCCTTATTCTAGTAAGAAAGGGTTCCTAACAAATTTAAATCATGTTCTAATAAAACATTTATAAGTCCTAAACAACTAGGATAACATATCTAAAATAGAATAAAATATTTAACTTAGTACTACTTTCTATATAGTAAGGAATCCCAACACAATCTAAATTTCAGCCCTTATTTTTTATGTCAACTCAATTTTCAATCTTCATCCTGCCAAATTAAAGCTTGTAATTGACTAATCTTTTCTCTTTTACAGACTTTTAAGTTTTTTTGCATCAACTGAACTAAAACCCATGAATTAAAATGTTTAATTTCTCATTTCCACAATTCAAATGTTAAGGTACAATATGACATTCCATAGAGAGACGAACAAAGTGAACCAAACAAATATGATCAAGTACAGCAATATGAACCATAAGCTGTATGTACCTTTGAGTCAAACTCCTGAACTTCATCTACCAACTTAAAGCATGAATCCCAGCAAATAGGAAGAAGATCACTAAATTGTCCTTCAACAAAATTTGCATCTTCAATATGCAAACACAAAGACCGACATGCTGCCAGCTAGAGCAACGCATGGACAACTTCAGCAGTTAAACAGTGTGAATCATAGGGAAGAAATATCTGGAACTCCAAAGGAGAGAGGGAAGGAACAGGGTAGAACACATAGATATGTAAGAGGGGGAAAAGATGCTGCATACCCTGACAGAGAGGTCTTTATCTTGTAACAAACTGATTAACCCACAATAAACTGGTCTTTTTATCTCATCTTTGATCTGCCAAAAAGTAAGTTCAACATATAACTTGTGTGATTTGCCTTCCAACTATAAACGTAAATTGTCAGCATAACTATTGCATAATACATAATCCATACAATTTTAAATATTAACAGTTAACAAGTATGAAACGTCACAATTTCTATCCTAGATTAGGAAAAAATGCTAAAAATGTTTAGACTCTAGACCTTGATATTTCAGAGCTATAAAGTAAACATTACCTCAGAAACCCATTGTCCAAGTATAAGAGCAACCTTCCGATGAATGATGCACATATTTGGATGATCATTTGAAAGTTCATGGGATAATGCACCATTAAACCTGGATTCGACAGCATAAGAACAAGAATATGTGCCACAGCAGAAAAATTACCAGGAAGAATCAATTCAGAAGTGCATGGCAATCAATTTTGAAGGAGTTATAGTAATTTTAAGAGGAAAGGGTCTCAAACGAACAGCAAGTTATTTAAGAGGAAATAGTCCCAAAGTAACGTTCAAGTATATTTTATTTTCACATCTACCAAACTAGCTCTGTAATACAACAAATTCAAGCACTTCGATTGGACAAGATGCTAGTTTTGATTGAAAAATCAACATTGGAACCAAGACTCTTGTAATGGAAAAGAATGATTAGGTAAACATACTTAGGCATTGGCATGCAGGAGAATGGACATACCAATCTTTGAACCTTAAATAGTTTGAAAGTTCATAGTAAACATATGCAGCAGCACCATACGAGGCATCTTTGAGAAGCAACCCTGGAGTAATTTCAGTAGCTGATGCTGGGCAACTAGTCATTGCCTCTTGAAGGATGGACACAACAACAGGACCCAACAACTAAAATTAAGCACAGCAGCAAATGAGCCTGCATGTCTTACTAAAAGTGTGAATGCAAATTGTTAATTATCTATAACGATCTTACTCCACCTACTTGGCTGTAATTTTCAAACAAGACAATATACAGAGCTTCAGCACAAGGCCTCAGTTTCTCAGTCCATTGGACCATATCCTGCTCATGATGAAAAGATTCAGGGTTGTGGTACAACTCCTCTAAATCAGTTGCTGTGAGAACAAAATACCTGAGCAAACATCAACATCACACTCACTGAAACAATGTTTCAGAGAAAAATATCATTAAAAAGAGACAAAGAAGAATGTTTAGGTGTTTTAATGTTAAGAAAAGATATATCCCTAATGGTCCATAAACAAACAACTACCCATTGAAGAGGTATGAAGCTCCAAGAAAATATTCTTACAATCACTACAATAAACTTGATTCATTTGATGGTCATGCAGCTATAGCACCAGCCAAGCATGTGACTCATTATACTGTGTTTATCTCTGAATGCTGTATAAACACTGGATGAACCAAGAACTTCTAACATACCATGATAAGTTTATTTGGCCAAAACCTGAGATCCATAATATCAGTTTGCAGTTTCATTACCACAAAAGACATGAAGGTCACTAGAACAAGGATGCAGGACATTCCATGCCACAAACTCATGCACTCATATAAAGTCAAAAAGATAAGACATAGATCCACTTTATCAAGGCCTAGGACTTAATAATAGTAGTAGTTCACCGAGACATTTAGTGGCAATATAGAGCTCACACTATCCAGTCTTATTTCATTTGCAAAACAGTTTGGTGGTTTAAGAATGTAAAAATCTCTAACAAAACAAAAGATACTCATATAGGAGTGCTCTTACTAATACTCATTCTGTTCACATTACAGGCAGATTTGATCCAAACCAATAACCTAGACTCTTTTTGTATGGCAAGCCACTAGTTTTTATTAAGCTTGAAGGCTCAGTTTAATGCCTTTTACGAAAAACAAAATTTCTCTCAATGTCAACAGCAATTCTTCAGAAAATTCAAACTTGAACTAGATGTTATCTCTTGCTCTGAAGAGTATCTACCAGAATGCAGAAAACTATATGTCAATATTTAAAGTCACCAACAAAAGGCAACATAAGTTACAAAACCCAAAACATAACCAGATTTACTATAAAGATTAAGCAATCATGGAACTTGATAAACAGAATGGCTTGTCCTAATAAAAGTAATCAAGTATGCTCAACCAATCAAACACATAAGAACTTATAATTTGAGGCAGTATCATAGACAAATTCATGCAGAGAAGCTTAGGTAAGATTTGAGCTACCTTCTTATCAGCACATTACACAAAAGTACAATGCGGTCACTCGGCAGAAGGGAAGTTAGGACCCCACCAACAACATTGGATATATTTTTCTTTATCTGCTCTAGTGTTATCCCATTTTCATCCATCACCCGACCAGTAAGACTTGGCTTATATTCTTTACACTCAAGAACACATTTCACCATCACCATACATTGAATCAGGAATTGCTCAAATGAAAATAAGTCTGGCTCAGGATTGGTTATCTTGTTTAAACAAAAATCCATGACAGGTGGAAGGATAGACTTATCACCAAATGAGTAAGGATGTCTGCCTTGAATTGTGACTAAAACCTTCATCAGTTTTGTGCATGCCCTCCTTACGACATCCCAATATTTAGGATGAACATTCTGAAAAGAAAAATCTGTAACCATAGGCCACAAATGCCAAAAAATTAGTTTGTTCATCAAGCAACCAAGAAAAAATTTGTGAGGAACAAGTGACACTAATTCAACAACTCGGCCCATGCAAAGAATAAGTAAAAGGTGCATCACTAAGACATGATAGCACAGTTTTGCATTCAAAAGGTTCAGAAATATGAAAGGCAATCACCATAAAAAATAAAGCAAAGGAGTTTGTGTAAATGTTTCAATTTTCTTCTTGGAGAGAGAAAGAGAGGAAGAGGAAGCGAATAAAAAAGTGGCAGTTATGTTTACAAATAGTAGTTTTGTGGAATATTACAACAGGATGTTCGATCCTGTATAAGTTAATAGCAACTACAAAAAATAGCTTCAGTATAAGCGGTCCTAAACTATAACTGCATGGTTCATGCAAGTAGCTGAAACTCTAGCACTTGACAAGAATGTAAACAAAGCATACTGTAACCATTCTAGAATGAGATAAGAAACTGACAATTGTCAATGAATATCCGATGCACAAGATGCACATATCTATTGATCTCAGCTTAGTATTCACAAAAGAAAGTAGCTATTTACAAACAAGATAGTTGTCTTACAGTATGGAAGCAATGATTGAATTGCACTCAAAAACACAGGAGAGACCTCCTTCACTGGTTGAACCTCCTGAAGGATTTAAAAAGGGTTTAAAAAAAGAAGACATAACTGCTTTGTCAGTGAAATTCATCCAAACTTTCAGATTCTGAAGAAATAAACAAAAAAAGATAGGAAACAAACATGTACTTGAATGCTTTGTGCATCACTTTGGAAGCCAGAAATGATCAACTGACGAATTATTTTTAGACATAACAACCATCTCTCACTAGTCAGATAAAGTTCATCACGATGCTGATCCAGTGCATTTTGATTGTAACTTTGCGAAAGTGCAGAGAATCCATGTAGTATGGTCTGCACATCACTTTGCCAAAGGCGCCAGCTATAATCAAACAAATGGGACGATATCTGCCAAAGAGAGCTTGTGAATACATGGCATCTTAGCTAACAGAAAGTAAGACTAAAACTCTGAACAAACAAGTAAACTAATAATAGGAGGTTGCTATGATGTACCATAATTATCAATGTATCGGGGAAAAGACCATATTCACTTGTAGCAAAAAATTCCTCCAAAAGATGAGTCAATCAAGAAATTTTGAAAATGTTCATTGGTTATACCTCGGCAAAGGTTCTTTGGTCAGCTGTGAGCCGTTTAGTTGACAATTCCTTTAAAGTTCGGAAGAGGGTTAAAAAAATCCTGTGAGAAGTTAGAACATCTGCTGACTGTAGCTTGTGCACTAGAGCTGAAAGAAGCTCTGGCCTACATAAGTAATTACAACAGAATATCAATAGGCGCAGTTAGTTCAACAAAAAAATTGAGATTATAGCATTCTTTAGCTCAGAAAATAATATCCTTCAACAACTTATACCACTGGAATGCTTAACTACACGTATGGAAAATAAAGAAGAAATTGGCCTCCAAAAGCACAAATATAAAGAAATCTCAGAAAAATGTACCATTCTTTAGGATAATCTAACCGAGCAATTTTTGAGATGAGGACTGCCAACATTAATGCTATCTGTGTTGGTAAACACAAATAACACAAGAAATTAGAAGAGTAACCAAAGAAATAAACACTAATTTCTAAACAAGATTCTAGAAGAACAATGAGACCGAAAAGAAAAGAACATCCGCGATGTACCTTATCATCCTTTTCACTCAGATGCGATAGTAATTTCTGCCGCAAGTGGATCTTCTCCTCACTGCTTATTCCACTGAAGAAAAACGGAAATGTAATTGCTACATTACTAGCTTCACTGGAAACACTAAATTTAAAATTGCATTATAACTTTCTAGAGCAACTTACGAAGAATCACGCCTGTTCCTCCAATACCGACTGATACTATTCTTGAAATACACCGAAGCACTTAAACGAACATCCACCTGAGAAACTAAGTCCTTCGCAGTTATCACTTCCTACATTACAATCAGTTCCCAGATTCAGCAAGTTAATAAACAGAAACATACATATATGTCCACAAACCACACACATTACATTAAATAGCGACTTAAAACCCTAGAAACGACATATCACGACAAAAGTACCATGAGACAAGAGCAAAATCCAGTTCTGCTCTCCGACTGCGATAGCGCCGCCTCCGCCGACTTTCGCACTCTCTCATCGCCGCTCAACGAATTAGCCAGCAAAGAGTATATCGCTGGTAAATCAGAAGCCGATAGCGCCATCGCCGTGCTTTCTAGAACCTCTCGCGACGATGAACCACCGGAATCGACTAATCTACTAACTGAATCGTATCGAAACGAACCTCTCTCCGACCGATTTTGAGATCTAAGTTGCAGTTACTTTTTAGTAGATGGAGGTTGTAGATAATGAGTGTTCTAGCGCACAAATTGGCTTTTACTCTATGCCAAACAGATTTGAGAGAGAAATGAAGAAATGAAAGAAGCAGGGAAGCAAGAGACGGGCTGTTTGGCTGCGCGCACTTATTATATTGCTTCCCTCCGGTTGCGAGCAAGTTTATTAAGTATGTTGCGCGTTTGATTTTGTGCGGACGACTCTAGCTGCATCCATAGTTCAAAGGTGAGGACTAAGGGGGTTTAACCGAATCACTTGTGAACTCGTAACAAATTCAAATCGGTGGATCCTGTTATAAAACCAAAACTAAAACTTAAGAGTATTTAGGAGAGGAAAATATAATTCTTCTTATGAATTGGTATCATTTACATCAAGTTAACCCTTCTATTTATAGTACAAAATTTTTAATAAAATACTATCATGATAATAGAAGTGGTACACT
>JAOSBP010000005.1:788477-812321 GCA_027563825.1 Erythroxylum mucronatum
TAGCTAAACCATTTAACCTTTCTTGTGATGAAAATAACATAGCTAAATCATACATAACATATATTGATGAAAATAAAAAAAATTAGAAGATAAAAATATGCTTAAATATTTTAAGACTATTTATAAGCACGAGGAACCACAAATTATCTACACTAAACAAAAAAAAATATGTTAACATTAAAAGTCATTAAATGACTTTATAACAATGACTTTAACGTTATAAAGTCAGAAAGTGAGAGGGGTTGAGGGGGTTGAGGGGCTCCCCTCTTATAGGGGCCCTGGGCAAGTGCAAGTGCCTTGTTGGCCCCTGCCCAGGGCCAGTCCTAGACACATACTAAGTACAAAGTACTTGGATCAGAGGATATCATCCTAGAGTACCTAAGCAAGAGGATTTGAAAGTGAGAGTTGTAATTAGAGCCGGTGCCGTTGCTACCAGGGTTGTGAATTTTCTGCCACTTGACATCAAATCCGGCCTAACCCATGGCAACGAAATCGTCGCGTGCAGACTTCTATGGTTCGCTGAAGGGTGACCCAGTCATGTCAAGACCGAGCAATTCGCAAGTTGACGACACGTTTTCAAATCTATTTTATATCTCACCACAAGTCAACCCCACCCATTTTGTGGTTTCAAACACTAGCATTATGTATTAGCTTCTTTTGTTTAATAACATGAATTATATGAAGAGTGGATTTATTATATCATTTTGAAAAATATTCTTAAATTGATAATTTTAGTATTAATTTTTTTAAATTAGTCTCTAAGATCAATTTTGATTCAAGCCTTAATCGATTCAAATTTGATTGATTAATTTCGGATTGAATCAGATGGGTTCGAATTCGAAGATCGAGTATATATTTTATATTTATAGAATAAAATGGCAAGAATCATGTCTCTTTAATAATGTCATGATATGGAAAATAAACAAATGAATTTAGATTGAAAATAACAAATAAAAATATAATTTAAACTCAAGTTGACTTCTCCATTTAAAAATGCTTAATGAGTCATAGATAAGTACAATGTCACATCATAAAAGTCACATAATCATTTTGAATTTTTTAAATATTTGTGAAATTTTAATAGATTAAGGTTTAAATAAATGTATTTAGATTTTATCAAATTTAAGTTAAAACTTTTATATATTTAAATTTGAGTTTAATCTCAATCTAATTACAGTCTATCAAATTATCTTTAAACTAGGGTTTTAGCTTTTAAGGTGGTTTTACTCCTTAGTCAATAGTCATGAAGTGAACGATGGAGAGAAGAATTCAAAACTGTATTACAAGCAGTATGTCTTGAAGGCCGCTACTCAGAGTACTTGAGAACGTAATTGTTAAGCTATAATGGCTTGCTTACGTAGTCTAGAGGATAGATCCTATTTTGGTTGGAGTCTTTATGTCATATTTTGATTAAATCTTATCCACACGTTTATATGAACCCAACGTAAATATATGAATGAGATTTAATAAAATATAATTGAAACAGAATAATTAGAACAAATGATTTGATGTGTCTAGTTTTCTTGCTTTAGAAAACTAACCCCAGATAATTATTTCTCAGTTGATTTTACAAACTAAGAAAACAACAAACTTTAATTTTCCACGTAAGGGAAAATTGGAAAGAGAAGAAGAACAATCTTCAGAATTTTAGGTGATGCCTTTAAATTTCTTTGAAAGTTCATAAAGTAGGTAAAAGAGAATAGTCTAAGAATAGTCTTGAATTTGTTAGTTTTCTAGAAAATAGTCTAACAAAATTCAAAAAATGTTAATCTTTAAAATTCTTGATTTTTGTACAGCAAAACATCTACATTATGAACATTAAATTTGACATAGGAGGCCTAAGTCTGATCTAAAAATTTATATTTGAGTCTAGATCTCATCAAGTTGGAGACTGGCTACTCTACCCTGAGTCCGATTGGACTTGGATGACTCAAAGATTAATCGAGCCCAAGCCAATCTAGATCAATTTATTCTTTTTTAATTTAAAATTTAAAAATAATGTTGTTTTGCTTGATATTTTTTATACCCAAAAAATTTAAAGAAAAAAGTTCGAACTTGACCTGAAATTAGGTAATTTGGGTAGGACGTGACAAAAATTATCATTCTTAATGAACATCAAACTCGACTCAAATTTAATAATTTAATCTTAAATTTGAATTGAATTAATTAAACTCGGCTTAAATTAATAATTTATTATAACTAAGATATGAGTTGAACCATTATGTAAATAATACTTTATTGGTTCAAAGATGATGATATTTCTATCTAGCTTATTTTGTCATTATTATCACTCATAAAATACAAAAAAAAATTAATTTAATTTTAAAAGTTATGGAATTTATGGATCCTACTTGTCTTCTTGTTAACGTTTCCTCGTAATTTTCCCGTTTATTAAATGCTTTTTGACTTTACCCTTTTGTAATGACTAATGAGGCTCTAATTATACTGTACATTACGTGTGATGAAATCCACATTCACATAGTACTCAGTTCCAAGTTTCTAGGAGGAACGTTAAACTCTTTCTGACGAAGTAGTTCTTGTACAAACGACCAGTTATAGTTATTATGTCGGTTTTCAGTTCAAAGGTAACTTGGTCGCCCTTAATGCGCGTTCTTCAACGAGGTAGGGACCATGTTCAAGTTACTCAAGAGTCAAGACACAAGCTGACCATCTCGAATCAAGGGCTAAGTACTAGGAACTTTGGAAGATGTTTCATTACTCATTAGTAGTAGAAATTAGAGTGGGCTTTAGCCACAATATAGGGACGTGCCCAATTCTGACCAAATCACAACGACACCGGTCTAACCACTTGTGTAACCCTAAAATGGGCCCATTGTGTAACCATAGTAGGTTTTAAAAGTCTTGGGGATAAAATGGGCCCATATGGGCCCATTGTGTAACCGTAGTAGGTTTTAAAAGTCTCACACATGAGACATGGTCAAGGGGCTATATCTTTGTAATTTGAAAAATGATGGGTGTTATTATCATAAATATTATTTATATTAATTTTAAATTATTATTTACCAAATAATTTACCTAAAACATTTATCATATTCGAGTGATTTATTTAATATATTTAAATAATAATAATTGTAGATTCTATTTGTAAAAGGTGGGTGCTTCACTGCACAAGTATTTTCGGTTTGAAAGTTGGAAGAGAGTCATCAATTACACGCAACATTTTATATATATTTATAAAAAGATTAACTCTTAACTTTTCAATCACAAAAGAGTAACCTTATCGGTAGTTTCAAAACTTACCTTATGTAGATTCTATTTATATATTAAAAAAATAACAAAAACTAGTTTAAAGAGAGATAAAAAGAGGATTATTTTATACCCAATTACCATCTCAATTAATGAGAAACGTCAAATTGATAAAAGAAAAGTTAATACATTAGTTCGTAGGTAATTTTACCAATACTTTGTCTGACATATTTGCATACGGTTATTTTCGTTTGTTGGTATATTTAACGACATATTTAATCGACGGATACATAATATGTCCGTCATTAAATTTACCTAGGACCGTTTTAACGACATCGTTATCCGTCAATTGATTCCATCGGTAATATAAATTTTTGACCGAATCTAAACATATTCTATTGGTAATTTTCGTCTCTAACCTAAGTTTTCTTGTAGTGACAAAATTGTTCTTAAAGTTCTTCCTCTTACACATGGAGGTGTCTTTAGAGAGAAACTAAAAAAGAAAAGGAAAATTTGAAAAAGGAAAACATAGTTGAGTCTTCTCTATAACCTCCTGGTAAAGCTCATCATCTCCATGCAGAAATTCGAATCAATGGAGCTCCTTTCCATTGAAGGACCATCTTATTGTTGTTATCACCTTCAATCCTCACCTCATACGGAGTCTGTCCTTCTCTTACCATTTCCCTGGCCTCATCTAAGCTCTCTTTGTTGCACAGTTTCAACCCTTCAAACCCTAACCCTTCCTTGAAATCACACACTTCAATCATCTCCTCCCACTCTTGCATCCAAGCAAGAGATGAGACATAAGGTGAGACGAACAAGCATTCAATGGCTACTCTTGCCTCTGCAAGTCTGATTGGGATGTTCCATTCGATTGACTCCAACAAGGCTTGGTAATGTTCCATGAAACTACTAAAGAACGATCCAAAACTAGGGTTACTCTTGAATATCTCCCATGCACCTCCGTTTCCAAACGTGAACGCTCCCCTGTAATTAGGGTTACAGTAGCCATTGTTGGAAAGAAGTTCTTTAGCTATTGACATGAACTCCATTGTTGTTCTTCTACTTCTCATCCTTCCCATATGAGGAAGTGCCCACATGCAATTAAACACCAACCATTCTCTAGACCTACCTGATCCTCCTCTTCTAGCTTTTCTCATCTCACTCATCAGATCTTGTAAGTCAATCTCTTCCACCTTTAATATTACACCAAAAGATGATGCATAATCATGGAGTCGCTTCTTTGTCTCCTCGAATCTTGTCCAAGATTGGACATGGCAGGAGGATTCATCTTCCTCCCACTTTATTGCTGTGATTCTCAGTGTCATTTGCATAGAAACAGGAGTGTAGTATTGGGATCCTATGTCTTGACATTGATAGTGACCAAGTTCCATGATCATTGACGACCATTGAAGACCTTCTCCAATGTCGAAGCCTATTACGTGCAAGACACGAACATCAAGAGGCATGGTCTCAAGAATTGCAGAGTTAGCTGTGAAATGAGCAAGCACGCAAAAAGGGAAGATTCGATTGAATGCTTCAAAAGCTCTACTTGAGTTCTTTTTAGACTCTTGTTTAAGATAGTCTGCTTGTTTGTTCGAAGGATGGAATGTGTAATACAGAAGACGCTCCCAGACTTCGCCAATGGGGCTCACTTTCTCGCTGATTCTTCCCACGATAACCTCAGCAACTTGTGTCTGTTCGTTCTCTACAGCTTCTACGTAAGCTTTGATAAGATGGTTCAAGCTAAGTTGGTTGTTGATCAACATTTCTTCGCTTGGAAGTGAGAGTGCTTGCTGCTGGATGATACTGGTCTCATCAATGGAGGTGTCACTTGAAACCTTTGATGGGCTAAAGCTACAGTACTTATTGTTCTTTCCTCCATTGTTGTTCGACTGTTGAAAAATTAAAGAACTCGCCTTCTCCTCAGAACCCTTTAACCACCCACACTCGTCCTCAATGTCACCTCTCAGGATCAGCTCCAATTCCTCCATTTCAAGTGTCGAATAAACATCTGATGATGCAATCCCATTAACAGCCGTTCTATGTACAGGAAAACCCGTAAGTTCAGGAGAAGAAGAGAACTGGTGCAAGTGTTGAACATGGTTATGAGCTTCCATGTCAAGTCCATAATTTGTATATTCGTCGAGAGACAGTTCTACATTGTTACTGAATCGTGAGCACGAGAACTGAAAGAGGTCAGTCATCTTTGTCAGGCTATGGATCAAGAGAGACTTAGAAGTTGGAAACCAGCTTGTTTTAGACCTTCAAATTGTTCGTTCATGGTGATGTTAATATCTATAAGAGTATGGTAAGGGACAAAAATGGAGACATTTTCTTGCCAGACAAACAGTTCCCGGGCCAATTTGGATTCTTCTATGGCATTTTGTCTTCTGACAAAGCGAACTTAACTTACTCTTACCTCAAATTTCTCGCTCTCATTAACTCGGGAGTCCGGTAGCTCCAATCGACATTCTTGCTGTGCTGATAAAATATTTAAAAATGTTTAATTTAATAATTTAATAATTAGGATATTCCATATAATATTAAATATAAATTATTATTTGAATATAATAATTCTTCAAACTTATACAAATCTACAAGGAAGATTTGGGTTATTACATTCAAAATTGCAAGAACTAAGCAAGTATTTGTTTCCATTTTTATTTTTAACTTTTTGTTTTTGTTTTTAAATTCAGTTCAAAAATTATTTGTTTAAGTTTTTAGTTTTTATTTTTAATTTTAATTTCTTCCGGTTTTTAAAAATTATAAAAACCATAAAAAATGATTTTTATTTCCTATTTTTGTTTTTTATAATCTGATTTACTATTATTTAGATATACATTATTTAATTATTTAATAAAATTATGAATAAGTTTATTCTGTATTTATGTATTTAATAGCTTAAAATTAATTTATCAATAAAATTATGAATAATTTACTTTTATTTAACTTGTATAATTAAATTAAATTAAATTAAAATAAAATAAAATATATAAATATTCAAATAAATTTTGATTTAATAATTAAATTATATTTCAAATAAATATTAATTTATAAATTATTTATTTTATTAACATAACATAACTTTATTAATAATTAATTAATAAATATTAGATAAGAGGTTAAATAAATTTATTTAATTAAAAATAATTTACTTTTAAGTTTTACCTAAGATGTAATTATTATTGGTGATAAAAATATAACTACGTTAGCATTAACAACTAAACATATTTTTGTTTTTATTTAAAAAAAATAGAAACAAAAAATTAAAAATAAAAACTGAAACAACAGCAGAAAATAGGGGAAGAACTAAACAAGAGCTAAACAGTGGAGACAACAAATATAAACCAAATAAGGGTATTTGTTGGTCAAGAATCATTGACGGCATTCCTGACTTTTTAGACTTTGTCGTCACTAAATTGAAGAAGAAAGCGGAAAAAGGGAGGAAAATAAATCTTTATAAGCTTATACATTTATTTAATAAATCCAACATTTGTATAAACTCTTATAAACTAATGTGAATATGAATGTATTTGACTTATACTAAAATTAAATTTTGACTTCAAACCACTTAGATCTAAATTTTTTTAAAAAAATTAAATTTAAAATAGGTTTTGAATTTAAAAACTTTAATTTAAACTCTATTTAAAATATGAAAAAGATAAAAAAATTAAAACTCGAATTCATTCCGGTCTATTATGAATCATAACTTATAAAATTGTTATAATCTATGATCTTACCTCATAAAATAATATGACTAAGTCTTTTATAACATTTTTTAGTTGATAAATCAAGTTTGTCTTTACAATATTACTCAGATTAATCATATTGGAGTTAAAAGGTTGGAGAGTTGAGGCACATTAATTCAAGAAAAAGAATTTAGTAGTTTTTGAAACTTTACTATATCTTTGTAGACTTTTCTTTTGAGTGAGGTCTATGATCTCTAGGCGGTAATTAATTAATTAACATGTTAAATCAGTAGGATAAAAATTTTAAGGTTTAAAATGTTCAAAGGTTATTAGATCGTCATAAAATCGACTAAAGATTGAATAAAATAAATTTTTTAAACATGATTAAAGAATTATTTTTATTTATCAAAGAATTTAAAGTTTAACTTGAAAAATTGTTAAATGAAAATTAATTGATTTATAAAAATTTATTAGTTTATAAAAATTAACTGATTAATTAATAAATTGATCAGTTTTAACAAAAAAAATATTAAAATAAATCAAACATAAAAATTATACGTTTCAAAATTTGTATGATTAAATATTACATGTTATTACAATATGACTCAAAGTAATAATGGCAGAGTGAAAAGGTTGCACCATAAGAGTTAAGGTACATTGATTTAAGGAAAGCAATTTAGTAATTTTCCAAGTTTACATCTTTTAAGTTTGATAATATTTAAATAATTTTTCAGATAATTTATTAATAATAAATAATTAAAAAAGGATGTATTCAACAATCAAAATTAAAATTTATATTCTTAAATTTTAAATAATTTATTTAAATTACATACAAATTATTATATATTTATAATAATTTATTCAAATCCCATTTAAAATCAAATTATCATTTTTGAAAAAACATGAAATTAAGTTCCAGAAATGAGAAAACCCATATTCAATGCTACAAAATTCGTCACTCTCGGATATATTATTCTTCAAATTTTTATATTATCCCCGCCGAAGCGTGCGCGAGGTGACAAATTTTCCAAGTCCAAAGCTCGACGCAACTAAACTTTCCACGAAGCTGGCTATCTTATATTCACAGAAAATTACAGAAATCAAGATCTTTTCCGTACACGTATTGACAAAGATATTAAATTAATTTCAACGATATTTCCTTGTATCTTTTTATTTAGTTTTGAGATGTTAATTTTGACTTTGTCTTTCTGAATTTTGGTCCGAGTTAACAGATCGCGGGTTAAAATAGTTTAGCCTGATTGTACCACAGATTAAATATAGGCGGCTCAACTCGTGGCTCGACCGAAACAACAAAAATGACGTTGTTTTGTAATTTTTTATAATAAAAAGATGGGACGGGCTGGCCCAGCACATCGTGACCCATCCGGCCTACGGGTCATCCAACCAAGGGTCGGATCGGGCCGGGCCAGGAGCGGCCTACGTTCGACCTGACCTATTGATATCTTTAAAAAAAAATTTAAACAATTCGATCAATCTAATTATAAAAAATTCCAATTAGGTAATTTTTTAATTTGATTTTAATTTTTTTAGTACTTTAATAACGTTTATTGTTAAAATCTAATTAGTTTATTAATTAATCAATCGATTATGTAAATTAATTAATTCTTATAAATTAAATTAATTAATTAATTTTCATTTAAAAATTTCTTTTTTAATTAAAATTCAAATTTTTTGATAAAAAACATTTTCTTTCAATCAAATTTTATCGATCTTATGGCAGTTTGATATTTGTTAAACCTTTTAAATCTTAAACATGTCTTACCGGTTTAATTGAACTTGTAAGATTTAAGTTTGATTTTAAAACTTCTAAATAAGTTTAAAGTTATCGGATTTTAATTTTTAATTTTTAAACTTTTTATTTTAAATTGTGGAATTTAAATTTTATTTTTAATTTAAATTCAATTTATTTAAAATCGAAATCAAACCGTAATGTTACACCAACGTGATAGGATTGATCTCTATCTCTTTCTATCGTTGCCAATCACCTTAAAACATATATTTACCAATGAGATATAGCAACTTACCTAGTTTAATTATATGAATTGTAAAATAGTATTGATTTCAAGTCACTTCTTATTTTATTTTATTAAAAAAAAACATTCATCACATTAATTGAAAATCAATTGAAATAGAAAAAAAAAGTCATGAGATAGGTAGTTCAAGTAGTGTCATTTAATTTTCTCAATGATATATTAATAACTATAAGCAATAAACCTTTACATAAGAGTACATTTTTTCACCTTTTCTCCCAATCAATTACTAATTATGTATAGTTTATTAAAAACTATATATTGTTTATACTTTAATAGTTGATCCTTCCTCATATATTGATGTCTCCAATCGATTTGAAATTGAAAAATTAAGATAAAAACATAAGTATTTATATTTATTATTATTATTGTTAGGGTTAATTATAAAAAAACTTAAACTTTCGTCAATTTTTCAATTATAGCCCGAACTTTAAAAATTAGTAATAAAATGCCAAACTTTTAATTTTTTTTCAATTATAGCCTGAACTTCAAAAAATAACAATAAAAAGGATTAAACTTTCAAAAAATTTCAATTCTAGCTCAACGTTAATGTTTCTGTTAAATTTGCTGACGTGACTTGCTATGTTTTTTTAGAAACTTTAACTATTTATACAAGTTAGTTAAAATTAATACAACAATTGAAGATTAATAAAATAATGTTATTGTTTTAAAATGACCTAAATCAGATTACGCAACTCTAAAAGCCTTACACTTCAATTTCAAATTTTCCCTTCGTTTTCAATTTGTTCTCTTGATGTCTTCACCATTCGATTTTCATATTACGCAACCCTGATGCCTTCACACTAAGAGCATAAAGAGAACGAAACGAAAAATTTACTTGTATAATACTTTGTAATACAAGAGTAGTTTTGTGCGTTAAAAGAATAAAAAGAAAACAAAGGCTGAGCAGTGCCGGCCTTGGGCACGAGTAGGCAAAGCAACTACCTAGGGCCTATCATAAAAAGGGCCCTATCTTTAATGTGTGATGCTAACTTTCAAGAGGGTCAAATACATTTACTCCTGAATAGTACTCCATCCGATTCATAATAAGTGTCGTTTTAGAGGAATACACACTTATTAAGAAAGTTAATGAAATGTCTGATACACCCTTATTAATTACACGTTAAAGTGCCTTGAAAATATAATCTGTGTAATCTGTGTAATTAAGATGTGAGAGAAATTAAAGGTTAATTTTGGAAGTAAAATTATAACTATGCATATAAAGTCAAGAATGACACTTATTTTGAATAATTATAATATATCTAAAACGACACTTATTATGAATCAGAAGGAGTAATAAATGTAGAAAATGTTGATGGAAGCTGTTAATGTTTTCAAGAATAATAAACGTTAAATAACGTTGGAAGCTTCCCAAGTATTGTCTTGGAAGCTATATTATCTCTGGTGGTAATCTAGCAAATTCCAAGATTAATTATGTTAACGAAGTTAACGTTAACTTGTTATACTTATAAATAGTTTTGAAGTATGTATTGAGAGAACAACAGATAACATTAGGCTATAATTAAAGAAAATTGAAAGTTATCAATATTTTATTTCCACTTTTTGAAGTTTGGGTTATAATTCAAATTTTTTTAAACATTTTATTGCTATTTTATAAAATTCGGTCTATAATTAAAAAATTGACGAAAATTTAAGCTTTTTTTAGTAATTAACCCCTTATTATTGGTATATGTTTTTTTAACCTTGTCTATTTTATCATATTATTTTATTTATTACTTATTTCATATTTTATTTATTAAGTATTTATTTATTATTTTTATTATTTATGCTATGGAAATAGAATTTGTAATAATTAGAGACGAGATTGTGTACTATTGAATTTAACTTAAATTTCAATTAGCACCTAAGCGGACGTCGTCGTTTCGGCGATTAATTTTAATTCAACTCCTTTCCCTCCCTCCCTGTACCAAACTCTTTCACACTTCACACTACTCCGCTCATCAGATCGGACCTCTAAATTAGCCACCGCGAGTACCGCTGGGAAATTAGGCCCCATACGGTTGTTCTTGAAGTTCCTGTACTTCAAGTGCTCGAGAAAATGGGGGACCTGTCTGGAAAAATCGATTCGGAGAAGCTGATCTCGTATAGCGACGATCTGGTCGCCGTTTTGAAGGACAGGAAGGACGTTAAGAACTTGACCCATTGTTTGGAACACTTCAAAATCCTCAGTTCCTCTTCCAACTCCGAGTACGACGACGTTTTTTCTCAGCTCCGAGGTCTGTTCGTGGAATTTTATGGGCAATTTCAATTCTTTTTTCATGTACATGGGTTTCATCGAAAACTTGTAACGTTTTGGCTGACAGGTTGATGTATTGATGCAGATTATGAGAAAAAGATAGATGAATGGAAGCAGAAGACAGAGAAGGCAGAATCTGAGGCTTGTGTAGATGGTGAACTGGAGATTGTGAAGAAGGAATTGGAGGCAGAGCTTGAGAAGGAGAGAGCTTTAACGGAGGAGCTAAGATATGTATATGATTATTCTGTGTTGTGTTTGTTGTTGGGAGTTTTGGTTTTTGAAGTGGGTCTTGATTGGAATTTGGTTCCTTGATTTGTATGAACACAGTCATCAACGATCAGATCAATGATTTGGAAAGGCAGAGGATTTGTTTTGAAGCGCAAAAGCAACATCAAAAGAAACTCGAACAAGATGAACTGAGATTGCAGTCAGTAGATTGCCTTATATTGGATTTTGAGTTATACTCTGATTACTGTTCTCGATTCAAATGACTCATGTTTCTTTTGCTACGAGCTTGCAGGAGAAGGCTGTCAATGTACGCTTCTGTTACCAATGTGATTCCAAACTTGGATGATCGCTCCAAAATATCAGGACGTATCCTATGGTTTTTAAAGTTTGTTTTCAACATAATGAGTCATATCATTGCTTTAGCGTGTAGTTCAGATCCAAATACAGTTCAGTGTACTTACTATAAGATCACAGACATTGTAGATAGAGATCAAAAGAAGGTTGAGATGTTTGAATTCGACCCATCAGAGATAAGTGCTTTTGATACATGCCAGACCATCTGGAAGATGATAAATCTTCGGTAGATAATTGGTCATTCTCTTGATTACATGTAGTTGTGTGCTTATGTTTTGATTTAAGGCCTGTACTTGAATCCATCTGTAACTTATATCTTCCTAATGCTTTTGTTATTAAGAGCATTTGACATCCTTTTGACATGAAATGGTGAGGATTTCGTGGTTAAAAAAAAAACAGAATTCTAGCCCATCTATTACTGGTTGATGTTGCTATTATTTAGCACCCATTGCATGACTTGATGATTCATTATTCTATAAAGTAAATATACAATCTGAGTCCTGAAATCTTAACACAAATCTTCTATAGCAAGACAATATCAGGGTTTTAGGGTAGTAATTGTGAAGTTCATCACTCAAGCAATGTAACTCAATTTCTAACGAATCAAGAGAACGAGTCCATTCGTTCTGGTATAAATAGTCATTTTTCGTTCTATTACATGCACAAAAAGAATGGAAGATTCAGAAATTGGAGAAAAAATGGACACTGCCATGGCCATGGCAATATATGTAAAGATGATGACCTTTTTGAATGGTAGTCAAATGATCATACAAGTGAAGGGGCAGAGCGCCAAAAATAAGATAATAAACTCAGAACTTTTAACTAGCAAAATTTCCTGGCCATGTCATGCAACTTTAACCGAAGACAGTAGCAGCAGGATCTGGTCATGACATACACATAGTTTCACAAAGTTGTCTGGCTTCCTAATGCTAGATTTGTTCGCTTAGCTAAGAGACAACTATTATAACAAAATGAGACAGCCAATTTACAATACTTTACACCAACTACTTTGGAAGAGAAAGAAGCCTGAGACTGACAAAAATCCTGTTAGGACCTTCGGGAGAGAGAGAGAGGAATATTCCAGAGGAAGGACAGGGGGTGAAGGAGGGAGTTAGTTAGCAGCTGAGGTGGCTAGTTTGTTAGGCATAACAGATTGTACTTAGTGAGGGGGGTATAAAAGGGTAGGCAAAGAAGGGAGTAGTAGGCAGAAAATAGATAAAGAAAGAGAGACAGAAGGAATCGAAAACCCTTCTGAGGAGCTATCAGCTCTGGTTAGGAGAAATACTATATTTCTCTGGGATAGTGGTGTATACACCATAGTTATACTGCAAATAATATAGTAATACCTATTGTTCTAAGTTCAGGGTCCTAACAAATCCCCTATCGATGCTGTTGATTAGATCTATCCTTCCAAACATCAGGCAAAAATGTAATTCTCAGTAGTTTTTTATTAGAGGGGTACCTGTATAAACTGAATCTGGTTAGATGAATACAAAACTACATCCAATTGTCGTCTTAAAAGAAGCTTACAGTGAAACGGCCGAAAAGAAAGGAGAAGAAATCTTACAGTTCATATCCTCTTACTCTCCATTTCTAGTTTGTGATGAGAATCATTCTCTAGTAACAGCTTAGGATTCCTTGGCCACAATTTTTCGCCACTTATCTCTGAGATCAGTCGGTGTTCTAGTGGAATGAAAAGTTTGACGACCAATGTCCAAAATCTTCCTCCATGGGATGTTTTTGTTTACTTGAGTTGAGTACATCTGCACTCCTTCCTGCAACAAGGAAAAAGAAGCTGAGCATTGTTTATCAAGGTAACTTGGCCATTCTAAAGTAAAACCAATAATCAATCACCATGTTTTTTCAAATTGTATAAAAACAATGCCTTTTCTTTCAAGAATTTTTTCAAAAATTAAGCTAGCAATTATATAATTGAGCAATATGTTACATTCAAATCAAGTTACTACTTTATTAATGATAAGATGGATGCTGTATGTCTTAAGCAACAAGAAGCACCATGCTTTGGGAATCTAACAAAGGAAAAGATGTGACATTATTTACTAACATCAACAAGATGAAACATATAGATCAAATACTGCACTCCTCAGAAAACCATGCGATATCATTCTCACTATTTGATTCTCACAGCTAATATATATTTTATCTTCTTGTATCTTCATCAACTTGTTGGCAGTACACTTGTTTAGCAAAGATTTTGAGTTTTTAAAACTGTGAAGTATCATCTAGAAATTAATAAGATCAGGATAAATGCAAAAAGAGAAAGAAACTAGCCAGTTTGAAACATATGTTTGAGAGACAATAAAGTATGTTTGAGAGACAATAAAGCAACTAAGTGTCTGTACTCTTAGCATATCTTCCTCTTCAGGTGTCCAATACATTCTTTTACGCTTTTCATGAGAAAATTGCGGATTCACACTGCCAAAAGGGGAATAAAATGTTAGTTTTTACTTACAAAATTGCTCCAACTTCTACTCTACATAAAAAAAACATGTAATTTCAAAAAACAAAATTATGGGAGACAGTCAATACTCACAAGCCCTTTGTAGATTCTTGGGGCTGTCTGAATTCTTTTGAAGGGTCAACTTTTCGATCATTATTGCAGTTGTTCTCATTCAAAATGGTGGTGAGTGATTCAGGGAATACATCTTTTGGTGATTTGGGATCACGAGGTTGTGATTTCTTTCTTCTACAAATTTGTTTGACACGTTTCCGGTGTAAAGCAACTGTCTCAGCATCTGAATCAGGAATTTTATGCACTTTTTTGCCCGAACCTTCTTCCGTAGGTGCAGAATCATATCCAGTAGATAGCATGGTGGCCTCTGGCACATCTTGATTCATTTGTTCTTCCTCCCTTTGGCCTTGATTTCCTTGAGGTGCTTTTACAAAATCAGGTTCGCCTTTCACTAATCCATGACTTGCAGCAGTGACAATACCGCCTTCTCCACAGTGAGAAGTTACCGCTCGGGGTTCATCTTCCACACTCCCCTCTTCTCGGTCATCATCAACTTGTCCAATCTCCTCATTCTTCATCCCTCTGTCAGGTTCTAAAACTTCAACCTCATTAAGCTTGCAAAAAAATCCATTATTTGCATCTTCTTTGCATGCGGGCTCCACACGTGAAGTAACAAGGTCCAGTTGATCTTCAGCCACTGCCTCAATCTGATTACAGTTGGTGAGCTCAGCGCTTTCCTTTTCATGTGGATGAACTTCTTCCACTAGCACAAATTGATCATTTACTCCCTCATCTGTATCTTCTTTATGTAAAGTACCTGGGTCCACTAGATCTTCAACCATTGCCTCGGTCTGATCAAAGTTCGCTGGCTTGGCACTTTCATTTTGACATGAATGATCCTCCACTGGCATGGGTTGATCGTGGACTCCATCATTTGTATCTTCTTCATGTAAACTAACAGGTTCAACTTGATCTTCAACTATTGCCTCAACCTGATCATAGTTGTTTGACTTAGCAATTTCCATTTCACGCACATGAACTTCCTTCGATGGCACAAATTCAACATGCATTCCATCACCTATCTCTGTTCTATCCGAACGACCAGCACCATTTCTCTCTTTACCAAACGATACTTCACTTGGAACATGTTCTCCAAATATCACATTATTCTGCTTCTCTTGAACTTTACCAACAAATTTAGGGTCCATAAAATCTAGAAGAGCTTTCTTTGCCAACATGGCTTTTTTCTTCAACCGAATGGAATTTGCTGTTTGCCGTTTAAACCAACAAAAGGGACAGTAAAACTTCCCCTTCTCGTCAAAATTAGGCTTAAAGTTCATACATTTTTCATGATAAGCCCTCAGGCAACCAACCTCACCACAAATAAGCAACTCCCCAGCTCTATAACATTCCAGACAGGTATCATTCTCCAGCCAAACTCTATCTATATCATTTAAATCACACTCCTCCCCAAGAAAAGAAGTCCCGCCGACCCCAAAACCACGATCACCATCGTCATCATTGCCTAGTTCAACCCTATTCATGCTAGTTTCAGCATTGTTTGAACCATCCTGAGCAAACAAATATTTGTAACTCTTCAAATCAATAAAAGATTCAACACACTCACACACTCTCTCACACATACAAAAGTTTTGAAATTCGAAACAAAAACAACTTATCAAATGTACCTTGCAACCTGCACTAGGGACAATCGGAGGTTTCGGTGGCGATTTGGACAGTCGCGCCTTAGGGAAGCGCTTTTTCTTCCGCATCCCCCTAAACAGTAACGATCGTTCGAAGACAAGGTTGATTTCTTCGCTCGTGTTGCAAAAAAAGAAGAAGAAACTGAACTGTGATAGAGACGACGGTAGAGGCTAGGAGGACTCCCAACAATGGCGGCAAAAAGCTATTCAAATTGAAAATTGTTAAAAAAATTTAAATTGAATATTTTTTTAATATAAATATATATTATCTCATATTAATATTAATATGATTTATAAAATATGTAAAAAATAATATTTAAATAAATTATATAATTCTTCAACAGTTCAATTCTTAAAATTTTATATATAACAATTTGTCAATCTCATAATTAATAATTAATAATTCATGTATTTCATTTAAATTATTTAACACATTTACATATTAAAATAAAATAAATGTTGGAAGCAATTGTTAAAATTTCTAATACATAACCATTTTAAACTTATAAACAAGAATGTTCGGTAGGTTTAACCGCAAAAAGCTATTTAACTTTCTGATTTAATTTACTGTAATAATTTTTATTGTTAAAAGCCAATCAATTTATTAATTAATCGGTCAATTTTTATAAATTAATAAAATTTTATAAATTAAAACAAATAAATAAATATTTATTTAACAATCATTTTTCAATTAAACTTTAAATTTTTTGATAAATAAGTGCAATATCTTTTAAATATATTTTTAAATTTTATTTAATCTTTAGTCGATTTTATGACGGTCTAATATCAGTTGAAACTTTTAAACATTAAATCTCTTGTTTTACTGATTTAATTTTCGAATCAATTTTTAAAACATTTTTTGAAGGATAAAATATTTTGAAGAAACACTTTCTAAAACATGGTTTATAATATTTAGAGATATTTGAAGAAAAACACCGAGTGTTAATATTCTATTAGAACCCTTTTGAAGGTTCCTTCAATGAAGCTTTCTTCAACCTTGGCATACTCTTGACTGCTCCACCAGATGTAAGGTTCTTTGATTTAAAACTCATTGAATCAGAAGTTGGATTAACCTCTCTGATTGAACTAGTTTCTGGTGGAGAAATTGTGCATGCTTTAGGTGCAGGGCTGGCTTTGAATTCATTGCAAACATAACCTGTAAAGTTCTGATAATCCTGCATTGAAACAAGGTCCATTAATGGCTGCCACTGAAAGAGAGAGGTGAATGGAAGCTCTAGGCTAGAGAACTAACAGTTCCAATCGAATGATTGTTGATCACTACCCATGGCATGAATGTGGGAGGCGGATTCAGATGTGCGGTTTCTAAACCAAATGTTAGTCCAACCTGCGTAGAAGTTGGCAGTCAAATTTAGAACTGATCATAGGAACAGGAGAATTTATTATTCAAACTGAGTAGGGTTGGCAATAAGATTTTGTCCGTTAAGCTGAGAAAGGAAAGGACAGTAAAAATCAATGCTTTTCCAATCTATGCTCATGAAAGAACTGAATCAAAAGGACTGACCTTTGTTCCATTACCACTTCTGTAGCAGTCCAAAACCGGTTTTGCAGACAATCCAAGTGAGTCAAAACAAGACTTCCAGTCCTGATGCCTTCCTTCAATGACCAAGAACTCAAAGCAGTAACTCAAAGCATAAATCTTGTTCTGCGATGGAGTTTTAGAGCAGAAAACTCTTCAGTAGTTATAATCTATATGACAATTTGAGACCGTAAAATAAAGTTCCTTATCTTAGACTTTAACTAAGACAATTAAATTCTTCATTGAAGACTCAACCACCATAGATAAACCTGGGAGACGAGCTGTGATAGATTTTAATAATTACAGTCATTGAATCAGAAGGCAAGTCCTACCTCATCATTCAAGACAGTAATGGCGCAGGCTTGTATTATATTGAGCTGACATTCATCAGGACCATTCTGCAAGTTGACAACACTTTTAAGATTATTATCAATTAACTCAACAAAATCATTACTTTAGAAGGGAAAAGAAAAGTGGAAATTTTCATGGAGAAAAAATAGATCAAATTTAAAAGAAAATATGGGTCCTCATGCGTGAAGAAGTTAATGCAGTATGATGTTAAAAAAGTATCTACTGAAACACTAAAATGAAGCTTCACTTTTGCAGTGTCCTTAATTTGGAAATGCAGGTTCTTGAAGATTTTAGCTAAAGTCAACCAAAGACCATCTTCTTGTTCTGACATGAAACCGTTCAACCAGGAAAACACCTGAAATGGATTCTTTTGTCCTGTTTATGGTTATGCAGGTTATGTTAATCAATCTAGTTAAGTCACAGTAATGTTCCTGAGTGCCATATCAGCAAAATCCAGAGTATCTGGTAATGACTAACCAGTAAAATGAACAGAAATGAAGACGAAGAAGGCAAATTCTGACCTGACAAGCTATGGTTTTGTTAACTATATCAACACGAGCACTACCCCAAGGTACCATCCTGAGATTGGTGATGCTGATAAGACCATTGTTGAAGATGGTACCAAGGTTCTGGACAATGAATTTAGCTGAAGGTATGGATAGAGATTCATAGTAAATTGACAGGTTAACTTTTTGAGAACCAACATTGAACGAATCCTGAATCTCTAAGCAAGAAGCAACTTGAAATGGAGATACCAAGATGACCAAAAGCAAGATAGGAAGGGACAAGTAGACCAGTTTTGCAGAACCCATTTTTGCGCATAGTGGATAGATGCTTCTTTTCCTCAGGTGTCCTGAATCTGTACTGCCTGCCACAAGATCACAACTCACAGAGGATTTTTTTCTTTCATAAAGAGCCATACCCTTTAAGTTCTTATCATAGACATTCATTCCCTAGAGGACAGAGACTGGCTTCAAAGTTCAAATGCATAGAATGCTCTTTCAACTTCTTGATTAATGATTATTGTCTTTTGCAAGCCCCATCATTTTCATTATTATAGGGTCCTAAAAGGACTAGGAAGACTAGGAAGCTTTTATCTTTTTATGGGGCCTAAATGCAATCTAGCTGTGCAGATCTAATCAAAATTCGCGTCTTTTCCGATTACTTTGAAGCTTCAACTAAACATCTTGTCTTCTTTGCACTCGCCTACCTTTTTCCCTCGATTACTTCTGATAATACGTATGCCTCTAAGTAGCTCAGCTGCTTCTTGCATTTGTAGACCATTTGGTAGAGGATAAATTTAGAAGTTCTAAACATGAGCAACGGACATAAATAGTCGGATTACAAAGCAATAGGAACTTACAAATTTGGAGAATCCAGGGTAGTCCAGTGACAGTCACTCGTCCTGAAACGCTCGAATCTTCAAGTCACTTTAAAGAACCAAGAAAAGGGTATTCCTCACCTTGTCTCTTGGATGTGTTCGTCATTTGGTATTGCTCACAGACACAGCAACCTATTCTATTAGTTTCTCCAATGCTTTGAACAGAGAATCTGAAGTGAAGACCTCTGTTCCATTGTGATGCGCATGCAAAGTCGAATATTATAACTTCTAACAGGTTTTTGGTCGTAAGTCAAAAAAGGCTGCCAAACGGATGACAGCTGAAGTTTTTCTCTCGAGCTTCCACTGAAAATTGGGTACTTTTCTTGGAAAATGGTGAAGTGATTTATATCTGTCTTCCTAGGCTAAATTGTCCATTGCTGCTATAAGCGGCTTCTAGTGGTGGCAATGGGGTTTAAGCCTTAACCTCATCCGAAATTAATAGGTAAAACTTGATTCAACTGCATTTGAGGCCCAAGATCGGCTTTAGAAAAAGATCCGTATAAAAAACTTCAATCTCGTGAATGTACATTAAGTACAGTAGGTTCCACAATTTTGCTGCAGTGTGCCTATCATGACCAAACTTTTAGTTTACCTGAAAATTATAGATGAGAAGCACGATCTGTGTACTAGTACAAGTTTCACTGAAGGCAATCCCAGTGAGACAATCTCACTGAAACTTCAAACTCCCAACAGTCCAATGATAAGACAAGACTAGACAAGTCAATCTAGTTACCATAAACCAGCAGGACAACTATTCCTTGGGGTGGTGGCCTTGGACTTGACAGGAATCACAATAGTGAGACTTAAGAATACCATCTTGCTCATTTTGTCAAGTCCATCGATAATGGCTTGATCTAAGGGCTGTAATATTGGAAGTACCAACTATGTCAAGCTGTCGGTTTCCTCTACATAGCAAACTTCAGGAATGTGGTCCTCTTTCCCCCACAGAATTGTTTTCAAAAGAAGAAGCCTAGGTAAGAAGCTGCTTATTATTGGACTTTCCTAAACTTTAACTGCATTTTTTTCTAGATTGTTGTTATTATTATTAAGTTGCAGACAAGAATTGCAAAGTTCTCAAAAGTGGTCCAACCACAAAAAATGGGGTTGGTTTTTGTCTACAAGGAGAGACACTCAATGCATTGTGGGATGTTATGTTGGATTTTCAATTTCAGTCTTCAAAAATGTGATCTTTCCTAGTTTAGCAGATTTGGTAAGGCATTTACTACATTTTTTTTGTTTCAGAAATTGCAAGGATCACAAACTGACAGATCAACGAAACAGCAGATTTGACAAAAGCTTTACCTAAGGAGATAATGTTAAAGAGAACGCCACCAGACAATTGCAGATAAAGAAAAATTGGGAGAGAAAACTGTTGAAGGAAGCCATTAAAAAGCTCAAAAGAAAAAAAAGCAAGCAAGTTGAAAGTCTTCATGTAGCTATGATTCTTTCTTGTAGGTTCAGAACATCAGAACAACAAGAAGAAAAAAAAAAAAGGGATCAAATGACTGATAGCTTATAAAGAATTAGATATTGGGTTGTTTTCTGTGAATCAGAATCTTTAAAAGGCCAGTTCTTGAACATACCCACTTCAAAGAACAGCAAAGGGTCCTCAAAGAACAACTTTTAGAACAGATCCAGTTACTGAAACAAGCATCAATCTGCATTCAGATAAACAGCAGATTAAATCGGACTTGAATCTTGAACCCATTAAATTCTTCAACAACTAAAAAGAAAAACAACGTTTCGTTCTGCTTAAATCGCCCCGTCAATCAAAATTCCTTTCTTTTCACATCTCCTTAAACAAGTCGTACACCATTAGCCTTCATCTCTTTCTAAAAGCCCGCAGCGCCTAATCGGAAAAAACCACCCTCCGATCAACGTCCGAACAATAACTTTGCATGCCAATAGACTATATTTACACCAATTGCTCAGATTCCTCCCGAAAAACCTCCATTTTTCATCAATCCTACCAGCTTCCGGAGCCCTGAATTACCGCCAGAAAAGCGTTTCAGATTGATCCGACCCGAATTTGATCCCAAACTTGAACCAACTCGATAGGCTCAACATACCTCGACCCGATCCGTTAAATAACAAACCAGCCCAACTTTGTAAAGGCCCGATCTTTTTTTTTTTACATCTTTTGCCGTCCTTCCAACAAAAAGCCACGAATAAACTCAAAATTACGTAACTGACCATACCCAGACTAACAAGCTCAGACCAACCCGACCCAACAACATGTGACTCGAATTGACCCGGACCACACCTAACCTTTTGGACCCAATTCTCTAGGCCCAAAGAAATCTTCTTTCACAAACCCTAGAGGCTATAAATCCCACCTTAACAACCATTGTTGTCCCCCCGGGGGAGCTTGGTCGTAGAGAAAAAACCCTTTTCACAGCCGTAGCGTTCGAGGACATCGGAGCTCAAAATGGTTAGTAATCATCTTCCAAAGTCTTCTCATCTGGATTTCTCTGATTTTTTGTTCCTGGTGATTAGATCCGAGTAGGGTTCATGTTTCTTTGAAGTTTGAACTGAGGCAGAAGCTTTGGGTTGTTTCTTTTGGTGTTATACTTGATTATCTTGGGAACTTACTTGCCTGTTATAATTTATTTGTTTCTGTTTTTGGGTTGTGACTATCTAAGCAATTCTATGTTTGTTTTGTGCAATGCTTAACTATTATGTTTTGCTTCGCTGATTCTGTATTGCTGTTCATTGTTCTTGTTACTTGCGACAACTACTGGATGTTCATATAGCTTGATATTTGTTTTTTGTTCTTTTGATTATACTTGTTGAATGCTTACGGTTTTGGTGCATCACAGGCGAGAGGATTGAAGAAACACTTGAAAAGGCTCAATGCGCCGAAGCATTGGATGCTTGACAAACTTGGCGGTGCATTTGTATGTTAACAAATGTTCTTACCTTTTTTATTTCTTTCTTTTCCGTCCCTGTGGCTCTTTTTTTGCCTCATTTTTCTTTGTTGTGGTTTGCAGGCACCAAAGCCATCATCTGGTCCTCATAAATCAAGGGAATGTTTGCCTTTGATTCTTATTCTGCGAAACAGGCTGAAATATGCATTGACATATCGTGAAGTTATTGCTATCCTAATGCAGCGACATGTTCTTGTTGATGGGAAGGTCAGGACTGATAAGACGTACCCAGCTGGCTTCATGGGTATTTACTTTTGATCTTGATCTTCTTAATTTTATCATTCAAGTTATTCTTGTTGAACTTGTGCATGATCATTTAAAGATATCTACATGTTGTATCCAAGCTATTCTTGCTCTGCTCTGTTTTGATAGATGTTGTGTCTATTCCCAAGACAAACGAGAATTTCCGACTCCTCTATGACACTAAGGGTCGTTTCCGGCTTCACTCTGTCAGAGATGATGAGGCAAAGGTTTGTGTATTGTTTTTCCATGTTCTTAAAGCATATTCTAGTTTGAATTAGGAATCTTAAGGTCATGTACATCAGGCAATTGATGTAAACTATCTGTGTTTACTAAAGTTATAGTTCTACATAAGTCAGTGTTTGATTCATATCATGTCATGCAGTTTAAGCTTTGCAAAGTGCGATCTGTTCAGTTTGGGCAGAAAGGTATCCCATACCTCAACACATATGATGGTCGCACCATCCGCTATCCGGATCCACTAATCAAGGCTAATGACACCATTAAGCTGGACTTGGAGACCAATAAGATTACCGACTTCATCAAGTTTGACGTGGGAAATGTTGTGATGGTAACTGGAGGACGGAACAGAGGGCGAGTTGGAGTCATCAAGAACAGAGAGAAGCATAAGGGAACTTTTGAAACAATTCACATACAAGATTCTCTTGGCCATGAATTTGCCACCCGATTGGGCAATGTTTTCACTATTGGCAAGGGAACCAAGCCATGGGTATCTCTTCCCAAGGGCAAGGGTATCAAATTGTCAATCATTGAGGAGGCTAGGAAGAGGATTGCAGCACAAGCTGCTGCATAAAAATTTTGTTGGTGATTGTATTTATATTGCTGCAGGACTCACATATGATAGACAGTGTCATTGATTGCTTTATTTGAGGCTGAACTTTTGATGGCAGGAGCATCACTCTTACCATTTTATCAGGATAATTCTGGATTCTTAGATTTACTTATGGTTCAGTTTGGAGTTTTCCTCATTCTGTTTAAAATTCCACTTTTTAAAATCATATGATACTTTTCCTTGGAAGTAAAACTTCCTCCTGGGTGCATCTTAATCTCTGCTTTTCCAAGAGAGTGTAAATCTTAAACGCTTTTGTAGCCCCTGAAATGTTCATGCTTTCCTTCAAGCTTGAACATGTCCAGTAACCAGTTCTGGATGCCTTCTCCATGATGGCTACTGGAAAGTTTGCTTCTGTTGCCTCGTCATAGCAGACAACAAAAGAGCCCAACAGGGTTGGAGTTCACCTAGTTGATATGATTTAAAGTCATTTCAACCTCGTTCTGCCAGATTTTGGCTGGGCTGTATGTCACCGTTTGGATCCATGAAACTGCGGTGAGCTCAATGTGAATGTATCTGCAAAACAAAGGAAGGCACGTCGGGGGTTGTATCCCGATTAGCCCCTCCGACGATCAAGTTAGTCTTTTTTGCGG
>JAOSBP010000005.1:835283-895301 GCA_027563825.1 Erythroxylum mucronatum
GCTTTGGCCAGGTCAAATAGTTCAAACTCTATCAATTTAGGATGAATCCATTAACTTCGATTTAGAAGGAACCAATTCCGACAAATTTTACCAATCCTAATCAATCCAAATTTTCTGATTATACAATTTAAGGGAATTTAAGGAAAAGGGTTATTGTGCAAGGTATGATGACTTGAAACTTCGTATTCATTAAATTACATACATTTCATAATTTTTATAACATCGTAATAATGCAATATTGTATTTATATTAATTATTCTCAAATATACATAGAATGGTTAAAATAACTATAAATTATTTTTAAACGTATCAAAATGTTTAGACTTTTTTATATAATTCAAACTCAACCATTAATTTTTTAATTTTTAATTTATAATTTAAATAAGATGAATAAAATTTTATAGATATACTTACAAATAACATTGAATAACACAGGCTGATCAAGTGCCCTTTGTGTTCCCAAAAGCAATGATTTTGCACAAGGACGTCAAAAAGGGCCCAGGTCGTTCAGTCCGGTCAAATTTTGGCCAGAGTTAGATCGGATCATAAGTAGGGTACGGTTTGACCATGGTCAACCCAACTAGACCACAGGCCAAAGTCAAGCGAGTCAGGAGCAATTTGAGCTCGATCTAGCCCGACCAAGGTTTAGGATACCGTTTCGTATTAGTTAGTATCGGACCAAAATCGTCATTATAAAATGGAGGATCGGTTGTACCAAATTTAAATACCGTCCGGTTTCGAATGGTACCGGTCGATACCGACAAGTATTCAAAATATCAACCAAAAATTGGTCGGTACCGAAAATTTTAAAAATATGGTGACTTTTTTGCAAAATTTTTAAACATTTTAAACCCCCCTTTCAAAAATTTTTAATTAGTTATTTTATTATTGTGAATTTTTAATTTTTGTTTTTAAAATAAAAATAAATATTTATATTACTAATAATAATTATTAATTAAACAAATCTTAAAAATAAATAATTTTATTTAATATTTTATATAATATTTATTAATAAAGTATTAATAAAAATATTTTATTTTTCAAAATAAATATTTTATTTTTTTATTTTTTATAAACTAATATTTATTTGATCTATTTTTAATTATTAAATCAAAATTTATTTGAAATTTATATATTTTAAAAATATATTTTAAATTTAATTAAATTTATTAATAATTATTACAATAATTTTATAAATTAAATTGAAATTGTGATTATTATTTATGATTATGATTTTTGGAGATAGGGTTAAAAATATACAGTACAACTGTACAATATAACAATGAACTATTTTGTAATTTTTAAAAAAATTAGGGACTATTTCAGAAATTTTAAAAATTACCCGAAACGGTATCTGATATTAACCGGTACCGATATAGTACTGGTTCAGAACTCAATCCGATACTAAATTTAATATGGTATTCATAACATTGAGCCCGACTCATTAACATCTCTAAATTCGATAATATTATAAATAAATGTTTGTTATAGTTCTTGTAACATTCTATTTTGACTCTTACAGTCGATTCCAAACTCTGTCCACGCACATTCAGAACATGGTCCCATAATACGGGGAAAATATGGGGAAAAGTTAGATACAATAACAAATCAGGTCGGATTGAGTCTGTTGTCAATTTTGTCTAAATTTAGTTTAAGACTCTACCGCTAAGCTATTCCCTTTTCTTATTCTCGAGAAATTAGGCCTAATTCAAATGAGCTTCTGTACAATTAATAAATATATAATTCTTATTTTTGTATATAGCTCACTTTATTCTTATGTCTCTTTTCAATATAGATTACTCCAATCTCTATTCATTAGATTTTGAGAACCTAACTCTAATACCAATGAAAGATTTTGAAGAGACTTGAAAAAAAATTGAATTGAATCCAAATATATACCTATATACAACCAAGACATCATATTTCAATCAAAGGGTATGCTTGTTTGATGGGTATAAAGAGAGAGTAATGCGTATAGAATGAAAAATAAAGGTTGGTAAGAGGTTATGATTAGACGACTTACACTTTCATTCATTATTTTTAGATATTGATCCATTTCTCTCCATTGTAAGAAGAATGAGACTCATTCCTTCAATATCCTTTATTTTTTAATACAGTAACTTTGCCACCATTATTTATTCTTATCTTATGACCCAAAGCAATGCTTGATTTTTCTGATTTAGTAAGGTTTGGTATTCTTTAACTAATATTATTAATAATTAATTAATGTCAATATGATTAATTAAAATATTATAATTAATTAATTAATTAAAATATTATTAATTATCATATAATTAATTAAAATATTATAGTTAATTAATTAATTAGTTACAATATAATTAATTAAAATATAATTTACTATTTTAATTATTTAATATATTGTAATTAATTGATTAAAATATAATTAATTTTTATTTCTTAATATTTTTTATAAACTAACCACTATCAATGGTAATGATAATCATTCCTTTCTCTTAATTAATCATCATAATTATAATGGTAGTATCCATTTTCATTCCTTACTGTATTCATTCTCATTTATATTATCATTTTCTTATACGAATCGACCGCCATCTCAAACTTTAAAATAATAAGTTATAAATCTTATCTTTGTGTATAACTAACTTCGTAATTATTTAACTTGTGAATTTTAAGTCAGAGGTTTTTACATCAATCTTCTGATCAGTTCTACATACATAAATTAAATTTGAATCTTAATAAAATTTAAATTAAAATGAATCCGATCAAATCGGGCCTAGACATCCCTAAGAGAGAGACCAGATGCATGGGATTAGCGACCTACATGCAAACTAAAAGCGTGTTGAATCGTCGCAACACAAGAAGTTATGTGTAAAACTACTCGCCATTACATGGTGACACCGATCTTCATCGTCATGTCTTCTTCTATTTGAAGTGATTAGCGTTAAGGTTTTTCTCTTTCCTTTATACGGTTAGCTTTTGTTTTTCTTACATTCCATGAATAAAACGTGTTGTCCTTTGGAGGCTAGATGCAATGTATCGACTATCGAGTGTACCAAACAAACAAAATACATACAAGACGATATACAGTATAGTTGACCTGTGGATTATAATTCTAAATCATTTTGTTAATTGTTCATAGAAATTATGGATAACCTTCTTTGACCTAATTCTTGGTTCTTATTCATGCTCTATCTTTTCATCAAGTTAACAAAATCATCAAAATATGAAATATAGTTAAGATAATGATTAAAATTATATAAATGTTGAGTGAATTTACGTGCATTAGGACGACAATTTTTGTCCTATAGGCTTAAATTTAGTTGTTTTCTGTAACCGGCATATGGGTCAAGCTCAAGTTTAAACTGACTCGAGAACCAATTATTTTAAGCAAAACAACATTATTTTACTTACAAAAGTTAGGCCTCGCGTAGGCCTGAATCTAGACAACTTAAGCCTAGACTCAATTAAAAAAATTACGTTGTTCTATATTTTTAATTTTAAAAAAGTTATTTTAAAAATTTTGGCAAGGCTAGCCCATTCCTAATGTGCAGAATATTTTTATTTTAATTTAAAATTTTTAAATAAGAGTACTATATGATTACGGATAATTATAAAATAACCTGTAATTAGTAGGATCTTAATGAGCGTGAGCCTTGGGCGATGACCCTTTCTACCCTTACTCAGGATCGACCCTAAACTTGAGTAATTATTATTGTTAAAAATATATAGTCTTGAAAAGTCATGTAATTTTTTTATATTGATAGTTACTTGTTATAACTTATTATATTGATAGTGAAATTCAATAACTTGTTTCTTTAAATTAATAAGGAGTTATATATAGGGATAACATTTTTGTCCTAGCTTATCCTAAAATCAACAAATGGAGTCAGCTTTGGACTAATTTAAGACATTTATTTTAAAATTTTGAAATTGTGGACTTTTCAATTTAAATCTTGAAAGTTTTAAATAGAAATACAAAATTTTAAATAGAAATACATTTAAACGATATCATTTTTAAATTTCAAATTAAAAAATAATGAGACTTAGCTCAGGCCTACTCAAGCTCGAGACTCGAGGCTCAAACCTAGTTATATATATTATGTTTTTAATATAAAACATTTTCTCATTATATCTTTTGTTGATATAAAGTAACTTCAATTATAAATATGTCACATATATTTCCAATTTTGGCTAGATTAATCATCATTCAACCACCTCTTATTCAATATATTCTAGGCTACGAATAACTCATGTGATCATTGAATATATATTATGATCCCGATCATAGCTAAGTGGACCTTGAATTGGTCTAGCTAATTTGACAACCACATGATGTTTTAAATACAAAGTTGGAGGAAGGTGATGCTCGATGACCTTGTGGAATATTATTCTATTCATGATTTATCCGTTATTAAAATCCTTTTTCAAAATTGTATTGTTATTATTATGCTTTTTTAATATTTTAAAATGTATATTCCTTTATATATATAGAGATATTTATTTTTTATTGAGATAACATACAATAACCCTTCAATATGCTCTTTTAAAGAGAGAGACGTAGAATTGGCTTGCAAGGTAGGTCGGGTCGGGCCATGCTAAGTTTTTTTTTAATATAAAAACGGGGCCTGAGCCCAAAGAAGAATTACATGCGCGTTATACAAGGGAGAGCAATTTAGTAAGGGCGAAAGACCATCCACAATCTCTAGAAACCATTGTACTCCTAGCGGTAAGTTGTAGCCGTGTCTCAAAAAGTAGGTTGAGAGTGTACCGTATTAGTTTTATTTTTTGAAATACCATTATTTTAGTTTTTATTTTTTAAAATATGATCATTTTGATTTTAATATTTTTAAAAAAAGAGTTCGAACCGTACAAGCAAAGTTTTGAGTCGAACTTTTTATAATTGTATTCGATTCAAACTTCAATTAATTTAAAAATGAACTTCAATACTGTTACGAAGGCTACACCTTATCTTGATATATACAAACTATTTCACAATATTCTTTAGTAATCAAGTATCATGACTTTCGTAGTTGTCTGTAACAACAACATTCAGCATGAATCTCGCTGATACGTAAAATTTGAGGGACTTTCATAGTAGTCTAATTATAATGCTTTAAAGATCAAACCGGTTTGACAGGTTAATAATGAAAAATTTGAATTGGTTAACTTTTCGGTTTGATTTTTAATTTTTTTGATTTGATTTGATTTAATTTAACAATTTTTGTTATTAACAACTAATTAATTTATTAATCAATCGATCAATTTTCATAAACTAATTAGTTTTATAAATAAAAATAAATCAATAAATTTTCATTTACGAATTAACATTCTTCTTTTTCAATTAAACTTTAAATTTTTTATGAGTAAGCACAAAATTTTAATCGCTTTTTTAATTCTTCAATTTTATTATTCAAATTTTAACCGGTCTTATAATGATATAATACCGGCAGAACCTTTTAAATCTTAAATCTCCTGATTTATCGATTTAATTTTTGACCCGGTTTTGAAAACATTGAACAAAATTATGATCATATCTTAATTGGAAGGACAAATGGGAGAAGTGTCGCTATGCACACACACATATATATATATTTTAAGCGACACTTCTCTCATTTGTCCTTCCAATGGACGCGTAGGATTACCAATAAGGCAGCTCATTCTTTAGCAAGAATAGCCTTATTATATGCAAACCTTTATTTATGAGATTCTATTCTTTTTTGTTTAACTTCTATTTTACATTATGAACAATCTTTGTGTGTTGCTTCTGATAGGAAAAGGCTAATAGGATCGAGGTGTACTAGGTAAGCCTGTTGGCTTAGTATAATTTTCTAGCCTTTTTTTGTCGGATGTTTTTTTATGATTTATGATTTATGATTTTCGTAAAAAAAAATATATATGTGTGTGTGCGTATATATATGTATGTATAAAGAAACAAACAGCTTTTGGTACATACCTGAGTGAGTTCAATCACTTCAATGCTTAGTTGCTTACGTATCTCTTGCAAGTTGATGTTCGTCCTATTCTTACCTTTTTCTTAATTCGCGAAGCTGCCTTCTCCTTACCTGAATTCAAACTTGACTAGATACATTATCATAATTCAATTTAGGTAAAGAAAATATATTCCCAAAATTTGCCTCCAACATCTAAGTTTTTGGAAAGATCCGATATCTTAGCTAACGAGTATTTGAAGTTAGAGTTTGACTTTTATTTAACAACAACAACAATGCCCGTAGAAATCTCGCAAATATGTAAAATTTGAGAAGGTCTAACAATACCCAATCTTATTTCTATTTAGTAAAAAGGTGTTCCTAATTTGACATTTGTATACTATCACAAATATTTTTCTTGCAAGGGAAGTAGTCTTATTTTTATTTTTATATTGATGTCAAAATTTAAAAAATTTAACTAAATTCAAATATTTTAAGATATATGATTTATTAATTTAAAATATCTATTAGGAGAAAAATGTGACGTGACATTTGCTTTATTTTTAACGAAATATATATTTTAATTAATAAATTGTATTTTTAAAATTTTAAAAATTTAATTGATAAATTTCAAATGGGTCACTCCAAAATTATGTTTAAAATCACCATATTTTCTTAAAATTATGCTTTAACCCTCGGTAAATTGTGTATTTTCTCAAATAACTCCATTTGTTTGATGACAATATTAAAATAAAGTTATTCTAATTAAAATTTAAATTGTCTAATTATGTAAACCAAAGTAACGATCTAGTAAAAATCCCGCTAAATACAGAATTCGGAGAAGTTCGTTATACGTAACTTTATTCCTAATTAACAGAGGGACTATTTTCTAAAACTTGTATAATTATGTATCAAATCGAAAAAAGAAATCAGATCGGGTTGAATTCGGGTCGAATGTGAAGAACCAAGATTAAGGAGCACTATGTAATTTATGAAGGACCAACTAGGGGATATTTTATTACGCTCACGCACAAAACAACTCTCTCTCTCTCTCTCTCTCTCTATATATGTATATATGTTCGCATCGCAACTCCAAAACTTCTAACATAAATAATGACAATGCCTTCTAATCCGCTCCTTCTTCACAGAATCAACGACACAAACGCCGTCACTAACGGCAGCTCCACCACCGCCATGCAGCCATGTAACCAGCGGTGGCCTCCTCTGGCGTGCGCTGCCACGGTGCCGGACTCCGCCTCACGGTACCACACGCACGCGCTAGGCCCCAACCAGTGCTCATCAGCCGTGGTGCAGCAGATCGCCGCCCCCGTCTCCTCCGTGTGGTCAGTCGTGAGACGGTTCGATAACCCCCAAGCTTATAAGCACTTTGTAAAGAGTTGCCACGTCATTGACGGCGACGGTCTCGTCGGCTCGCTCCGCGAAGTCCACATCATCTCCGGACTCCCAGCCGCTAACAGCACGGAACGGCTCGAGATCCTCGACGACGAGCGCCACGTCATCAGCTTTAGCATCCTCGGTGGCGACCACCGCCTCGCGAATTACCGTTCCGTTACGACGCTCCACGCCTCACCGTCAGGCAACGGGACGGTGGTCGTCGAATCTTACGTTGTGGATATTCCTCCGGGCAACACCGTGGAGGAGACGTGCGTGTTTGTTGACACCATCGTCCGGTGCAATCTCCAGTCTCTGGCTCAGATCGCCGAGAACTCGGCTAGACACGACGACTAGTCGTCTTCATGACTCGTGAGTAGTGATTATTATTATTGTCATCATATTGTTATCTTTACGTTTGTTTGATAGATACGGTATCAACAGTTAGTTGTGACGGAAAAAGCAGAGAAGGAACCGAACGCCGTCGTTTTTGTGAGTACCCGATGTGTGTGTGTGTGGATCCAAAAGAAATTGTTCCGACCGACCGACTTCTGTAATATTATTTTCATTTCTAACGTTGTTTACTTGGTTTTATTTTTTTGTTTATAAATCTCTTATAATTGTGCAAAATTAGGTCAATTGTCAAAAAAAATCAATGACCATCTACTACATTTGGAGCCAATATCGACAAAATGCACTAGGTGATATCGAATTATATAAATATTGATTCAACATTGTATGAAGTTTAATCCATTATTACAAAGTTCTATAAGTTTGCAAAGTTTTAAAATAAATCGAAGTCCTTATGTCTTATTATTTGTAATTATTAGCTTTATTTGATAAAACTCAAGTGGGATTATGATTATAACCTCTAATTAGATGTTATGTGCGCTTTGTTAGCTTACATTCCTTAATTTTTGCTTGTTTTGCAGTTAATAATGAATAAGATAATAAGGATTGACAAATTTTAAATAAAATTTAAATAATCCTAAACTTTTATTACCGGTGTGGGTATAATTTGGAATTAGATGTCCGGAATGACATATAAGGTTTAGGGTGACAACTTTGTCTAGGTTAAATATATTTTAAAGAATGTAAACTTGCATTAACCAATGATAAGTTCAAAAATTACAATTTATTCATAATACATAATTTACGGCATATTTCATACATCCTACAATAATAATAATAATAACAACATCAAATAAAAGTTTTGTTGAAATGTAGAGTCTAGAGAAGTTTAATACTCCCTCCTATTCAAAATAAGTGTCGTTTTAAAGGAATGCACACTTATTAAGAAAGTTAATGAAATATCTAATATATCCTTATTAATTACATGTTAAAGTGCTTTGAAAATATAATATGTGTAATTAAGATGTGAGAGAAATTAAAGGGTAATTTTGGAAGTAAAATTATAAATATGCATTAAAATCCCTCTAAAACGACAGTTATTTTAAATTAGAGGGAGAGTACTGTGCAACTTATCCCTATCTACTAGGTAGAGAGATAAAGACATGAAAAAAAAAAAACGTGGGTTGGTTTGAGTGAGTCGGAAGCAAACCCTAGAGACGTTTGGTTAGATTGTGGTTTTTATTACTAAAATGCCAATAACGTGAAAGGAATCAAAAACAGCTGCACTTTCGCAACTTGACTTTTCATAACTCAACTAGCTATTAAAATAATGACGGATTGCAAGTTGCAGGAAAATATAACATTAGTTCGTTGTGTGTTTGTACTTTTTTTCGAAGAAAAGAAGAAAAAAAAAGAAAAGAAACAACAACTTGCAGCTTCTCCTCAACAACTTGCAGCTTCTCTTTCTGGCTGTGTGATAGAGAGTTTCTTTTTGAGTAAGACATGTTTGGCAAGTTGAGATGCAAGTGGGAAGGAGAGAAGGTTTGCTTTTAATGTTCTCTCGTGGGTTGGGTACTGTTTAGTCTACTTTTCAATGCTTTCACGCCACCCATTTCTGCAAACTCTTTATGGTATCTCTTTCTTCATACTACTCACAACACCACTCTAAATTGTTTTCCCTTTTAGTCTATAATCGGATCAGATCGGGTTGAATCGGGTCGGATTAGTTTGATAAAACGTCTCGAGATTCAAGCGATATAATTAATGAAAGAAAATGTTTTTTTTCAATTTTATTGTTATTTTGTGAATTTATTATCTTTCTGTTCTTCGAATATAGCAAGTGGTTGTCTTTATTATTTTGTTCATGATAAGTATCAAAGAATGAAACCAAGTTTAAAGTTGCCTTGTCATGCTTGTTTAAGAATCTAGTACTCTTGGTGCACTCTCCTTAGGACAAATTACATATTAGATAGAGTTAATTACATTGGATTCCATGCTATGTGATTTTTTTATTCCAATCTATATATTTTTAATTTTATTATTTACTTTTCTATAACATTTTTTAATTATTACATTTTTATATTCTATTATTTTTATAAATAATTTCGTATTAAAACTTAAAAATCATAATATTATATCATTTTGTATAAAAAAATAGATGACAACTAAATAATATTACATGATAAATTATATATAGCTTTTAAAAACCAAAGATTAAAATGAAAAAATAAACAAATTATAATAAAATTTAGGGTATTTAACCTTATCGAGTTGCTAAACACATCAAGATTAACATTTTAATATATTCATTGTGCTCAAATAACAACAATGTTAGGTTTACCAATAAGGATTGCACTATTCTTAATGATATACATTTTTTATATTAATCTCTATAAGCTAATGTATTTTAGGTTAGTTGATGGGTTTAACAAATGATTAGTGCTAACTAAAGTAGAATGTAATTAGAGAACATGCACATCACGAGCTTAATATTATATATACACATGTTTTGTTTTTTAGGGGATTAATTGAATATATATCACTAAAAGGACTTTCCAATTGTGATAAGCACATTATCTATCTCATAAAATATCTTCCCATGGTCTATATATCTATCTCTAATTGAAATAAGGATAATATAATTAAATAATTGAGGGTTAATTGAAATAAGGATAATATAATTAAATAGTTGAGGGTGAGCCTCGGAGGAACGGGGTAAAGTTGCTCATTTGTGACCATAAAGTCATAGGTTCAAAACATAGAAGCAACCCGTTTGTAAAAATACAAAAAAAACAGAGACTACAACTATCTTATCCCTATCTTTTATATAAAAGACAAGATAGTTGATGAAATGAGACTTTGGGTTATAATTAAAAGAGGATAAGCTTTTGAGCAACTGGTACAGTTGCTCCTTTATGATCATAGGATGACTAGGTACGTTAACTTTAGTGAATTGTATAAATTGTGTCACGAAATTAAATAAGAAAATAAAATTGAGTTATTGATTAGATGTAAGGGATAAAAATATGTTTAGACCTTTGATTTATAATTTAATTATAACCAAAATAGGATTTTGATCCAATTTTTTAATCCTATATTGCAACATGATCAGCTTCTTCCTTCAAAGTAATCAACAATCATATTAATGGTGCTGTTTATGTACTTTCTTCTACATTTTAGTCTGATTTCACCTTATCTTGGTGAAGATTATAAGCCTTTTCTTTTTAGCTGGAAAAGCACATCATGCCAATTTAGCAGTCATTATCTGGAATGTGACAATCTTAGAGGTGAACCATCAAATATAAGTTCGAGTCATATTTAAAGTTACTCTTCACTTGCTTTTGAATCATTAACTCATTAAGCTACTTGTAGAATAGGCCCCCATACTATATATGGGGTAAAAGACAAACATTTCAAGTGATTTAAGAAACACTCGTTACAATTTTTAATTTTTCAAAAAAATCTCTTTAAAATTCTTTTAAAAATTACAATAAAATATGAATATCACTAATCGAATATGACTAATATGGTAACTCAACTCAACTCATAAACTCAGATCTAAACTAATCAAGCTCGACTTAAATTAATAACTTAAGATAATTATTATAAATTATTAGATTAAATCTGATTTCATAAGTACAATTTGAGTTTAAAAGTTGTGTTGAATTATCGTGTAAACACGTCGGGTTGGTTTAGACGTAATGTTCATGTTGTACATATAACTCTTATCTATTTTACCCATTACATATATATGTATGTATGCCAAATGTTGCTTAATGATTATTAGATTTCTTAATATGGGTAGAGTGTAAAATCTACTAATAATAATTTAGCTTGGGTCAACTAATGCCAAAATGACTAGAACTATTCATTTAGATAGTTAATTCTTACCACTTATAAATCCTTTAACACGTGCATGTTTAGTCAATATGGGATACTCTAACACTCCCCTCAAGTGCAACTGAGATTGGACATCCAGTTGTCACTTGAAATAAACGCAGTCGTAACCAGACCGGGTCAATAGAACTGGACATCTAGATGAACAACCGAGAAATCAATAATTCGGACTAAACCTGTTTTGATATTATATTAGATTTTTTAATATGAGCAGAGTATAAAGTCTACTGATAATATTTAAGCTTAAGCCAACTATTGCCAAAATTACAATCATTTAAATAATTAACCCTTATCATTTATAAATTCTTTAATATTTTTATATTTAATAAATACGAAATATTCTAAAATGATCAACGTATATTCTATCTTTGAGCAGATAGAGCTATTAAAAAAAAACTATAAACACCATGTGGTCCGTACAGGAAAAAGGAGAGATTTATGAAGCTGTTGAGGCAACTTCAAGCCAAAGAATCTGAAAGTTACTATGCAACCCCTCGAGATATGATTAGGTTAAGATTCCTGTGATCATAACAATAAGATCACTACTTGCTTAATTCTCTTATTCTGGAACAAAGAAAACAAAGAACGAGATTTTCGTATGTTCTGCAACTTTTCTGCAATGGAATGGAAGAGAAAACTGAATGTGGACACGAACTCCAAAATGGTTTTGACCGCAATGAAACGTCAATGGAGTAATGTATATATCAGGTCTGGCCAAGATTCTACTGTCATTATATAGGCAAGCCTGCAAGGTCTAAATCAGAACCTATCAATCATGACAGCGGTGGCTAGGTTAGATAAGAACAGGTTCGCAAGTTGGCCTGAAAAGTTCATCAGCTTTTGGGAAAGACCAGTAAAAGCTAACAATTGCTGTGTTTAACTTTTTAGTAGGGAACTGCAATGTTTAAGAGTTAAATATCTGCAAGATAATAATATACATACCTTGTTCTTTAGTATATAATTTATCTAAAGCCATATTTTATCTTGGTCCTATTAATATAATTCATATTATATCTAACACAAAAGTATATAATAATTTAAACTTACATGTTTTAGATAAATAAAATAATAAATAAATCTTAACGATATTTAATATCTAACACAAAAGTATATAATAATTTAAACTTACATGTTTTAGATAAATAAAATAATAAAATATACATATTATACTAATTTTAATAAATCTTAACGATCTTTAATTTGCATATTTTAGTAATTTTAAGCATTTTATAAAGAGGTTGTTTTCGTAACTCGAATTTTTGACATTTTGGTCACAAAAGAATAATTCTATTGGTTACTTAAATTTTTAAACAAATTGTTAAAATTTTCTACTGTTACTTACAAAAATTTGGAGACAGTCTCTTTATTAATTAAGAGTAAGGTTGCGTATTATTGGACCTTTCTAAATTTTACATGTTAGTAAGATTTTTATTGGATGTTATTGTTGTTGATATATGATCGATAGATTTAATAAATATCTTATTTAAATCGACAAAAATATCATTTTATTATTAGGTTACAACTCAACATTGATTAACTTATTTTATTATTCGATCAAATTTTAATATTTTAGCCTTAATTTTTTAGCATAGAATAATAATTTAGTTAATAATACAGATTTTCAGTTGAGAGACATGGATAATTATTCGTGGACTAGTTTAGGGTAGTTGGTAACGAAGGGTGTTATGGTAAACCAAGAGCAGATCATTTCAGGCCAACTATTGCTTTCAGCAACCATCTTGGAATCCGTTTTCCACAACTCCTACTCACGAAAAGGAATCATCAACCACCGCACAAGTTAATAAAGAAGCTTCATATATATATATATATAAGAGTCGAAGCTGTTTTTGAAGAATGGTGATTTGTTACCAGCAAGTTTTGATGGGCACGCATACTCCAATTCTGGGAATACGTTGTACCTTTCAGTCTCTTGTTTGCCTTCTTGTTGCTGCTATTTTTGTTATATGTACTGTTCATTTAACACAAAGTAGTAGTGGAGAGCTTGTTTTGGATAGGGCTGCAAGTAAAAGCTCAGGAAACTTGGTTTCTAGGTGCAATTTGTTCAATGGGAAGTGGGTTTTCGATAATGGAACTTACCCTTTATACAAAGAGCGAGAATGCAAGTTCATGTCGGATCAGTTAGCTTGTGAGAAGTTTGGAAGAAAGGACTTGAGCTATCAGAACTGGAGATGGCAACCTCATGAGTGTGATCTTCCTAGGTTTCCTTTCTTTTTATTTTCTTCTTTGGTTTTCTGCTGACGAATATATGTCATTAGGGTTAGAATTAGGCCAAGGTTAGGTCTAACCGGACCAGTTTGATATAACGTTGTTTTGAACAGTTTGTTTAAATTTTGCACCGAACTCAAACCATACTTTTTTGGAATCATCGACCTAACCCTACTGAATTGTGCAAGTCTATATTACTGTTTATGAGATTTGTGGAATGTTTTTGTTGTTGTCTTATATGACAATTAAGGTTCAACGCCACGAGATTGTTGGAGAGGCTAAGGAACAAGAGGCTTGTGTTTGTAGGGGACTCGTTGAATAGAGGTCAATGGGTTTCAATGGTCTGTCTCGTCGATGCATCACTTGCTCCGGAGCATTCGTCCATGCATAACAATGGCTCCTTGATGTCTTTTAAAGCTCATGTAAGATATCTGATCTCCACAGCTTATGCTCTAATTAAACCCACCATCACCATGAGATGTTGAGATAGGCCAAGTTGGTCTAAGGTCCCCATTTGAAAGGGTGCATTCAGGGATGACAATGGACTGATTGAGCTCTGATTATTAAGAATTGAGTTCGAGTTCAAAAAATTTAGCAAGCTCAAATTCGAGTCCGATCAATCTAAATAACTAAATCCGAATCTAAATTTGTTTGAATTTCAAACATACTATAAGTATAAACAACTCAATCCCCATTTGATAGGTTAGGTTTGAGTTTTTTAGTATTAGTCTAAACCCAAAATATCTAAATTAACCCATTAAAAGTATATGGACAAAATAATTAAGAGTTAAGTATATCTATACAAAAACATTTTAGGTTGATCTTTAAATTTGATATCTTTTGTTCAAAAGTCAATCAAATCAAAATTAATTTATTGATTTCAGATCGAATCGGATTGAATCGAATTCAGATATTATTATTATTATTAAAATTAAGTTTAACTTGTTAATTTTAGGTCAAATCGATTTAGGTAACTTGTTAATTTTAGGTCAAATCGATTTAGGTTCAACACTATTGTCATCCTTAATTCGTGGGCTCCCAGTAGGAGTTATAATTTTCTTTTTGCTATTGAGGGCTTGATGATCCTGTTTTTGTGTGACATGACGGAATACAATGCATCAATAGACTTCTATTGGGCTCCAATGTTGGTGGAATCAAACTCAGATGATCCAGTTAATCACAGGGTCCCTGATCGAATAGTCAGAGTTGGAGCAATTGAGAAGCACGCCAGGCACTGGACTGACTCAGACCTACTTATCTTCAATACCTATCTTTGGTGGAGAAGGTCCAAAATGAAAGCTTTGTAAGCTCCTTCTTATTCTTCAACCTCGTACGGTGTCTTCTTGTTCGATCATTAACATGTAATCTGAATCTGATATGGAAATTCATCAGGTGGGGTTCCTTTGAAAGCTCAGATGGAATTTACAAAGATGTGAACATGCCAAGGGTTTACGAGATGGCTTTGGAGACATGGGCTAATCGGTTGGAGGTTCATGTCAACCGTAGTAGAACACGAGTGTTCTTTGTCAGCTTGTCTCCAACTCACCAAAAGTATACCAGAATTCAGTTTAACTCACCCAGAATTGAGTTTGACTCATTGCTGCTACTAATTTCTGTGTTAGGATTAGTAAATGAAACATTTTACAGAGAGTAAGATTCTGATATGGTGTTTCAAACCATTGCAGGGCACAAGAATGGGGAGGATCTGAAGATGGAAACTGCTATGGGGAGACAGAACCAATCTTCCAGGAGGGATACGAGGGACAAGCTTCATGTCCTGTAATGATGCGAACAGTTGAGAAAGTGTTGGATGGGTTGAGCACAAGAGGCTTAAATGTGCAGATGATCAACATCACACAGTTAACAGAATACAGAAAAGAAGGTCACCCATCAGTGTACAGAAAGCAATGGGAAGCTTTAACCCAAGACCAACTTTCTAATCCAAGTAGCTATGCAGATTGTATACATTGGTGCCTCCCTGGAGTGCCTGATGTTTGGAATGAACTTCTTTATGCACACATCATGAATCTTTGACATACAAGAAAAGTGAAAAGTACATTTTATCAATACCATCCCTCGTTGTTTTTAAAATGGAACCGAAAGTTAAACTTGTTTGACAAAAATTTAAGGTTTAAAAGTTTCAACACTACCGTCGTAAAATAGGTTAAAGATTGAATAAAATTAAAGAATTTTAAAAAATTTGTCCTTATTTATTAAAAAATTTAAACTTTAATTAAAAAAGAAACTGTTAAATTAAAATTAATTGTTGATTTTAGTTTATAAAAATTGATTAATTTACAAAAGTTAATCAATTAATTAATAAATTTATCAATTTTTAACAACAAAAATTTTAAAACTAAATTGAACAGAAAATTAGGTGAGTTAAAAATATTTATTATTAAATCGGTCGAAATTTTAAAACATTACTACCCAACGTTAAATCCATCATTTAATTTATACATATTTCAAAAGCACGTCAAATATTCTGTTCAAGTTGGTCTGTTCGAATCCTATTCTATTAAATCTCATTTATAAATATATGTGAGGCCCACGTAAATATGTGAATAAGATTTAATGAAATATGATAGAAATACCGTAATCGGAATAAGAGTTCTAATCCCGGTATTAATTAAATAAAGAAAAAAGTATTGTTTTTTAATCATGTTTGTCAGTTTGCTGCATCGGTTTTATAAACTAATCTTACCCAGTCATTGGATTTATAAAACAAATCATGAGTTTCACTCTTGTTTAGAAAACATTCTCTCTTTGCTTCATTATATAATAATAATAAATAAGTAAATAATTACTCTCCCTAAGAACATGCTTTAACTGAATTATTAATTTTTCTTAATTTATATATATATATATAAAGAAAAAACACAAGTGATCTCCTACTTCCATCTTGCAGGCCAAAAACAGAAAAATCCGTTACTCAGTGTTCCCAGGATTGTGGAATCTGAAAGTCTATATAAGAGAGTTTTACATTTTACTGCTAAAACCGACAGAAATAACTATGGAGCATTACTAACTACCCATGAATACGTGGATGAGATGGACTGATACTGACCATCAAAGTGACGCCACAGGCAATTGCATTTGTCTTACACAGATCAACAACCGTCATTTCTTTAATTTATGGGCCAAAAGAACCTGCCTTTACAACTAATTGACAGCTGGGAACAATCTGAGTCGTGAAAGATTCAAACTTTACGCTAATAATATGGTTGGCAACACTGTATCATTCCCTCTGTTACTGCCCAAATCAATACATAGACCCGTGTCCATGGAGCGATCTTTGACAAAACCCAAGCTCGTTGAATGAAGTATCGTTGTCAAGGTTTCAAGGAGTCAGTATTTGTTGTAAAGAAATAGAAAGTTGGGAACTTTGACATTGGATTCATGTTCAGATCATGACTCCAAGATGGAGCAGAAAGAGATCCCATGTCCCGTTCGTAGCACTTGTGTTTATGGTGTTCATAGTTTGTTCAATCCTCTTCATCGAGAGAGGCATTCAGCAAATCCACAACGAACCTGATCATGTGCCTCACCATCAAGAAAGTGCAAACAGATACATAAAACCGAATCTTGCTCGCCAGTCGAATGGTAATGCTTTAGGTAATCTGAGTTTTCAAGGAATCTTTAGTCTAAAGGTCTCATGACTCTAATCTTTACTCTATTCTTCACTGTTCCTATCGAGTGTTTTCTTGGTTTTGTTGGTCTGAAGCCAACTCCTTATATGTTACTGTGTATTGGGATTTTCAGAATTTTTGGATAGGTTCAGTAGATGTAACTTTACTAGGGAGTACAGTGGCAAGAGAATCTGGTTGAGTGAAACAGAACTAGAATTGGGTTTTGGAAGGGAGGATTTGGAGACTTGTGATGTGTTTAAAGGCAAATGGGTATTTGATAACGTATCGTATCCACGGTACAATGCATCAGAATGCCAGTATATGTCAGACCAATTGGCTTGTCAAAAGCATGGAAGACCTGATTTGGGGTTTCAGTACTGGAGGTGGCAACCCCATAATTGCAATTTGAAGCGGTATTTTTCTTCTTTGTTCACATCTATTTGAGTTTCTTTCGGTGTCAAGAAGGTCTTTTCATGTGCAAGAATTGAACTTTCTAAAAGTCTGTAGGTTGATTAGCCTCATAAACTTATAATCTCCATCTAGAACTAGAACTCTTGTAATTTGACAGTGTGAGAAGCTTTTGAGTGGTTAATGCCTGAAATTTTGTCAAAACTGGAGCATTAGCTTAACAGATCTTATGATTCAGGTTGACAATTATGTTTCGTCTTCTTTTGATGTTGTAGATGGAGTGTGACAGAAATGTGGGAGAAGTTGAGAGGGAAGAGACTAATGTTTGTTGGGGATTCACTAAATAGAGGGCAGTGGATATCAATGGTGTGTTTATTGCAGTCTGTAATTCCAGCAGAAAAGAGGTCCATGACACCCAATGCTGCTCTTACTATTTTCAGGGCAGAGGTAGCTAAAAATACTTTCCAAGAAGCACATTTATGATTGCTTGAACCATTTTTAATTTATAAGCAAGGGAAGAGATGCTGTGAAGTTTTGAAGTTATGAATTGTAAGATCTGCTTTGCTCTTTGTGCGTGTCATAGCAGGAGTATAATGCCACCGTGGAGTTTCTTTGGGCACCTCTTCTTGTAGATTCCAACTCCGATGACCCGGTTAATCATAGATTGGATGAGCGCATCATCCGTCCAGATTCAGTTCTAAAGCATTCCATAAAGTGGCAGCATGCTGATATACTAGTTTTTAACTCATACTTGTGGTGGAGACAAGGCCCTGTTAAGTTGTTGTGAGTATTGTTTCGTTCACGAATGAGATCCGGATAAAAATTATCACACATTTGATGTTTTCTTTGCACTGCATACACTTTTGTAGATGGACTGCTGAGGAAAATGGGTTTTGTGAAGAACTAGATGGGTTAGGTGCTATGGAATTGGCCATGGGAGCCTGGGCAGACTGGGTAGCTTCAAATGTTGATACCAACAAGAAAAAGATATTTTTCGTTACAATGTCGCCGACACATCTATGGTGAGAATCTGCATTTTCCTTGAGCATTATTCTAATGAAGGTTCTGAGATATCCATTATTGGACTTTCTTACTAGGGTTCATGTCATTTGGATTCATGAAATATAATCAACTTGTCTGCATCTGTATCTGTGATCTGAATTCCTATACACATTGATATAACCCTGAAAATGAGATTTTCTTCTGGTTAAGTGCTATTCTAGATTGTCATGATCACACTCCGGGATGAAATATTTCAAACGTTCCTGAAAATTCTTGCTCCTGTTGGACCATTCATATCTATATTCATTAGGATTTTAATTCCTGTGCTTGGAAATGATATTGACATGGTATCCTTGATGTTGCTTCAACAATTTCCTCAACTCAGGAGCCAAGAATGGGAGCCCAGAAGTGATGGGAATTGCTATGGTGAGAAGAGCCCTATCAAATGGGAGAACTACTGGGGAAGTGGCTCAGACTTGCCCACAATGCGCATGGTTGATAGGGTACTTCACAGATTGGATTCAAAGGTTCAAGTTCTCAATGTTACTCAGCTATCAGAATACAGGAAAGATGGTCACCCTTCCATCTACAGGAAATTCTGGGAGACATTCAGCCCTGAACAATTTTCAAACCCTAAGTCCTATTCTGATTGCATCCATTGGTGCCTGCCTGGTGTGCCTGATGTATGGAATGAATTGCTGTTTCATTTTCTGTAGAAGGGTAAGTAAAATTCATTCAAGATTTTGATGATTTTTGTACTAGATGTGGCAAAGGAACTGAAGAATTATTGTGTGAATTTGAAAGGAAATTACAAGGCTTCAGAAAATTGGAGGAGGAATGCATAGCATAGAATATAAAGCTGTGTAAAAACACAATGATCTGCATTTTCACTTCAAGAAAAACCGGGTTTGGGGTTTCAACATTAAAGAAAAAGATATAAATGAACTGATATAGCTCTTTCCTGCATCAGACTATGATGTGTAAGTATTGAATTTGGTGTCTTTTAAAACACCAAATTCATGAAAACCACAGGAATAGCTTGAGTTGAACTGCATGAACACAATCACTTAGAATAGTTGAACCTTGGATCGGTTTGAGCCTAGGCCTGGTTTATAAATTGACACGTTGAAAATACCTGAATGAATCTGGACTAATGGGTCAACTTGTTCTCGTCCCTAACTTTGAAGACGGCAATGGGAAGCCCAAAAAACTGGGCTTTGGGAGTTTTGTTTAACAAATTGTCATAGTTTTGTCATAAAGGGTTAAAGAATATATAATAAAATCAGGTAGTTTTGACTTCAGTTGAATGAACTGGGGGTTTAGGGTTTCAGATTGGGCTAACTTGTGAACCCTAAGCCCAAATCTTATTCAATTCTACCTGTTCAGGCATTAGGGTACTAAGCATGTTGGATTGAAAGGTTCAAGTTCTCAATGTTACTCAGCTATCAAAATGCAGGAAAGATGGTGACCCTTCCATCTACAGGAAATTCTGAGGTCATCTAAACGGTCCAATAAAAACGTTATTTCAATTAAAATTTTCAAATCTTGAACATTATTATCATACCTAACCAAAGATGGTATTGGTCCGATCGAACTCGGGCAATGCTTAGGTTTAGGTCCGATATAAAATTCGATCAAACTTACGGTAGGTAACCTAAATTTGAACTTGATTAGACTTAGGTTTAAAGGATTGGGTCGATTAACTCAAGCTTGAATCTAACAAAGCCCAAATATTTTTAAAAAACTCAAATTTAACTAAAATTTTGATCAATTCAAGCCGAGTCCATTGAGTTAAGTCAGACTAGCCCGGATCCGAATGCAATGCCTGGGCCTAACTGTCTATCCTCTGGAGGCTTCAAACTTCAAATTTCTTAAGTGAAAGATCCAAAAACAAGATTTGGTAGGTGGATGGATTAGTAATTCTTCATAAGAATAAGTGTGAGTAGGTGTTCTTAGAGTTCTATTGAAGTCAAAGCTTGGAAGAGTAACAATCATATCAAATTAATACATAATAATAATATAATACCAATTTTATACTTTGGCCCTCTTTCAACTCAACCTTTTGAAGCATATCCAAAGCTTAGTACCATTCACTCGCTGCGTATCTTAAACGTCAAGAATAGGCCTTTATTTCCGTATCTGGAATTTCGGGACATGTTCAGCTAATTTCGGTTCCTGTATCAACCAGTTTGGCTTTTTATAAAATCATATATATATATATATATATATATATATATAGCATTATTTCTATGTTGAGTTAATCCCGATATGAATAGGTCAAGAATATACACGTCTTTCAGTAGAACTTTTGTTAATAGGGCTTTTTTATGTAGATCTTTTATTAAAAGAACTTTTTAAGAAGTCAATTGACTGTTTAACTGTCATTTAAAAAAAAGTTTTTTTGAAAGAGCTTCATAGTTTGACAACATAAAAATAAAAATATTTTTAATTTTAACTATATTTTATTTTGTAATACAAATTATTTATGCATGTAAATATTATTTAAAATATATTAAATAATATGCAAGAGATTAGAGAAGATGAGTTTGCAAGATAAACGTGAAAATGAATTTGTAGATATTATAGGAATTATGTGTAAAACATAAGGACAAAAGAGACTAAAAGATAAGCTCATTAATTAATCTGAAAATCTACTCGAAAAAGTCATTTGAGAGGCTTTTTTGAGAAGCTTCAAATTTAAGCTTTTTAAAAAGTTGTATTTTGTCTGCAAAAAAAAAACATATCTATTAAAGAAGTATATTTTTATTTTACAACCAAACACCTATTTTAAAAAAAAAATTGTTGTAGAAAAAAGTATTTATCCAAAAAGTCATCCAAACAGACACTTAATTTTATTCTAATCTTTTTTAATATTTAAATAAATTTATATTATTAGATCCTTTGAGTAATCGGAAAAATTACTCTTTTGTGATCAAAAGGTCGTAAATTCGAATCATAAAAACACTCTTTTTATAAAAATACAAAAAGAAGGTTGCTTATATCAATGACCCTCCTCGGATTCTAAGAAAGCAGGAAACTTTGTGTGCTGGATGCATTAACTATTTTTTAGTTAAGTTAATGCATCAGTACACAAAGCTTCCTGCTTTCTTAGAATCCGAAGAGTTTAAAATGATATTAATAACACTTTGAATATAAATTACTTTAAAAATTTTCTTGAAATTTAATAATTATTTCATGTTAACTTTACAAGTTAAATCTAACATATGTTGAAACAATTTTAAAACAAATTTTCAAATATTAATCAATAATGTGTAATCTACACATCAATATACGTCAAGAACTTAATAATAGAAAACAAAGTGTCCACTAGTTACAAGTAAGGTTGTGTATTGCTGAACTTCTCTGTACATTAAATCTATTAGTTATTTTAAATCAGTTTGAAGATTAAATAAAAATATTTAAATTTTCATATGATCATATCTTAAAATTAATTTTTAAACTCAAGATTAAATCAAGAACAATAAATTTTTTAAAACTTTTTTATAAAATCTTTAAAATCAGTATTTAATGTTAAAGTATATTTTTAAAAGGCAAAATTTGACAAAAAATAGAAAAAAAAAGGACAGTACTAGCAAACGTTAAAACAATTAATTAATTCCTCTGGAGCATATAGTACTGACAGTCTGATATTATATTATATTATAAAAATTATTCCAAAAAAAGCAGAGTCAAACTGGCAGAGTCAAACAATCAAAATTAATGGGATGATCATGATCTGGGTACGCTATGATGTTCGTGCAGAAACTTCCAAAAAGCTGCATCAGCGTCATCGTTCATGGGTCTCACCCCCAGCAGTATATATCCCTTTTTTTAAATTTTTTCAATCTTGTCCAGTTGTCCCTTAACAAGTAATGCAGCCAACGGCAGAAGCGGATCAAGCGCCCCTTACACGCACATAGAACACACATTTTCTGAACATTTACTAAGGGATTGCATTTGGTGTACCTAACTGACATCAATTTCAATGGACCTCCACCACCACGATCATGACCTCTGCATCTTCACTCTTATTGGGTATCTGAAATTTTCTGATTACTGTCGGCTGATAATTTGACTGTCTTCAAAATTAAATAACAAACTCATTCTAATTGATGTTTACAAATTCAATATAATCTTATTTTCAACTAGTTGAGTTCCAAATTACTAAATATGAGAAATAATATAACAACAACAATCTAGACACGCAAATTTTGAAGAGATCTAATAGTACATAGTCTTACTCCTAATTAGTACAAAGATTGTTTTCAACAAAAAGAGAAATAGTGTCGAGCAAAATATATCCCTTAAAACATTAAATAAGTTCAAAAAAATTGTAGGGTTTAGCTTGTCTTGCCTCTCTCTCTCTTCGAGTGCAAGTGTTGGTCTTACCGTTCATGTGCAAGGTGAGTTTCTAGGTTTTGTTTCGACACTGGTTTCTCTTAGGCTATCGATTTAGCTTCATGGATCTAGGGTTGCAAAAGCTCTCTATTCGGAAGAAAGAAGATAACAAGTTCGTTGTTTTTCCAGGGGACATTCAGAATGCAACAGATTTTGCTGCGGTACTTAAGGACCCACAAGGTAGGTTTGTGACTGCTATTTCAGATTTTTTCCCTGCCCTGTTTGACCCAGTTCTGGCCGAAAATTACGTCTATAAGAGAAGCTCTATCTTGACTAAAAGACCAACAGCTTGACAAGGTAATTGGGGAGTCAGATTGCTTGGCAGCTGTCTAATCAATTTTAGTTCCTTCTCCAAATCGGTCTGAGATTGAAATTTTGACCCTTAATTTTTTATCATTCAAGCGATATTTCCTTCACTTGTCCTTTCAATGGACGCGTAGGATTGCCAATAAGGCGGCTCATGCTTTAGCCAGGGTAGCCTTATTACATGCAAACCCACATCACTGGACTGATCGTCCTTCTTGTTTAGTCTCCATTTTAAATTCAGATTGTTCGGCTTCTGTTATTATTGAGGGAGAAAGGCTATTAGATTCCGGGTGTACGGGGTAAGCCTGTTGACTTGGGTTAGTTTTGTATTTGTCTGTTTTTACGCTATTATCGTTTTTATTCAAAAAAAAGTTCAAAAAAATTGTGTTGGACTTTCTTTAATTTTTTAAAATGAAAACTACAATTCTTTTACAAATTTTAATAAAATTTCAATTCATACTAAATTTACAAATATTGAATCTCTCTTTTTAATTCAATAATAACAACTTCAATAACGACGACGATGACGATTATTATTATTATTATTATTTGATCGAGTAACAATTATTAAAAATAATATTATTTTATTATATATAACACAATTTTAAATAATATTCAAAATAATAATAATAACAGTTATTATTCTTTTGTTCTTATGTATGCATATTTGATACATTTTAAGTGAGTCTATCAAAAATAATATCTCGATCGAATTTTTTGTTTCGATTAACCAATTCTTACTTTATTTTATTAAAATCTTATTTATACATAATACCTAACGAGAATAGGGAGGTACAACCCTCCAATCCAAGGCTCGTGGGCAAGAAAAGAAGCCTGCAAAATTTCAGCGTCCAGCATTTACTTACTGCTCCAAAAATATCTACCCCATACCATCATTACTTCACTTGATTTTTATTTATTAAAAAAATATAGTACAGGACAGACACGTCAAAATAAAAATAAAAATAATAAAACAAACAAACCCAGTTCACGTTCCACTTTAACCGTTCCTGCACCAATTTTGACATTTGTGTCGGATCCATTTTAAGCCTTTAAGGTTACTTGTCGTATAATTTGATTTAAATTTAAAAGATTAAAATTAAATTATTTGAATTTTTAAATTCAAATTATTTCATTATTTTAAAATAATTAGTGATAAAAAATTCGATCAGTTTAATAATAAAAACCTTGAATCGGTCCATTTTTATATAATTTTCAAACTTTTGTTATTAAAAATTAATTAATTAATTATTAATTATCAATTTTCTTAAATTAATTATTTTATAAACTAAAATAAATCAATTAATTTTAATTAAACTTCAATTTTTTATAAATAAGGACGATCTCTTTCAATTATATTTCAAATTTATTAATTTTATTTTATCTTTTGTTAGTTTTATAACGATATAATACCGATTAAACCTACAACCCCTTAAACCTCTTAAACTTTAAACCTCTTGTTTTATTAATTTAACTTCCGGTTTGAAATTATTAAACTTATTAGACATATTGATATTATTATTATTATTATTATTATTATTATTATTATGTACTTTATTTAAGGTATAATAAGTATTATCTTATTTATATTATTTTAGTAAATAATGTAAATTGATATCGAAAAATAATATTTACTTAAAAAATATTAAAAGTATGACCGTACATAATTTAAGGTCTTGGTATTGACAATTCACACAGCATGAAAGTCTGAAATTGAGGTCTCGCGCCTCTCGCAGTCTTTGCTGAGGCTTCGATGACCGTGTTTGTGTACTGAACAAGAGTGGGGACCTGGGGCGGATAAATATAGAAGCAGAGAGGTACAATTTCCAAAGCACATCGGTGATAGTCAGTGGATGGGACTTTTAATTTGGTACACTCGGTCCTTGAATTTGACACAATTTGGGATTTTTCCCATAAATGGTATCTCAATTTTCAATGCCATTTATAATTATACACAATTTGTTTTTAATATATTAATTTATTATTTTTTTCTACGAGCCATTTGAAAATAATTTGTTTACTAATTAGAGATAAGACTAATTATTACCGAACCTTCCAAATCTTACGTATCAGCGAGACTTTGATATCGTCCAACTTACTTAGGCCGTCTCCAATGAAGGCACTAAAACATCCGTAGAAAAATAGTTTCTCTACTAATCAAAGATGAGATTAAGTATTACTGAACCTTTCAAACTTGTGTATTAGCGAGGTTTTGATATTGTCCTACTTACTTAGGCCACCTAAGGGTGTTTTGGTACAATGAATTCATTTCAAAGAGGACACCAAAATGGTGTAATGAATAGTAATACACTAAATTTAGTATGTTACTATTTATGCATCAAAAGTTGTAAAAAGACAACTTAGTTCATTTTTTAAACATATTCTTTTTATGCCCTTATCACAATTTGATTTATTTACATAATTTACAAAGTAATTAAATTTAAAATATATATTACTTTACACAAAATATATCATTACAAAGATCTCATTGAGATATTTAAAATGGCACAAATATTGAATATAATACTAAATTTATTTTTAACATTTATTTATAATTCTTATTTATAAAAATAAAGAAGCTCGTTATGAACTTCGTAATGTATTGATTGAACATTTGTATAAACGATATGGTAATTCAAAAGATTAGAGATTAAACGTGTAATAAAAATATTATATTTATGTATGTTATTAATTTGTTGTTGCAATAATATTAATTTAATATTAATTTAATATAAAGTATATATTAATGAACTGAGAATAGTGATTTTATTTTAATTATAATTAAAATTTAAACTAGGCTTAAGGTTCAAGAGATTTGACATAACTCAAAACTTAAAAATGAAAATGAAAATTAAAAAAAATCTAAAGAAGACTTTGAATTTTTTAAAAATTTAATCGATGTTGGTATTGAAATTAGAGGTTGGATAACTTATTGTGAATGTTATTGAAGCATCGTGTCCGTGTCAGGTTGAATGTCTTTCAAGTGATGTACAAAGTTAGATCATAAATCTATATGGTGGATTGCTAAATGAGGATGAGTTGTGTGTTGTCATGTCAAGAACATAAAAAGGAGAATGTGTTGGTGCGAATCCCATCTCTTCCTGTTCCTGTGCTGCCTTGGTGGTGATGTTTATATTTGCAATTAAGAGGCAGAAAGTGGTTGGTAGCAAAAGGTCTTTAATGGCTATGGTATAGCAGGAAGCATTCAATTGGTAATGATTCACTTCCTTCGACAGTCTATAGTATGTCTGTATACATCCTCGTCTGGGTGAATTTGAGTCGCAGAGCTAAAGTTTAGCTTAAAAAGCTTAACCAATTTTACTATTAACCAAAATAACATCGTTTTATTCAACTCGGTTAGATTAAGTCTAAACCTAAATTTAAATTGTATATTAATAAAGTCGAATCGAGCTTGGTTGGTGACGAAATTAACCCGAATAAACCCAATTCAATGTAGTAGCTATAAATATTTAACAATTTTTTATTTTAATTTATATAACTTTTTATTTTTATAAATAATTTTGATAAATAAACTACTCTAAAATAGAAATTTTAAAATTTATGAAGTTGGCTATATTGTTTTATAAAAGAATTAGTGTTAAGAATGAATTAAAATACACCGAATTATACAATAGTTTTTAAAAAATTTAAAAATATTTTGCTTTTTAACCAGAAATTGCTATGAGATCAATATATTAACAACATATTTCTTTTTTGCTAAGTAAAATATAACACAAAATAATAAATCGAAGCTTTAGTTAAAACTGTTCTTAAAACGGCAGATGGGATTGTTAAAATCGATGGGGATTGACATGATCATACAATGTGTCGGCTAAGTGATTGACAGTTCATGAGCAAAATAACTTTTTTTTTATACGCTGTAATTAGTTGACAAATGTGAATAGTTTTATAATTTAACAAACTAAATTAATGGCTACATTAAAGAGAAATCAACTTACTTTTAGGATTGGTTTCTAGTTCTGTCTGATTTTGATGGGGCTGGATGCCGTTCCTTAGATTCATAGTTCTGATTGATCTTAGCAAAATAATACCTGCAAAACAACACAAAGCACGCCGGGAGTTGATTGCCAACAGGCCCTTCTGACGCTCAATTAGTCTTTCGGTAGGGGTTTTGGTCGCTAAGAACAGAGAAAATCAGGATTCTAATCTCGTACCTGTATCATGGCAAAGTAGTACCTTATATGAGGAATAGCTGCTAGGTTTAGGTCATTATTCAAGAATGAGCCGACTTGTTGGTTTCAGTGGTTACTATGTCGTCAACTTTGATTTCGATCTTTAAGCTTTGTAAGACAGGCTTGTTATTGTTGGGATGAGAGATCGACTTTTTTTGTAAATCGTGAATTTATTTGTTGATTTGTCTCGTAATTTTTACTTCTACATTGAAGGGTTCTTCAAGTAAATTTTGGTGTTTGTTTCATCGTTAATTTCTTATTCTCATATCGTGTTTATTGCTGCAACTTGAAAGTTATTTTTTGGCGTTGATATTTGATTGATCTTTTAGATAATTGTGTTGTTTGTCTCCCGAAACCTCTAACGATTCGAGAATATTAATGATGAATGTCTATGTACTAATGTGTACTACTGAACCTCTTTAGATCTCGTGTGTTACCAAAATTTGTACCGAGTGTTATTGTTACTGTTGTTAATTTCTTCAAAAAAAAAACCCTAATTAGAGAAAGAAGCTAAATGCATGAAGTAACTCATGTGGTCAATGCAATTATAAAAGAAGTTGGAAATTACATAAAAGCAGGAATGTTGATTATTAGGCGTACACCAAACAATCAGGAAATAGTACTTTCAATGATAATAAATTTAATAGGAGCATATATCATTGGTCCCACGTACTAATTATATGTTATGATCACATTAATTTCCATTAATGACAATGATCAAATATTTGATAATAAAAAAAGAGGGGGCTCAAGTCGGCATGATCGTGGAAGCATTGATTTGACGTGAAAAAGTTTATGTTTGAATGAAACTTTATGATGGGATTCTATGAAAACAACCTTACTTATAATCACTACATTGTCAATATATTTATATTAAAATTGTAATTGCTTTATTAAAAAATTTTACATTATTAAAATAAATTTAAAGTTTTATCTTATATACGTGTAATTTGGAAACAGTCTCTTTATTAGTTAGGGGTAAAAATAATATTGCATACTACTAGACTTTCTCAGACCTTTCATTTCAGCGAAATTTTTACTGAATATAGTTATTTTGTATCTAATATACATATAAAAATAATAACTACGAGTTCTCTTAGGCTATGTCTGGTTGGAAGCGAAGTTTTTTAATGAAATTGAACATAAATAAATGTAATACTATAAAATTGTTGTTTATGATGGATGAAGTGGTTCATGATGTAATATAGCGAAATGTTGTTTAGACGAAGAGTTTATAATGTAATATAGTGTATCATTTTACATTCAATCCTAAACTCCCCAAATTAGAGGTTTTCTATTTTTACTGTTTATGATAAAATGAGATTTATTATGAAACTCTCATCTTCTATCTGATTTTATTATAAAACTTGCTCCCAAACGATGTAATAATAATACATTCTGTTCAATTCTATTATAAAACCATCAACCAAACATAGCTTTATTGAAATATATATTTAAGAAGTCAATTTTATTTAATATTTGTCAATAATATTTATCAATTTATTTAATTTTTTATATCAAACTTGTTGTGCTGCCGTCAATTTGACTTTCATAAAGGCCAAAAAAACAAAGTGTGAAGGAATCAAAATTTTGGTCAAAATAGGTGACAATTACAAGGAAATTAGATATGACTCATGCTAAGAAAGTTATAGATTTCCTCACCATAGCCACACCCCATGAGAATTAAGTGATTAAGACTATAATAATGTACAAATCGTAATCATTAGTTAGAAGAACGATCATAAAGGAGATGCAATGATGAAGGAAAGGAAATTGTGTAAATATTCAAGAAAAGAGAAAAAAAAAAAAGAGATTAGAACCAATTTAGACACACAAATGCACATAGTTGTATGTGACTTTATTCTAATTTTCTTAGTTTTTATTAATGACTGCAACAAGTCGACCCATGGGTCGGTCTTGTTAAATGTTTAAAAATCAAAAGTATAAAATAAAATCTTTTTAAATTAAGTTCACAATTGAGTTGATCAGACTCAGACTTGTTTAAAGTCTAATTCTTTTAAGCAAAACGGCGTCGTTTTGTTTTAAATAGTTAGGTCTTTGATCAATACGAACCTGATTTGGCTCATGATCTGACTCATTAAAAATACCTAAATTTAGGTCATGGGTCAGCCCATTAATATCCCTATGTTTTATTTCAACTCACGATCCAACAAATTGAATTAGTTAATATAAACAAATTTATATTTGATATACTTAAAACTCAATTATGAATTTAAAGAAGAGGATTAGAAATTGTTTTTTAATTAAGAAAATTGAAATTAAAGAAATAAATTTTATATTTAAATCAATGTTTTAAAAACTGGTCCGGAAGTTAAACTTGTAAGATAAGAGATTTAAGGTTTAAAAGGTTCAATCGGTATTAGACTATCATAAAACCGATTAAGATTAAATAAAATTAAAGAATTTGAAAAAGATTGAAGAAAGCTATCTTTATCTATTGAAAAATTTAAAGTTTAATTAAAAATATTAAATAAAAATTAATTAATTAATTTTTATTTATAAAAACTAATTAGTTTTAGAAAATCGACCGATTAATTAATAAATTTGTCGATTTTAATAACAAAAATGATTAAACTAAATAGAACCGAAAAATCGAAAATTGTACGGAAAAGTTGTTTAATTTAAGATTTGTATTGTTAAATAAGCTGAACCAGTTTAATTTTTAAAATATTAATTTAAATTGAAGTTAAAGAAATAAATATAAATTTATAGCTCAAAATTGGAAAATGAGACTACAAAGTGAAGTATGTGACTTTATATACACATTTTCCATACCATAAATCTACTCGTACCGTAGTCGGCAGAGCCATTAAGTACGTATCGACCCAAGAGAAGAAAAAAGAATGAGAAAAAAATGGAAACCTGTCTCTTCTTCTACAGCAATGACACATAACACAGAGAGGGATATGTGATTCGTCAAAGATTGGGAGTAATTAGTCAAGCCCTAATTTTCTTTAATTTAACATCTCATGGCTTACGCTTATCCCTTACGTTCCTTCTTTGTTGCTTCCTATAAATACACCTCCCTCTTTGCTTTTACTTTTCATCTCCAACCCTCCATGATAGGGCTAACTAGTTTTGGCCTGCCAAGTTCTGGCAGGTGATTTACTATGGCGATGATGTTATGTATAAGCATGGAAGTATCGGTTAAGCTCAGGAGGGATAGCGCCATGTGGGTTTTTCTTCTTCGACCTAATGGCGCTATCCATCCTGAGTTTCACCGATTCTTCTTGCTGTTTCTCTCTCCGTGTTTCTGGTCTTCCTGACAGCCATTTCCAAGCTTCAAGGTGGTCTCAAAGTGTGAGTTCAGTACTTTGTGGGGTACTCAATGTGTTTTTCTTTTGCCCTGGAATTTGTCTTTGATGCATTATTGATCTTCTGTGCTTTTTTCTTCACAGAAAAAAGGTGATTGTTTCTGTTCAGTGATTCTGATATACTGTGCTAAAACATGTTTAATGTTCTTGCACTCTCGTCGATGCTGGTGAAATCTTCCAGGCTCTCCCTGCCTGCCACTAGTTATAAAACTTTTCCCTTTTTATTTGTCTTTACATGCTCAATGATCTGAACCTTTTTGGCTTAATGATATATAATAATAATAAGATCGACAATAATATCTCAAGAACTCTACAGGTTGAAGATTACTTTTAAGAGGAGAAACGTTCCTGAAGTAGTTTATCTGCTATGGGACCTTGGAGCTTCAGGAAGTTGACCTACTTCCAAGCTTCGTGCAAGTCTAGGTCCCAGGCTTTTGGGGTCCGTGTTTCAGGATAGGAAAAAGCTTTGTTTCGGGATAGGAAAAAGTTTGGCTCTGTAACTAATTTTTTCCTGGTATATTTTGTTCTTTCCAGGTGAAACTATCTCCAGGATTCTTCTCTTGGTAAAATAGCTCATTTCATCATCTGGGTTTTTGCTTTCATTTAGGGTTTTCATGTTCAGAGAAAGAAAATCACATTGAAAGTTCAAAATCAAACAGAACTAAAGAAAATGAAATTTATTTCTGAATAAATCCCTTTTATTTAGTAAAAATTAAATATCATTCAATTCTTAACTAAATCCACTTTTCCATGGATGGTTTTCAACGATGGGATGAGAAGGGGCTAGACTTAAAGTATATAATTTCTCTGTTTATCTTATTTATAATCTGTTTTGAGTGTGTTTTTTTAACCTTTTTGTAAATTTATTGCAGCCTATATTTGATATGCTTTTATTGTCATTTATTTTGTAAATTTATGATTTGAAAGACGGATTTTTCATCCGAGTCATTTAGAAACATTCTCTCTATTAATTAGAGGTAAAATTGCGTATTACGGGACCTTTTCAAATTTCGTGTTTCAGCAGAATTTTTACTTAATTTTATTGTTGTTATAAAGGGTCGGATTCTATATCTTAACAAAATTTGATGTTATAAAGATGGGAGTTTAAAACAGATTTGAAACAAAGGGTTTGATCAATTATACAAAGAAAATGGTTTGATCAAATTATATAAAGTTATCTTGTGAATGGCAGGTTGGTACCATAATGTTACTGTGTGGAAGTTATATGTATATGAAGAAGAAGTCAAGAACTGGCATAAGCTGATCAGAAGGGGAAGAAGAAGAAGAAGAAGAAAGAGAGCAGACGACCCAGTTCAGCTTTTTTCGAGCAGAAGACTCCAAACTGACTATTTACCTAATATCTGCTCAAAGGGAAGTGATCACAAGTGTTTCTTGTAAATTCAATGATTAATGGATCTTCAAAAATGAAAATGTATAGTAGATGAATGATATCGAAGAAAGATTAAAAATGGCCAAAAAGGGTTAAATCGAATTTAAATTTAATAATTTTTATTCGATTAATTATGAAAAATATGATTATAATTAAATTATATTTAATTTTAAAATTTTTAAATACAATTTTACCAAACAAAAGAATTTAAATTATCAATTTTCCTAATTTTTGTTATAAAGGGTTTGTCAAGTCAGTAGTGTTTCTTGTAAATTTAATGATTATTCTTCTAGTTGATCTAAGTTAACTATAGTAAAAAAGGTTAAATTGAGTTTGAATTTTGTAATTTTTATTTAATTGATTATAGAAAATGAAATTATAATAATATAAAATTAAAGATTTAAATTATAATCAATTAAATTAAAATTTTAAAATTTAATCGTTTCATGCGGAATGATTAAAATTAATTAATTTTCTAATTTCTGATCAAAAGGTTTGTCAAGTCTTAAGCTTTTCTTGTTAATTGAATGCTTATTTTTTATAAAGAATCGAATCTTCAAAAATGACAATATGTAGTAGATGAATGGCATCCATCATTACTAACTACAACAATAACAACAACAATAATATTAAATGAGACTTCTACTGAAATATGGGCTAAAGGTTCAATAATACATAACTTTATTTTTACATGATAGAGAGTCTCTTTTTTATAGAGAAAGACCCATGCCCAATCCATCACTATTTATAATCTTAAATATACAATTTGCATGTGTTGATTGTCAAAAGTAACATTGGAGTTGGAGCTTTCAAGTTCATTTCTCCTTAACAATTGAAAGGCATTAAAAATTATATAGCCTTGCATTTAATTACTCAATTGTATGATATAAGATTTGAAAGAAGAAAAAAAAAACAGACCAAAAATCACAAGAGTTACCATAAATTTGCACAATTGAAAAAAAAGGGTATCAGATAATTAATATAAATGACAAAAGGTAAATTTTTTTATAACAATTGAAGTAATTAAACATTATAAAAAAGAGAAATATATGATAAAAATAAATTTTAATTTAAATATTGATAATCGTTTAAAAGAATATAAAATTTGTAATCATATTAAATAAAATATTATGTGCACATAATATCTCCAAACTATATTTTTGAATAAATTATTTAATTAATGATTCATAATTAGGGACTAGCCCTTGCCAATTTTTTAAAAATAAAATTTTTAAAATTTAAAATATAGAATAATGTAAATTTTCAAATTGAATCCAGGCTTGAGCTGTCCAGGCATAGACTTATCCAAGGACTAACTTTTCTAAATAAAACTAAACTATGGGCCAATAATTGTCATCTTCAAAATTTTTGTGAGGAAAAACAAACTTCACCATTGACACCTATTCCCAAGAGGCAACATTACAGTTCATCTAATTTATTGTATCGGGTCGGGTTGAGCCACCAAGTTGTATCGGGTCCATTGTTACAATGCTGACCCAACAATTACTACTTGTGTAAGTCCAATGGGCTCACAAGCTCAAGCCTAACGTTCCCAGAAAGATATTTTACTAAACCAGCGCGCAATCTACCGTTAATGTGGCTGTGAAAAAATACAAAACAACACGTTACACAACGGAACAAAAGTTTAACTGACTCTTGCTATTCTCGCGCACACACGCGAGAGGGGGGAAAAAAAAAATCTCCACTCGACGATGGCTACCCGTCTCTCGAACCTTCTTCTCGCGAGCATAAACTCTCCGCAACCTAACCGATCACTCGCCGGCAACCGGTCGTGCCGCCAGAGAGCCGCTGTCAAACCATCCCCGCGCAAAACCAGCACAACCGTCACTCCCGCTCCGAAGAAACCGGAACCTTCCACGACCGCAAGTGGACCCGTGAACAGCTCCGATAAGCCGAGACCTCGTAGCGGTTTCTTTTCTCACTTGAGGTCAGCTTTCTAGATATAGTTATCTAATATTAGTATTCGTTGTTTGGCTGTTTCGAAGTGGTTGAATTGTTTGGCGGTTTCTGTTCTGGCAGAGATAGGTTACAGCTTAAGTTTGACGAGCTAGGGTTGGAGATTTTATCGATTGCTTTGCCTGCTGCTTTGGCTCTTGCCGCCGATCCAATTGCCTCTCTCGTAGACACTGCTTTCGTTGGTCATATCGGATCGGTGGAATTGGCGGCGGTTGGTGTATCGGTTTCGATTTTCAATTTGGTGTCGAAGCTGTTCAATGTTCCGCTTCTCAACATTACAACTTCATTCGTCGCGGAGGAGCAGGCCAAAAGAAATGGTGACGGTAATAGGATTACATATATACATACAATTGAGGAATTTGTGTGTTTGTTGAAGTGAATAAGGCTTTTTGTGTGAAATTCCTTTTTTTTTTTGGATTAAGATGATGCGGAAGAAGGAAAGAAGTTTCTTCCATCAGTGTCCACTTCCCTGGCGCTTGCTGCAGGGGTTGGCATTGTGGAAACGGTTGCACTCGCGATCGGTTCGGGCTTCCTGATGAATCTTATGGGTATACCTGTTGTACGTGGGGCTTATTTGTTAGCTGTGAAATTGAATTTTGACTATATATGTTATTTAGCTTTATTATCATTTATCAATGCCCAATTTCAGTTACGTTCTCGAGTTTTTTTTTAAACAGCGTGATGTCTTTATGTTTTTAGGATTCACCAATGCGAGGACCAGCTGAGTGCTTTCTTACCTTGAGAGCCTATGGCGCTCCAGCTATTGTAATTGCACTAGCTGCACAAGGTGCCTTTCGTGGATTTAAGGATACAGAGACGCCTTTGTATGCAATTGGCAAGTATCTGCGTTAAGAAGATTGTATTATGTTGTTTTTTGTGAATTGGGTCCTGTTGAAGACATGTTGAAATGACTTTCTGGTGATGATTTAAACCTAGAATCTAGGATGCATGTTGCTTGTGGCAATCTTTTATTAAATAAGATCCCTATCATGATATCTTGCACAATTAAGTAGTTTAGCATTTGTCACTAAATGTAAAAAACAGTGATTTGATAGTTGTATTGTCCGGATATCAGGGGCTGGAAACTTACTGAATGCAGTGCTTGATCCGATATTGATATTTCTTTTTGGTTTCGGAGTTGGTGGAGCTGCAGTTGCTACTGTGATATCTGAGTACGTCATTAATGTGGTAACTTAATCATAGCAGTGCCCTTAGTGATTTTATAAAAACGGCTATTAAGCGTTCTTTGTAATCAGGTTATATGTGTTAACCTTTGTCCAGATATCTGATAGCTTTTATCCTTCTATGGGAATTGAATGGGAAAGTGCTACTGATTTCTCCTGACGTTAATGGAAGCAGAATTATGCAGTATCTAAATTCTGGTACATTTATTGCCAAAATTTATCTTATTTGACTTTGCATGCTCTCTCTCCTGGATGACAGCAATGGTTCACGAATATTAATTGTTGCCTTAGTTGAGAAAGCATTTATTCCAACTGAATCTGTGTTTCTCCTTTTCTTTTCTAAATAAACATGCAGGTGGTCTACTTATTGGCAGGACCATAGCGGTGCTCTTAACAATGACACTGTCAACATCCTTGGCGGCAAGGGAGGGCCCTGTACCTATGGCTGGTCATCAAATTTGCATCCAAATCTGGTTGGCTGTATCTTTGCTTAATGATGCTTTGGCCATTGCTGGTCAGGTGAACTGCCCGTATGTTTTTTTTAGTTTGTAGGGTGCATTCGTAGATGTTAGCTCATTAACTATATATTAAACAGTCAGATTAGTAACTCTAGTTAACTGTTCAATCAAAAGGTTTGAGCACTTTTTAAGGTTCGTAAGTTAGTTGGGGGCTAACTTACAAATGAGAACTGTTTTTTGGACATCAAGAGCTCTTTTTTTCTCACAAATGGTTAAACGAATGATTTACTGTTGTTACCTCCTTTTGATTTTTGCCTTGAAAATTGGGAAGTTTTTAATAGTTTATGGGAGTTGAGGTTGCTGATTGTACTTTGCGATTGTTATTTACAACTCTATGTTTTGAGGTGGATTTTCTTTTGTGATTGAGATATGGAGAGGAGATAGTATGATCAAATGTTTATGCCTGTGCAGTCTTTATTGTCTGCTGTAATTCCTGTCTGGCCTTCTTTGATTTCGGATGTCTTTGCTAGGAAATAGAAGCAAATTTATAACAACTTCCTGTACTTCTGTTTGCGTTCCTGTCTGTGTGTTTGAAAAAAAATGAAAAATAGAGAATGAAGAATGAAGAAAAAACAAAGTGATTGCATTAGCTGTTTGATTATTTCCTGCTTTCTCCCTGTGGTTTTGGGATTTCACATTATATACAGTTGCCAGTATGTTCTTTCTAATAGTCTTAAAAGATTGTTGCATTTAGGAGATTATATAGAAGGGCCTGAAAAAGTTTGAGCTATTTCCATATTTTTTATTCACAGAAATATGTAGAACTCAATTGTAAATTCTCAATTTGTCATTGTTGATTTTTCTTGTAACAGGCTCTTCTGGCCAATGGTTATTCCCAAGGAAGTTATGAACAAGCATGCCGAGTGGTTTATAAAGTGTTACAGGTCAAAGATTGAGTAATCCCATTATTGGTTGGTTTGAAAGGTTTGGTGATATTGACTATAAATTAACTTGGTTTCACTGCTCTGTCAAACAGATTGGTCTCGGAACTGGGATTGCCTTGGGGTTTGTATTATCTATTGGCTTTGGAACATTTTCTAGCTTGTTCTCTTCAGATTCAGAAGTCCTTGAAATTGTCCAGTCTGGCACTTTGGTGAGGACTGCTTCTGTGGTAAATTTATATGAGATCTTACATCTCCCTGGCTCCATAAACAATAGTGTTGGATATTTGTTGTGATAAGAATATATCCTGTAATAAAAAAATTCATGGATGATATAAGTTTTGCAGTTATTGGCAGATTTTAGGTGCCGTTACAATTTTCTTGGTCAGAGCAGGCGTAGCTTGTTTAAATTGTAAATATCAAATAAGGCATTTAGATGTTTGATCCAATCATAGACAATAAAATGATGAGTGAAGGATCACTAGTATGCAGTATAGTCACCTGGCTGATAGCTTTCTTCAAGCTCTCTAAAGGGTCGCTAATTTAGGCCAAATAGTAATTTTCAGGGAAGTCAGCAATGAAACACACTTTACTACCGAAGCTATTGCAAATGTTTTAGTGTGAAGAGTTTGCACTATATTACGGGATTTAAAGGTTTCTTTTAAGCCTGGGGTTATGTAACCACCCTCACTTCAAGGTGTATTGATAACACAACCAATTTCTAGGTTTTGGGTAGTTAGCACCATTTGGATAAATTCCTGAAACATAGTTCTGGAATAATGTACTACTATTCTTTGGGTTTCTGGTTTTTATTCACTGAAATACTTTGCTGGAGCACGTGATGGGGAGACAATTTTGACTACCTCACTGATTGTCACTCTCTTTCGCAGTTTGTTGCTGGGTCTCAACCTATGAATGCTCTTGCGTTTGTTATTGATGGGCTCTACTATGGAGTTTCTGACTTCAGCTATGCTGCATACTCTATGGTTTGTTCTCAATTCTTGTACTAGTTGAAATATAAAAATTCTCACTTTCCTTCAAGCGTATTATAAATTGATGTAGGTGGCAGTTGGGTTGCTATCTTCGGTATTCTTAGTTGTGGCTGCCCCTGCATTTGGTCTCGCCGGAATCTGGACAGGGTTGTTCCTGTTCATGACCTTGCGAGTGGTGGCTGGAGCATGGAGGTATAGCTCTTGTCAGCTTGTTAACGTTTTGCAATCTGGGTGCATTGCTTGCTCAAATCTTCAGTTGGTGGTAGACCATGCAGAAATCTTATATTGCATTAGAAATTAGGTTAATCCTGACGTCCTGATGATACGTCCCAACATTGCACCAGTTTTTTATGCACTGGTTTTGGCTGAATCTTTCAAATTGTTCCACAGGTTGGGCTCAAAAAGTGGACCATGGAAGCTAATCTGGGCCACGGGGGAGCAGGAAGGTTAATGAGATGCCTTCGATCAGATTCAGCAAACCAGGTGCATTCCACAGGGGCCACCACAAGAGAACACTAACCTTAGGTCGCCAAGACACCATGCTCAACTTCTCTTCATGTGCATGGCAATCAAGATTCGGTCCTATTATCGGCTCGAGGTATGATATTAGTGCTGAGAGTTTGCCCCTTTCATATGATCATTGGCCTCACTGATAATGGTTGAAAAATGAGGCCAAAAACGATTATTTGATATACACATTAATTTGGCAATCTGGGTTCACGATTCAAGGCACAGCAGATGTTCTTTTCAAGTTTTCTTGACTACTTTTGTACTTATTACAAACTAGATTTGTATATATTATTCCCCAACTTGTAGCAAATTGATAACTTATTGCTATACAATTTTAGAAGGAAAGTTATTGTCTTGTGATTTCTGTGACCGGCTTCTGCAAGGCTCCACATTCACCTTTTTTGGTACTTAAGTGCAGAATAGAGGATATATATGATATATCATAATCATGACGGGAGAAAAAAATCGGTGTAGAGGATTCAAACCAATTCGCGCATTTGGTACGGGAATTATTTCTTGTTATTTATAACTGTTATACAAATCGATTCTCACCAACAACTCATTGTGTTCAAAAAGTAGCGCATCAAAGAAAAACTCTGTAATTGCTATCACCAGAGAACCACCACCGGCATCTCCTTGCACAACATAACATTATGTCCTGAAAAAGAACAACAACCAGGATTTTATGCTAAGGAACTGTCATAATACACCAAAGGTCTTGGTTTTAGTGAGTTTTGAATCAGATTGAAGCTGTGTACCAGTGCTCAAGAAATCCTAGCTCTTCCACAACCCCCCCGTTGTTCAACCCCTGCCTTGAGAAATTGTACTCATACATTGCATGATTGAGGCTACCTAGTAAAGTCTCTCCTCCTGTGTTCTGCATTTGACAAGATAGGTCATAAGATCTTCCACTCTGATGTTGGTCTGTAGAACCAAACGCCAAATGGTCATAGCCACTATACATGTTTTCAGGATTGTTGGTCACGTCTAAGGCTAGCCTTTCTGTATCTACCATTTTGGTCTCATGATTCATGAAACCATATCCATCATGGACACCATAAGAACCATCAAGTCTTATAATTGCAGCAAGTTCTTCATCTATTTCTTCCTTTAGAATAGAGCCTTCAGCTCTGGCAACATCATCAGAAGATATTAAATAGGTTGTTGGACTGCTGTCAGCCATCTCTACAAGCTTCTCCATCTTCTCATCAGCTGCACAGAACCCTGATTCTTCATTTTGTTCCTCAAATTCACCAACCCTATTACTCTCAACTTTCTTCGTAGGAGACCTGCAATTGCTTACCGGCTTCTCTGGTTCACTAGGTGATGTTTCAGGAGATAAATCATCATTTTCGAGAGAGTAGTCAGGAAAATTGAGTATGGCATTCGGGCCATACATAACTCTCGCAGCATTGTCATAAGCAACAGCAGCCTCAAAACCAGTATCATATGTACCCAACCAAAGTCTACTCCCTCTAGTATTCATTACACTGGTTTTCCTCACGGGTTGTCGAATTTCAGCAACCCACTTGCCCCAGGTTCTCTGTCGAACACCTCTGTATCTACAATTCAGATTCTCTGGCCCTCCTTTTCCTCTCATACACCCTTTTTTTGAACCCTTTGCCGGAACTTTACAAGTTTCAGCTTTGTGTTGCATCTTCCACTTTGTTAATGTATTTTCTACAGACTCGCAACTATTGCGTCTCCTCTGTGATCTCTTCTTTCTTATGCCACTTTTCGTTGGAAAAGAACACTCTTTTGACAAATCCTCTATTGTCCTATAGCCAAACAAGTAGAGAGGTATCTTAAGAACAATAAAGGAATGAACTTTCAAGTTATCAAAACTAGCGGACAGCACCCTTCATTAAGTCATCATAAGGATGCTGATAAGGTGTCTAATGGGTGGTAAAAGAGCTACCTTGGCGTCATGTCAGATGACTAGAAATGCTTCAATGTCTTTCTTATCTTTGTTTGTTGGACCTGTATTCCTGGGTATATTGACTTGTCGTTCTTGTGGGCGGCGTTCGCTGTTTATATCTGGAAATTGGTCAATGTCGAGCTTGTGCTTTGTTATGTCAGGATCTCTCTTGGGGACGAAGAAGAACTTGCACTTAAAAGTTGCCAACCTGAGGAGATATTTGTCAGGTTTGGCTTTTGCACACCTGAAAATGAATAGCATTTGATAACTCAGTGGCAAAACTCCATTACATAATTAATTTATTGTAATCAGTTTGTATATCCCAAAACTAGTTATGCAGACTAAAAAATAGCGAATACGAGTTTTATCAAAATAAAAAAATCGAATCGATTACGGCTAAGATTGCAGTTGTTGCATTTTGCACAAGAAATTTGGAAAATGTGAGCAGTAGCTTTTGAAGAGATCCTACCACTTCACAAGAGATTAAAAGATCAAAGAGAACTATAAGTTCCTGTTCTCTTCAAACAACATTTGGTGATGTAAAAAAAATAAGGCAATGGACGATCCATTCCTGAAAACCATTTTTAAAGCTCCATCAGCAAGCACAATGAGTCAAGATAAGCAGCTGTCTTCAGCTTTGGAGTGGCAAGGTTAGTCAACAGTACAAGATTCCTGAATTAAGGATCTTACACGCATCAGCTCCAAGGTAAAGCATCATCCTGCTGTCTAAAGTTCCTCGACAAAAACCAGGTAAAAAGAAAGTGCTAAGAAAGAGTTCAACTCCCACTTTGAGTTATTCATTACAACTTAAACTGATAAGCTGTTGAAGATTAATCAATGCCAAAATAACCATCAACTGGATGACCTCATTTAAGTAAATCTATGCTTCTTGAAGTCGGAACAGCTGTTTGTTTATTGAAATTGACTTGATCTCTTCGAGAAGCTCTCATCTTGTCTGGATTGATATGTGCATTGAGGGTATGTTTTAACTTCAATGTGCAGGTAATCAGAAGAAAGAAATGAAGCTTTTCAGCTTGTTGAACAAGGTAAAAAGGTATGAGACAGAATTAGAGAAAGCTGCTATTTCATGATGTGGTGTAAAGTTTCAAACATGGATGGAATTTAGTAGGAGAAGAAGTGGAATGAAAAGCAAGAGTTTGTTTCAATAAACCGAAAGTCTTCTGATTATTAATTATGTTAGTATCATAGCAAAAAATAAAACTTAAGAAGTAAAGAAAAGGAAATATATGGGCCTATTCTTTTGGTTAGTTTCAATAGTGTTGTTGATAAAGAAATGGAAAAAGAAAAGCAGACTAACAATTTTTTTAAAAAAGTATGAGATTAGGAAAATATCATTATATCAGTTTATTTCATAACAATTAATTGAAAGATTAGTTATTGTCTAAGATCAAAAAATAATACTAATAATAAAGAATACATTTTTATATATACGCACACAATGAATACCCTCCCCTCTTTTTCCTATGAACTTGGAAGAATTAAAGAATACATTCTAAGCTTAAGACATGAACTAATATGCTTTGAATACCCTTTTGATTCTTGTATTATGATACTCCAAAATAACAGGAAAACTCTATTCAGTTGCAGGTGGAACTTTGGCTCCATCATCTGCGGAACTAGAAAGCAGCAGCTCTGATTTAATCTCCTCTAGGTGTTGGAGTACTTCTTGTACTTCTGGTCTTGCTGAAGGTGATGGATCAACACAGTGTAGAGCCAATTTGAGTATGTTGAGCAACTCATCCCCGATGGTTTGTGCATCCTTCATAATCTCCAAGTCAAAAACTTCATTAGTCCATTCCTCTTTAACTATTGATGCCACCCACTGAGGCAAGTCCATGCCATTGATTGGTTCACCTGGTGATTTTCCTGTCAATAGCTCTAGAATTATCACTCCAAGGCTGTAGACATCAGTCTTTGTGTTTGCATTCTTGAGTTTTCCAAGCTCTGGTGCTCGGTACCCGAGCGTTCCAGCGGTGGCTATAGCATTGGTATTGGCTGCAGTTGTCAGAAGCTTGGAGAGGCCAAAGTCTGCTATGTGTGCATTAGTCTCCTCATCAAGAACTATGTTGCTTGATGTCAGATTCCCATGGATTATGTTCTCTTCTGTGTGGAGGTAAGTCAGTCCTCTTGCAACTCCCATGCCTATGATCATTCTTGTTGGCCAATCAACGACAGTATCCGGTCCACGAGCTGCGAATATGAAGGATTATATACCAGCATATGATGGTTAGGAGACACATTCATCTCTTATTTTATTATCTTATGCTTCATACACCAATAAATATGCATTACGCGGACAAATTCCAATTCAGAGAACAAGATCATGATGTTACTCTTTAGGTTCTCAGTCACTAGTTTCATCACTATTAGACTCAAAAAAAACTTATCCTTTACAGAAATCCGCCACTAGAAGTTAATTTATGTGGATGATTTCATAATCTTAGTTCATAATCCATTTTGGTTTGAACAATTGATTAACAACCAAGTTCAAGTTCCTGAACATGTGTGGATAATGAAAGTTCAAGAATTGGTGGATCTACTTACCATGGAGGAAAGATGCTAAGCTCCCTTTAGGCATGTAGTCAAAAACGAGGAGCTTCTCTCCTTTAGGACCCAAGTAATAGGCTCTTAATGCCAGTAGATTTGGATGACGAATCTTCCCAATTGCAGCTGCTTCAGTCTCAAACTCTCTCTGCCCTTTAGTGCTCTTTTCTCTCAATCTCTTCACAGCAACCTGGTTTCCATCCTCTAAAGTTGCTTTATATGCTGTTCCAAATGTGTTTTTTCCCATTATTTCAGCAGTTGCACACAACAAATCATCAGCTGTGAACACGAATGGCCCATCAAAAAGTACTAGTTTTCCACCCATTTCACGGGCTGATTCAACTTCAGCATAAGTAGCAGGAACTGCCTTCTCTCTTGTAGCCGTTCTACTGGTAGCTTTGCCATTCTTTCGTTTCAATGCAGCTTTTTGCTTCGTAAGACAACAGAGCATAATGGAGCAAAATAGTAGCAAAACAGTTAGGAGGCAACCAGCTGCTATAAGTATAATATCCTTGGTGCTCAGTTTGTGATGGGTTGATACTTCAATTGTAGGAGATGGAAGGATCATGGGTGGTGGAGAAAGACAAGGGCTTGAAGAACTATAACCACAAAGCTGAATATTGCCCACAAAAGCACTTGAGTTGAACTTTTTAGAGAGTTGAGATGGAACAGAACCAGAAAGATTGTTGTAGGAAACATTGAAAGAAGTGAGATTGGCTAACCCTGCAAGCGAAGCTGGGATTTTTCCAGTAAAGTCATTTCGGGCTAAATCAAGTTGTTTGATGCCAGAAATGTTCCCAATGGTGTATGGGATAGGACCTGTGAATTGGTTGTTTTGCAGGTTGAGCATTGAGAGGTTATGTAATCTGTCAAGAGATTCAGGGATTTGGTTATCAAAGAAATTGTTCTGCAGATTCAGAAAAACTAGAGACGATAGGTTGGAAAAGCTAGCTGGGAAGCTTCCATTTAGAGCATTGTTTGATAAATCAAGCTTTTGCAGATTAGAGAGGCTTCCCAGTTCATCAGGTACGGTTCCTGAAATCTGATTATGACTCAGACAGAGCTCTTGAAGCAAAGCCAACTTGCCAAGAGTTACTGGAATCTTTCCAGAGAGAAGATTACGATCCATGGTCAAGAACCGAAGTTGGTAAGAGCTGTTCTCCAATCCTCCCCAAGAATCTGGGATGGGACCAGAAAGATTATTGTTTTGGAGAGCTAGAATAGTGAGTGAAGAGGACTTGGTAAGGCTCATTGGGATTGAACCAGTTAAGGAATTAAAGCTCAGATTAAGTCTGTATAACCTGGTAGAATTGGCAAGACTAGGAGGAATTGTACCAGTGAGTGAATTGTTACTTGCATCAAGAGTCTGAAGAATTGGACAATCACCAATTGAAGGAGGTATAGAACCCGAAAGTCGGTTGTTGAACAGATAAACACCTCTGAGGTTATGAAGATAACCAAAAGACCGAGGGACATTTCCAGTAAGAACATTGTCATGGAGGCTAATCTTGCGAAGTGCTCGAAGCTGACCTATCTTCTCAGAGATTCTTCCACCAAGTCCTCGCCATGGAAGCTGAATAGCAATGACCTCTCCTTTGACACATTTGATTCCTGCCCACCCACCAGAGCAAGCTCCATAACCACTGTCATTCCAGCTTCGTAGAACTCCTCTGACATCCACAAGTTCTTTCTTGATCGCTCGAAGAGATTGGTAATCTGCTCCAGTCACAATCATTCCATCCCATTTCTGGCAAGAAGCTAACTGGTAGCTGCAAGCTAGTAGAAAAAATAACAAGTGTACAAAAACAAAGGACTTGCTTCTGAAGTAGTGAAAGTTGTCTCCCATGAACATGGATTGGATTAGAAACAACTGAAAGAGAAAATGTCTGCACCTTCTCTTTGAACGAGTGATACAAGAGACAGATGAGATCCCAGTTGAGAAAGGAGAGTTGAAGATACGTAGGGAAAGAGTGGAGTTGTAAGAGAAGAAAAAGATAAAAGGAGCAAAGACAGACGAAGTGGGCTTAGTAGTCCACGGTTGCAGTTAGGTAATAGTAACGGCTAAATTTTACTTGCACTTATCTTGCAGAACTGGTCCCTTCTATAACGGCTATATTTCTTGGTCGTGTTCTTAGACATGCTTTATTAATTACGTTATTAATGACAAACCTTTGGTCCATTCAGACAATTAAGTAAGAATATTAATTGTTTATTTGAAAGAAAGATATCGGCAGGCAGACCCTAAATTGACTAAATCTTAGGTTGGAGTTGGACTTTTCGTCTCGAGTCCGACCTACTTCAAGCTTTTAAATCTGGGATCAGATCTCCGGTTTCGATTATGATGTTCTTATCATGTTTCATTAAATCTCATCCACACATTTGTGTAAACCTTACATAAATATATGGATGAGATTTAATGAAACAAAATTAAAACAGAAAATTTGACGTGTTTAAATCTGACTTGGCTTTCAGACCAATCTCGGGCTTTATAACCCCATTAACGGACCATTTACATAAACTAAAAGGAATTCATTTTCGATTCAACAGTGTAAAATGTTCCCAAAGCTCCTAAAATTTTGAGAAAAAATCACAAATCATGAAAATCTGCAGAAAGAGCATCTGCTTCTTAGTTGTGATTATCGAAATCTGTAATTTTCATGTCCCCGAACAATAAGAAGCAAGAAACAACATAAATCTATCTTAAAAGAGGTTTGCAAAACTATCAATCATGAACAAAAATCTGCAGAAAGAACATTTCCTTGTTGCTCCGATTATCAGAATCTATGACTTACCTATTCATTTGCTTTCAGAAATAAGAAGCTATAAACAACATAAACCTCTACTTTTGCACATCTGGCCGCAATGGATCTAATTGAGAGTAGATAGCAACGGAAAACACCCAAAACATCCAGAGTTATGCCCGATCTGGTTAGTAATAAACCAAATTTTTTTGAAATGCAAAAGAACCCCACACAGTAACCAGTTCTAAAGTCATGTGGCAAGCCAGATCAAGATGAACAAAAGAACATGACAACAAAATCATCCAAACATCTAAAAACCTTCAACACCTTTAGGAATGTACATTTAAGCAATCTCTATGGTCAATCCGAAGTGTCCCGGTCCAGATTGACAAGCACAAGAACAATAGAACAGAATAGCAAAGGACGAAATATCTTCCCGATCAACAAAAAAGGTCCCAGATCCCTATCGACAAGCACAAGAACATTAGAACGGAATCACCAAAAAAACCAAATATCTCTGAGTTCAATAAAAGAAAAGTCCCCGATCCAGCTCGACAAGCGCAAGAACATTAGAACATAATCACCAAAGAAACCGAACAAGTCAGAAGTTCCCCATCTCTATACTCAATCTTCAAAGAGATAGATGCCTATCAATTAGATCAATTGAAGAGTGTGCCTGATGATCAAGAGACAATGGTATGCACATTCTCATAAAGAGCTTAATGAAAAGCAAGTTCTTAGAATTTCTTGACAAGATTGTTCAGGATAAACATAATCAAATTCCAAGTAATGAATTAGTTACAAGCAATATTGAAATTTAATGAAATTCGTACTGAGAAAAGAGAGAATTCGTAGATCCATCATATAAAACAGACAATGATATTGAACAGAAATGAAAAAGATAACACGTATGTAAATCTATAAATCCCAATCAGATCCACGCTAATTACAAAGGAAAAACTTTTCCCCAAAATAATGAAACTGGGTCTTATTCTGACTACAAAAAGTTATAAAAGATCGATCGATTCAATGAATACTGTATAATCCAAACCCGATGTTGTTAGATCCGACAAGTTTTTGTACTAAAACTCCTCTTTCAATTCAAACGCGTGTTGTAACGGCAGCGGTTGCGGCGTTGTTGGCGGCACCGCCGAGGAACGACAAGAATCCGACTGCAGCAGGCTCTTGCTCGTCCAAGAAAAGATCCTCCGGGGTCCTAAAAGCACCATGAGCACAAACGATTGCAACGCCAACCATAAGAGCGGAGATAAGCAGAGATCCAACACTAGTGAGAAAAACCACAACGATACTGCACAAAATAAGCACTCCTAGGGTTTCGCGATCGGAGAAAGTGCGACCGAAGATGACCAGAGGCTGATCCGACGGCCTGAAGAGGTACAGAAACAGCCACGACGACAAAAGTCCCAGAAGGAGGAGGAGAGAGATCGGGTGTGACACCAAAGAGAAGGCCAAGATAAGAGCGATAACCGTCAAGTAGTTGACGCGAAAGTAAGAGTAGTTCTTGCGAACGCGAAGAGCGGCCTCGGAGATGGACTCCGGCTTCGATAAGGCGCTCCGGTCAGCGAGCTCCGCCCACGGGCGGCTCTGTGAGAGGCCATTGCGGACAGTTTCAGTGATGTGGTTGATGAAGGCGCGGAAAGCCGGAGTTGCGATGGGAGGCTGGGAGGACTGGACGGTGGTGACGGAGGGGACAGTGGCGGTGGCAGCATCTGTAGACGCCGTAGGGTTGGAGACAGGCAGTATAGGCGGTGATGGAGAGGCCATTTTGGTGTTTGGTTGGTGAGAAAAGTTTGGATCTTGAGATAATTTAGCGAGAAAAGTTTGCGCCAAGTTCAGAGAGAGAGAGAGAGTAGATTGACCGTAGACATAGAAAGGGACTTGTAACGGAATCTTGCTTCATCGTTAAGGAACGGTCAACTAGATTTCCTGGAACCTGCTGGGTTTGGACAAGTCCATAGATTCCAGGCCTTTTTATGGGCTTGTGACTTACTTTACAAGAACCCGATACCAAGGATCAATTTGGTCCAAAATCAACAAACCAAGATTAATTTAATAAAGCCCGGGTTTGAACTTAATAAATCCTTCAAATTCGATCAATTATAACAAAGTGTTCGAGGTCAAAAATCAAGCCGATACAAAGTCAACAAACTAAGTCTAGATTGACCAACCTCGTGCTTGATACTCGGGTTTGATCGAGTTTAAACTCGGGCCTTAACGTGCTCAAACCTAACCTAATCTATTTATGACAAAGTGTTCAAGCTTAAATTATAAGTCGATACAAGGTTAACAAACCGTCAAGATTAACCAATGCCGTGCTCAGACATTTAAGTCCGATCAGACTCAAACTCAAGCCTTAAGAGTTCAAGCCCGTCCTGAACAATTGCTAACCCTATCAACAATCGTTAACAAACCGTCAAGATTGACCAACGCCATGCCCAGACATTCAAGTCCGATCAGACTCAAACTCAAGCCTTAGGAGTTTAGGCCCGTCCTGAACTATTACTAACCCTATCAACAATCCACAATTTAGCATTAACCAAAAGCCAAGGGTATATACTTTTTCATTTTTCAGGATATAGAAGAACTTGATGTTCCATTTCTTATGTGCCTGAGTAGGAACTGAAAACATAATTGATCCTATAAAGTTTAAGAATTTAGGATTCAAATCACCATAGACAAATAACTGTTGCATATGACTGAGTTCTCGAGACTTGACGAGAGGCTCTGCTAGATTTCAGAAGGTGGAACCGTTCCATCCAAAGTTGTAACCCTGGAAAATGAAGCAAAGTTAAAAGCAGTTGCATAGAAAATGGAAGCTGTGGTTAAGTAAACTGTGGAAATAAGGTGAAGTTGAATCTCAGAGAAGTTAACAATGGTTGTATATGCTCACAGCGTGAAAATGGACTATGTACCTAATCTAGTGCTGGTGTAAAGCATGCAAACACTCTGCATGTTCTTGACTCTGATTAGCATAAACAAACAGGAAGGGTGCAATGATAAGAAAAATGGGAACGATCATCATCATGTTCTTCAAAGTACAAGCTAAGACTGCTTGCCTTGGTATCAAAAAACTTGATGAAAAATTGAGACTTGGGAACTAACAACTTTTTCTTAAGAATAGATGAAATTGCAGCATTCAGTTTCTTGTTCACGTCATGATCGAGACCACCAATGGATACCAACTCACCATAAGCTGCTGGCTGCTCAGTTCCTCCAAATGCCATAGGTACAGATCCTGATAAATATATGCAGATACATGCAAATCCTCATGCAATCCCAACAACAATTATCTGATTTCCTTTTAAATGTATTTGATTTTATTATAGCTAATTTTATTGTATTTGATTTTATCTTGTGATCTTCGTTATCTTTGTAGTTATCATATACATGTATAAATACAGTGTAATTTGTGTAAAGTCACTCATGATTAAGCAAGCAATACAATACAATTACACTTTCAATCATTTTCCTTCTTCTATTCTTTCATGGTATCAGAGCCGATACACTAGTCCCATTACTGACCCACACATCCAAGCCAACAGACATTTTCTCAAACACCTAACCTACATACAAACCAGCAGAAACAAACACCAAACACCTACTCTACTCTTCACACCGAAACAAGAAACACAAAACATCCTTTTTTTCTTCGACCTAGACCATCTCAAGCACACTTCAATTACAGATCTCAATTCACCAACATTACTATTCAATCAGATTACTAGTTTTTTTACTACAAAATTAGATGATTCAAATTACCTCATCTGGCGCAACCAAGTTCATGCAATCCTTGTTACCTTTGATCTCATTGGCTACGTTGATGGATCAATCACACCACCGTCTCATACTGAACCTTCGGAACATCTCAAATGTCAAAATTTTGATTGACTGGTCTACGTCTTCCTCACCGCCTCGCTTTCCACCTCCATTGCTCACCTTGCCATCGGCTGTACCATAGCCCGTGACCCCTGAATCAATCTCGAGCAACATTTCATGCAACAATCGAGCTCCCAACGCTCTCTGCTCCGATAAAAACTGCACACCATTCAAAAAGGACCGAAATCTATTACCGACTATCTTGCGACAATCTCGACTACAACAGACGAAATAGCAGCTATAGGTGATAAAATACCTGATTATGACTTTATTCTTTTTACCTTGAATGGTTTATCTGCAGATTTTAAGTCTTTCATTACGGTAGTGGAGCATCGCGAGTCTAGCCTTTCCTTCGGTGAACTCCGGGCCAAGCTTCTTATCCACGAGCAACGTTTGTTATCTTTTCACTCAGCTCCCTCACGGGGCACGGCGACTGTTAACGGCCATCGCTCTCTCCATACACGTGGGGACAATCGAAGCAGAGGAGGAGGGCGTCGGTTTAACCCTAAAGGCCATGCTTTCTCCTCCTTCCACAAGCCGATACCTTTCTCTTATTCACCTGGGTCGCGAAAGTTTTCATCTGGCCCAACAAATCAGACCCCTGCCTTTCAGCCCAAACCACCTTATAACCACAACCCACAAGCCTACCCCATTAATCCCCAGCCCAATTATCATTCTTTCAGGCCCAATCACTCAAATAAACCCCCAACCCAATGTCAAATTTGCTAGAAATGGGGCCATGTTGCAGCCTATTGTCGGTATAGATACTCTGAATCTCGTAATCGTCGTCTCCACCCTCCACCTAACCATAAACACCTATCCACTGCCTTTACTGCCTTAAATATCCGAGAACCATCAAATTCCTCCACCTTCACCTCTAATACTCTCACCGAATGGCTTCCTGACATTGGTGTCACCAATAATATGACACCAGATTCTTATCTTGTTGACTCTGAAACTCCATACAGTGGTCCCCATCAAGTGATTGTCGGTAATGGACAAACCCTTCCCATCTCCTCCACTGGTAATGTAACCTTACCTACTCCAACACGTCCTCTTCATTTACACAATGTCTTAGTTGTTCTCAATCTTACCACTAATTTACTATCTGTCGCTAAATTTGTCAAAGATAACTCTTGTCTTATTGAATTTAACCCATTTGGTTATGTTGTGAAGGATCTCAACACCAAGTCACCACTACTCGCGGGATCCATCCACAATAATCTTTATCCCATGAAGATACCACTTCATTTTCAAAATCCAATTGCTCTCCAAGCTGCTTCCACTGCACTTAATCTGTGGCATCAACGTCTAGGTCATCCGTGCTCTGCCATCCTGTCCAGATTGTCTCTCCCTTTCAAATGATCCTCAAATGTACCCAATAATTGTACTTCCTGCTTGTTAGGAAAAAGTACTCGTCTTCCCTTTCAATTGTCATCTCGTGTTTCTACTATGCCTTTACAACTTATTCATTGCGATATTTGGGGTCCCTCTCCATCTCTCTCAATTTCTGGTTACCGCTATTTTATTCTTTTCATTGATGATTTTAGTCGCTACACCTGGATTTTTCCTTTAACTCACAAAAGTCAAGCGCTTTCTCAATTCCAAATTTTCAAAACTACAACTGAAAATCTTTTTTCATCAACCATTAAATCTTTCCAATGCGATGGAGCTCCTGAACTCATCAAAGGTCCCTTTGCCACCTTTTTAACTATACATGGCATCTCTTACCGTATCTCGTGCCCTCACACTCCACAACAAAATGGTCTTGCTGAACGTAAAATCCGTCACATTACTGAAACTGGCCTTACTATCCTCCTTCATGCCTCTTTACCCAAGTCATTCTGGTTCGATGCTTTTTCTACAGCCACTTATCTCATCAATCTTTTTCCCACACCTATCCTTAATCAAAAATCACCATATGAAGCTCTCTTCCTTACCCCACCTGATCTCTCTCACCTTCGTGTGTTTGGGTGTGCTTGTTTCCCTTTTCTTGGGTCTCAACGTATGGACAAACTCTCTCCCAAGTCTTCCCAGTGTGTATTTATTGGATATTCTCTACAATACAAAGGCTACCGCTGTTTTGACCCTAACACCTCCAAAATTCACATCTCCCGTCATGTTCGCTTTCTTGAAACTATTTTCCCCTTTGCTACTTCCTCCCCGTCCTCATCCTCAATATCTTCTCCCTCTGTTATTTCCCTTCCACTACCTGTGCCAATCGCTTCTCCACCAGCCCCACTACCACCCCCACATACATCATCTCCACCACCTCAACATCACATGACCACCCGCACACGTGACAACACTCGTGTTCCTCGGGTACTTTCTGACTATGTTACCTATTCTACCTTTACTCAACCCTCAAACGAACCAGATCCCACTTCCTTCACCCAAGCAAATAAATTTCCACATTGGCGACAAGCCATGCTTGATGAGTTCAATGCTCTCCATCACAATCATACCTGGACCCTTGTTTCTCCACCTTCTAATGCCAACATTGTTGGATGTAAATGGGTTTTTCGGACCAAACGAAAATTTGATGGTTCCCTAGATCGATACAAAGCTCGTCTTGTTGCAAAAGGATATCATCAAACCCCTGGTCTTGACTACACTGACACTTTTAGTCCTGTTATCAAACCCACGACCATTCGCCTCATCCTTACTATTGCCCTATCCAAAAATTGGCCCATTCGTCAACTTGATGTTCACAATGCCTTTCTTAATGGGAATCTTGACGAACCCGTCTTCATGACCCAACCCCCTGGATTTATTGATCCTCATCGACCTTCTCATGTTTGTCATCTTCACAAAGCCCTTTATGGTCTGAAACAAGCTCCACGAGCATGGTTTCATCGCTTAAGTCAAAAATTAATTGAACTCAATTTCACTTCCACTAAATCTGATACATCCTTATTTGTTCATTCCACCTCCTCCCATACCACCTTCCTTCTAGTTTATGTTGATGACATCTTAATCACTAGCTCCTCCCCATCTTTCCTCCAACATGTCATTACTGAACTCAATTCTACCTTCTCTATCAAAGACCTCGGCCCTCTTCATTATTTTCTTGGCATTGAAGCTAAAACCACATCTACAGGACTTCTTCTTACCCAAACTAAGTATACCAAAGATCTTCTTCTCCGCACAGGCCTTGCTCAGTCCAAACCTGCCATCACACCCATTACTCCTACTCTTCCTCTATCCAAAAATCATGGTACACCCCTCTCTGATCCTTCTGAATACAGAAGCACTGTTGGTGCCCTACAATACCTTTGTCTCACTCGACCTGACATTCAATTTGCAGTTAATAAAGTCTCCCAATTTCTCCATTGTCCTACCGACATTCACTGGACTGCTGTTAAACGGATACTTCGCTACCTTCGTTCCACCTCCTCTTCTGGTCTCCACTTAACCCGCACGACCTCTCTTTCTATCAATGCCTATTGTGATGCTGATTGGGCAGGGTGTCCTGATGATCGTCGGTCTACATCTAGTTTTTATATCTTCTTGGGTTCTAATCTCATCTCTTGGAGTGCCAAGAAACAACATACAGTTGCTAGATCCAGCACCGAAGCCGAGTATCGAAGCATTGCTCTTGCTGCTGCTGAAGTTTATTGGCTTAAATCTCTTCTTGGTGAAATTGGTTTCTCTCACCTACCACCGACTCTTTGGTGTGACAATCTTGGTGCCACGTTTCTAGCTGCCAATCCCATCAATAATACTCGTACAAAGCATATTGAAATTGATATTCACTTTGTCCGAGATCTGGTCACCAGCAAAGCATTATCGATTCAACATCTGCCTTCAAGTCAACAAATTGCCGACATTATGACCAAGGCTCTACCTTCATCTGCTTTTCAACTTTTTCGTGACAAGCTCACTGTGGCTACCCACCGTGATCTTGAGGGGGGCTGATAAACATATGAAGATACATGCAGATATGATTGCAATCACAACAATAATTATCCGATTTCCTTTTAATTGTATTTGATTTATTGTATCTGATTTTATCTTGTGATCTTCGTTATCTTTACAGATATCATATACATGTATAAATATAGTGTAAAGTTAGACATATTATGCAATACAATACAATACACTTCCAATCACTTTCTTCTATTTCTTCAGCGTAAATATGATAAAACATGAATCGTACATTAGTGTGTTATTATGTAGCTTGATCATTTTCTTTGAACTGCTTATAAAATTAGTTCATCATAACCATAGTAGTTGCATATATACGTGTCTGGTTTTTAAAGATATCTACATAAAAATAGAGAGTAGGTAAGAGTGACTACTTTGACTTCTTATAGCAGCTTTAGGGCTTGTCCTTCAGTAAGTTTTAGGGTTAAGAGGAGAGAAGATATTGATAAATTATGGACAGTCTCTTAAAACATCGAGAATCTTAAAAGAAATTCATTAAAATTAGTAGAAGTTTTAAATAAATATAAGATCCATATCACATGCTTCTAGGAGACAAAGTGGACATGAGCTAAAGTGAAAGAAATCAATAGGTTCAAAATTTGGTACTTAGGATGTTCGAGGCAACGAAATATTGTAAGTATTTTGATTGTTAAGGACCTGATACATCACATTGTGGGGTAAAGAGGACTAATGATAAGATCTTATCCTTAAAGATAATGGTAAAATATATTGTTTTCAATATAGTGTGCGCTTTTGCACCCTAAGGGAGGTTGGAAAAACAACTTAAGTGTTAATTTTGGAAATAGTTAGATGAGGTAATTCAACAGATTCCACCTAAGAAGAAACTTATACTAGGAGGAGAATTTAATAGCCTTATAGATGCAACCTCAAATGGGTATTCTTGTGCCTATAGAGGTTTTAAGTACAAAGATATGAATTATAGAGGATTCCTTTATTGGACTTTTGGGTAGCGTTTGATTTGGTGATATCCAACTCATTCTTTAAAAAAAGAGAGGGGCAACTTTTATCCTTTAATAATAGAACGACAAAGACTCAGATCGACTACTTCCTTATAAGTTGAAGTGATCAATCCAGTTGTAAGGATTGTAAGATGACACCTAACATATTCTTTTCAATTCAGCATTATTGGTAATAGATCTTATAATTAAGGGTTGAAGAAAGAAGAGAAGTTCTTTAAGGTATACTAGAGTTAGATAGTTGAATTTAAAGGAGAAATTGTGGAAAACTTAGGGATAAAGTAATGTACTATAAGGAGATGTTAACCAATATGGGAGGGAGTAACAAGTCTTTTAAAGAATGTAGAGAAGGATATCTTATGAGTTTCTAAAGGGATTAGGGAAGTCTTGTTGGGGGAATAAAGAGGTCGAAGACAAGATGAAAATAAAAAAGGTTGTACGTAAAGCTCTATTGGATAACAACATGGATGAAGAGAGAGTAACTAATAGAGAGAGTTATTGGTTGGCAAAGAAAGAGGTAAAGAAGGTAGTCTTAGAAGCCAAAAATAGAGCCAACGAGAATTTTTATCAAAGATTGGTTAGGGTACCTAAGGAAATCGTATAGAGGCGTTGAAAACTTAACGAAGATCATGTTACCTATATATGGGTTATTAGAAATATGTATGAAGGTGTTAAGACTAGAGTAAGAATGAAAAAAAGAGATACATATCATTTTCTATCGATATCGAACTAAACCAAGGATCCTCGTTTGAGCCCCTTCTTGTTTGTAGTAGTTATGGATAAGCTTACCAACAATATTCAAGAGGAAGTGCCTAGGTGTTTGTTATTTGCTAATGAAATTATTTTAGTATATAAAAATAGGGTGTTAATGTCAAACTAGAACTTTAGAGAGATATACTAAAGGTAAAGGACTTTAAATTGAGTAAGACTAAGATTAAGTACTTAGAGTGTAAATTTTTGGGTCACAGAATTACATCTAATATGGAGATTAAGATTGGTACAGAAGTTATACCACAGAAAGATTGTTTTATATCATTTGGATTTATCATCCAACGAAGTGGTGAGATAGATGACGATCTAGTTCATCGTATCAAATTAGGGTGGTTTAAATGGAAAGCCACCATAGGAGTTTTATGTGACAAAAAGATACTATTAAAGAAAAAAAAGGTAAATTCTACCATTTATCAATTAAGACAACCATACTCTATAGGGAAAATTGTTGGACAATCAAATAAGTGCATAGTTATAAGTTAATGATAACAGAGATAAAGATGCTCTTTTCGATGTGCAACCTTATAAGAAGAGATAAGGTTAAGAATGTAGTGGTAAGAGTCAAGTTTAGGGCGACTAATATAGATAGTAAATTAAGGAAGATAAGACTTAATTAGTTTGAATATGTTAAAAGGAGACATCATGACACTCTAATAAGTAGATGCGAGAAAATTATACTTACGGACTGTAATACAAGAAGAGGAATATCCAAGAAATGTTAGAGGGAGGTGATTAAGAATGATATGGTCATAATAAAATTTACCAATGACTTGGCTCTCAATAGAAAACTTTGGGAACTAAGATATGCATAAAAGACCTTACATAGAGAGGTCCTTCTCTTTTCATAACCGTTTTAAACATTTTCACTTTGATTCTTGTGTCTTTTAATTAGCCTTAATACTTTTGTTTACAACATTTATTTCTTTGATTATTTTATTTACTTATTTTGTAATTTATTTTATTTGTTTAATTACTTGTTTGTTTATTTACTTATTTGTTTTCTTTCTTGTCTATTTATTTATTTATTTACTTTTATCTTTATTTTTTGATTTTGTATATTTTTCATTATGCAGTTATTTTTTATGTATTTGGCTATTGTTTTCTTTCAGTCATTGTTTAAAAAAATTTACTGTATTTTTATTGGAAACAATCTCTCTATTAGCTAGGGGTAAGTCTATGTACTTTTGGACCTCCTAGGCCCTGCATCTCAACTAGTTCCTTATTGAGACGCTGTTGTTGTTATTGTTGTTATCTATATGATCATATCTAACTATTTTTTTTATATCTCATAACTTTCTATTATCCAATTTAAATTTACTAACTACTATATCCTTCAACTAAGCATCACATCCTCAAATCTTTAAGTTTGACTCTTTTAAAATCTTACCATTTCATATCTAACATGAAATCTTGCTATTTGATTTAATTAAAGGTAAATTGTTACACTAGACTTAGTTATACAAAAGGTAAATTGTTACACTAGACTTAGTTATACAAAATAAATATTACATTATATAATATCTCATATTATATTTTCTCTCCTATACAAATCTATACTATTATAGAATTTATATATGAAAGTATTCACCAAAGAGTCTCATTCCTTCTAGATAATCAAGAAATTTTAAATTTCAACATATCAATCTCATTGAAGTGTTTCAGTATTCTCAATACTTAATTTAAATTTAAATTTAAAGAATTGAGGTTTTCAAATTTTAAATCAATATTTCTTTTAATATGTATGATTATATCAAATAAAGTCATTGGTATATTTAATGAAATTCAAGAATCTTCCTTTTATGAATTGATGACAGGATGATGATGATAGTAAATTGTTAAATATATAACTAAGGTTGATCTAGTCCTTTTTCAATCCAGTAAGTTTCACAAGTTACATATAATTCATAATCAAAGGATACATACATCCTCTTACACAACTTTATAATTCTTATTCTATTGATTTAACCAACATGACATAAAAATATAGTCTCAGTTATTTAATATTTTATTATTGACACTTATGTTAAGCATAATTATCCCTTCATTCAACATGTACAAATTGTTTATATGAACTTAAATCAACTATTTTTATTCAACAATTTATTTCTTGTTATGCCTCAATCATTATAGTAACGTTTAATCCAAATTTAGTATCAAATATTCAAAAGTATGAATTAGAAACATTTTTGCTCTACTCTATGCAACTATTTACATTATGATATCATAGTGGTAATATACATTTTACGTGTTGTTATCAAAGTCTATAATATATTAGCCAACTTAAAATGTCATTATATTTCGCCATCTATATGAATTTCACATATCTATAAATCTTTGTTACCAAATCCTCAACAAGGAGTAATAACAATATATCATAATAGATGCATAACTTTCCTATCTGACTTTGAGTCTCAAACCTAACTTATATTTAAGAAATTTAGTTCACTAAATCTTACTATCAACTATACTAAGTAAAGATCATTTTTATTAAGAACAAAATAAAAATATAAAAAAGTAACTATTTAAATTCCATGACAACTAGATAAGATTATGACTTAAACTATTTATGTGGTTACTTTTTATTATTTTATTCGAAATAGTGACTCTTAACTGCTATTCCGAAAAGATTACTTTAACCTCTCTAGTGAGCTATGATCTCATTTAAATTCAATTAATGTTGAGTTACTCAACAAACTATATAAAAAAAATCAATAAAATTATACTTCTTACTTATTATAATTTAGAAAAACCTCTTTTTAAAAATTCAACACTCTAATCCAATTGAAAAACTATTTTAATATAATTATAAGCAAATTTTTTCTTAATTAGAAAACTATTTTCTAATATTAAAGTAAATTACTTTCAAAATTAATTAAAAAAACTTTTAAATTTAATTTAAAAAGTCCATTAGAGATTAATTTCTCAATTAACACAAAGCTCATTTTTCTTAATTAATAAATAAAAACCTTTTAAGTTTAATCAAGAAAATATATTTTCTAATAAATTAAGAAATTTATTATTTAAATAAATAAAATATTTAAATAAATAAAATAATAAATTTAGTTGATCTCAATCAAACTAAATAAATAAATATAATTAAAAAATATTTTTCTTAATTACTTAAGAAAATAAGGAGTCTAATTAATTATTTTCTATTTAATTGAAATATATTTATTTTAATTCTAGAAAAAAGCTTTTCTAAAATTTAAATTAGGAATCAATTCAATTACTAATTTTTGTGTGGAAAATGAATAAATTGTATTAATTCTAGCAAAATCTAGTTCATCATTACAATGAGTTATAATTCACTGACTTTCTGTCAGTTTACAGCTTGATTGGAAAAGCAAAAAAGGTCTAAAGCTCTTCAGATCAGTTACATGACCAATAAATCATAATAATTATAAGTTCCATCTGTTCTTCATGTCAAGGAAGAGTAGATTTTTTGCATTTCCAATTAAATATTCTCACAGCTAGCTAATACTTGTCTTCTTCAACACTGTCATACAGTCTACTGTTTCTTTCTTTCTTTCCAAATGGTGTAAATAGTGGCGGCGGCGAATGTAGCTTTTAGTAATATTTCATTTTGAATTCCATGTTTAGTGTGGTTGATGAACCAATTCAAAGTCTCCTCCTATTCATATGTGTAATTATCCATTGCAATTCTGTGTAGAATTCTGCTTCATACAACTTTTGAATATCTGCAAAGAAAAAAGAGATGATTTCTGTCTTAATCAACTACTTTTTTTTTTTGTTACAACGAAGAGAAACTAAAACTATCGGATAAAAGAAATATCACAGGCATCAGCCCAAATAATCAAGAAGAGGGCGTCAAGAATTTCCTCCCAAACCTGAAAATGAGAAGCAATGTCATGGCCTAATTTAGTCAAACAATTTGCTGCAAAATTACCTTCACGAAACACATGTCGAATAGAGCAACTCCAATTCCTAGCAAGTAAGGCTTGAAGATCCACAACCAAAATAGATAGGAGATGTGAAAAGATAACACCACAAGTCACCATCCGCACCGCCTCTATGCTATCAGATTCTACAATAACTTGCCGAAAATCGTGATCCCATGCAAAAATCAAACCATCTCGAATGGACCATAGCTCCCCCACTAAGATAGTTGAAACACCAATTCTAAACGATTATCTCCCGAGCCAACGACCAAAGGAATCACGCAACAACCCTACACAAGTTGAGTCATTTGTGCAAAACCACTTGCTCATGGTCCTAATCTTGTTTTTAATCACTACCCAAGTGATTAGTGGGGTTGTAGAAGAGTTTGTTTTCATAAAAGATTATACCAAGGAACTTCTTCTGATCTGCTTGTGAGAATTTTATGACAAGATTCATTTGTGAATCTTCACTCGGATTTGGGGTCCATATGATGAGGTCTTCTCCGTTCCCTTCAACAATCAACTGAGGAAAGTGTACGACAAGTGTAGGAAATCCTCTAAATTTCCCATACCAATCACCATTTGAATTAGAGAGGATACTTTGAGGTCTAGAGGAATTCTATTCCTCAATTACTAATCATAATCAAATCAAGAAAAATAATTTATTAATTTTGAATTTTAAAATAATTCAAAAATTTTTTGTTATAAAGTTTAATTTTTACAAGTTAAAGAACACATTGTTCTATGGTTGAATCAATTTAATTTAATTTTTAGGATTACGTTAATTTGTTCCTGAAGCTTTTATTCTAGTCTTGGATTAACTTA
>JAOSBP010000005.1:898510-920515 GCA_027563825.1 Erythroxylum mucronatum
TGATGGACCTCCATCATTCTCCTCTCCTTCAAAGGCTTCTTCTTGGTTTTAGACTTGGGCTTGATGGTCCTCCATCATTCTCCCATTCTTGGGAGGACTTTCCTTCATCCTTGAAGAGTAATAAGATGACTCCACCATAATCAACATCATGCCCATGAACAATCAAGCAATGAACTCCATAGTTATATTTCAAAAGTTTTTCAATATTACCACAAAGAGTTTTGGAGCTCGGTTGCAAGATTTCACCGTTAAAAAGCTTCAACAAACCAAAATATCCAACTTACCCTATTGTCTTCATCCAATCACACCAAGTTTTATTCACATAGTCATAAAACATAAAAGCTTCTATTTGGTGTTTATATGATAATTGGCTTGGTGGAATGTCATAAGGGTCAATGTAGGTGTGCGGAGGGATTTCTAAGAGTGAGAATAGTGCAAAAGATTCTTCTTCATTAGTGGTATTGTCTATGGACGGCTTGTCCTCAAAGTTTGGTGGAGAACTACAAACTACAAGCACTTCTTCTTAACATCATTTTCCATGAAAGGTGAAACATCATATGAGGCAATTTCATCATCAATGGACACAACACAATCTATACTAGAGTCTAAATGCTCAACATCATCAACAAATCAAGGCATATAATCATTTTTTACCTCATCTTCCAAATGGAAGTCAATGGCTTCTTCATTGGAAGACTCCAATGGTTCCTCCTCATTCGCTTCATGTTGCATTGCTTCTTCAATATGTTCTTTGTCAAAGGACTCCAAACATTCAATTTCTTCCAAGGATTCTACATTTTTGGTCATTCCTTCCTTTTCAAAAGATTGCCTCAAATATTCAGCCTCCTCTCGAATTGCTCTTTCAATTTCTTAAACCTCTTCAATTGTGATAGATTGAAGATTAGGACATTTAAATTCAAAGTGTCCAAAACCCCAACATTTAGGACATCTCATGTGTTTATAGGGCTAAAATTCTTTGTAAGATTGCTTTAAATAATCTACCCCTAGCTCTCCATGACCATAGTTTTCATGTTCATATTCATAGGGCTCATATTCATAATCATCTTCTTCATAATAATAATAGCCATCATCATAAGTTCGATTTACCTTAAGGACTTGGGAATCCAAACTGTAAATTACTTCATCTTCTTTCTTTCTCCTTCTCCTTTTTTCTTCCTCCATGTTCCATGCCTCAAGTTGATGGCGCAATTCTCTCTGCCTCCTTTCTTTAATATCACGAAGAGTCATGGTGCAGACTTAAAACAAATAAGACCAGTTTAAGGAGAAAATTTATTTCCCAAAGTAATCAACCATCAAATAAGCTCAAATTTGACAGAGAGGCTTACTACACATCAATGTACAACCCGCTCAAAAATAGATGAACTCACCAATTCCGAACAAAATTCAAAACTGTAGGAGAACATCTTCAAACCCAACATCCTAGGTCATCATTTCCTTTGGCTCTGATACCAAACTTTGATGGCGTGTGGTCGTTGGGTTATGATAAGTGAAAGTTTGGTCTCATTTTGTGTTTTCTCGAATTAGAAATTATTAGGCGATTGCGTTGTTATTTGTGGGCAAACTACAAGGAATTTGGGGATGGTTCTAAAGGAAAAATTGTAGAGCAAGACGTCAGCTACAACTTTGGTGAAGGAAGTTTTGTATTTTGATGTGTGTGTGAAAAGTTATGGACGAGATAGTGAAACTAGTCAGGAATGATACGGTTTCTTAAAATGAAGAAGAAAAGTAAAGAAAATGAGTGGAAGTTTTTGGAAAACTAACAAACTCCTGTTCTATTTTCGGTAAATAGACAACCCCAGATTAAATTGACTCTAATTTGGAGAATAATACTTAAGATTTTTTCATTCATAAAAATTCTCCTTCAAAAGGAAACAAACATGACTTAAATAGAAAACTTAGTTAAGAGGAAGGTGGAGAACCACATGATTCAGTTTCTCACCTCCTAATGGACTCTTAATGAAACATTCAAAACAAAAAAAAACTATCCATAATTATTCACTATACATGTAGTAATGTGGAAAATTAAGGATAGGAATTAAAACACACTAAAGAAAAATTAAATACATTAAATAGGAAACTTATGAGCAATGAATTGCTCTTATTGAAAACATATCATAGGTTGAAATATTATACCTTCTCTAAGCCAAATCAAGTTATAGGACAAGCCAAATCAAATTATAGGACAACATGTGACTTGATTTTGGTCTGTGTGAGCTCCATTTGAGCTTCAAGATCATTAATTTGGACTAAGGCTTCTTCTAGGTTTTAGACTTGGGCTTGATGGTCCTCCTTCACTTACTTGTCAAGACTATTTGGAATGAGAGGAACTTTCAAATTTTCAGAACAAAGGCTCAACCATGGAACAATTCCACCATATATATTTAAAACTCAAAGAATACTTCAGTCTTCACAAGCTCAATTCTCTTAAATACTAGTCTAGCATAAGGCTGAATACTAGCCTAGCAGATGGAAAATTTAAGCACGTTAAACTGACTCACTAAGCAATATTAGTGTTTATTTTGGACAATTAGATTATTCTAGAAATTCTGTTAAGCTCCTTATATAGCATGTATAAACTCTGGATTGACTTTAAGGCTTAATTCGTTACATTATCTATAAAAAAACATTAAACTTGAAAAAGAAAAGGGAAATCCCATTCAATCCTCGAGGACCATCCCATCATGTTTCAGACTAAAGTTGGCAGTTCCAACAACATTTTTATAGTTTGGAACTGCTAAGACCTGTTGCAGATGTTGTGTCATAAACTTTAAGGAAGAAACGTGTTCTGGGGATGGAAAGCTTCTCGTCCATAATACTCCCAAGTTTGCGAATCAGATTTCTCTTCACTTCCTTGTTAATCCCACCCATCGACACTACTTCTGCATACGCTGCTGCTTCTTTGTTCCCATTAAACTGTATATCTACTCCTCCCTTGATTATCACCATCACATACTGCAAGTTTCCAACCAAACAGGCACCGATTAAACTAAAGTTTGATGATTGAATTGATAATGTTAATCAAACATGAACACCAATACCCACTTTCTCTGTTCTTTCTTCCGGGTTTTCTATGAGATGTTGGATAATACATTTATCTCAAGAATTGAATCCATTGATTGTTATATTTGAGCTGGACACGAAACCCGAATCGAAATTTCACGTATGGACTGTTATTTTAAGTTGAATTTGACCGGAAACTTAGTGAAACCAGGTTCTAGGTTTAGATTGCAATCATATCAGTCGACGAATAAAGATCCACCCGTTTTTACACTTTCAGAAACTATAATCATGAAAAGAGAAACTAACTCAAAAGACCTGTTTACAGTAAAAAGAGTTTAAGATGTAGAGATGAGGAAGAAGTAAGTTACATGTTCAGGCTTGCCGATGATGGTGGCAACAGCTTTTGTGGCTTCCGAGAAGATGGGATCTTTGTCAACTCCACTGAGGTTGACATTAGTGGTTATATAAAGGCAAGGCATCTGCAATCTTCTTCTGCTATGCTAGGTCGGTGTGTTCTTCGTCTGAATCAGAAAACACCGAGACAGTGAATCTATTATCTTCGTTCTATAGATTTTTCTATGTTTTAATACAGATTGTACCAATCAGAACGTGCACAAATCGAGATCAGGAACATGTATATAATATATGTATATTTACTGGAGGAGCTAGTGTGGTATGAAAAGAAAAGGCCTTCTAGCTGGACCACAAAGCAACGAAGACATCTACTCGCAGGCTTCAATCTTACCACTAACACGTACTGCCACTTGACGATCCAGATTAAGGGTAGGGAATAGAGAATAGGGAATGATTAGACCTCACGTTTAACTTTTTCCGAAATAATTGAGCCTAAAAACATATATAAATAGTAACCAAAAAAAACATATATAAATAAAAAAAAGTAAAATTGTTTTATTAAAAAATTATTTTTTTAAATTTTTAATTAAAAATTAAAAAAAATAACTCGAATAAAGCCGAGTTAGACTTGGGCTCGACCAGACTATAACTTGGGCTCGACCAGACTATCTAAGGTCTAATTGAACTTAAAATCAGGCTTGAGTTTAGGTTGATAGCGCTCAAGTTCAATTGGACTTAGAATCAGGCTCTGGTTTAGGTTGATGGCTCTCCGAACTCAGCTCGGCGTGTTGTCATTATTATAAACAATAAAAAATATGAGGTAAGAAAAACTTTAATTCACTCCTTGTTCTAAATTAAAAGAAAATACTTCAACTTCCTGTACTAATAATTAACTTAATTATCAGATTATTAATGTCGGAATCACTCCGGATATTATTTTGTAAAATACCCGATTTTTGTTTTATTAATGAAATCTCTCACGCATTTATAAAAACTAATACATAGGAAAAAATGACACAAGTAAATCTAATTAGAGTTCGCAAAATGGTTCGAGCCTGACCTGAATTAACGTACAAAATCTAATTATTCAAATTTAAGCAATTTGAATTAACTTGAAATTAGTTGGAACAAATTCTAAGATAATGTCATTTTGATCAAGAGTTCAAGTATTGTTTTATCCATGTATAAGATTATCTGTAAGCAAAAAAAGAGGAAGAAAGATGAAAGTGTAGTGCTTTTGTTGATGATGGTGATATGAAATACAGCACTCAATCTTCAATTCAAAGCTAGATCTTGCAGCTTTTAGCTGACCCTTTTATCTTGAAACCGACCAAACCAAACATGGTAGTTTGATTTGAAATGGGAGCTAATGTGTGTCTGTCCATTATTGTGGAGTAGCTATTGTCGAGTCAAAATATGCAGAACCTGATCGACGTAAGGAAAATGTAAATATGGTAGCTCACTTAGGGCTGGTTTGGGCTTAGCTCAAAATTTGATTGGGCTCAAACCAAATTTGATTAATTTTTATTATTTAAAAATAAAAGAAAATGGTTGAAGCTCAACTTAAGTCGTTAGAAATTTTATAAGTAGAGTTTTTTTTTATAGATATTTTATGAGAAAAACTTTTCTAAGAAGTTAATTGACTGTTTGGCTATCATTTAAAAAAAGCTTTTTTTAAAGAGCTTCATACGGTAGACTGTTTGGTAATATAAAAATAATATTATTTTTAATATTAATTATATTTTATTTTGTAATAAAAATTATTTATGCATATAAATATTATTTAAAGTATATTAATCAACATGCAAAGTAAAATATATTAATTATTATATAATTTTAAACCATATAAAACACAAGTGAAAATATATCTAACCAAATCTTTTAGAGAAGATGGGTTTGCAAGATAAATGTGAAGATAAGTTTGTAGGTTTTTGAAGAATTATGTGTAAAACATAAGGGTAAAGGGACTAAAAAATGCTCATTAATTGATCTGAAAAATCTACATAAAAAAGTCATTTGAGAGGCTTTTTTGAGAAGCTCCAAATTTGAGCTTCTTAAAAAATTGTATTTTGTTTACCAAAAAAGTCATATCTATTAAAAAAATGTTTTTTTTAATTTTACAACCAAATACTCATTTTTCTTTTAAAAAAAGCTTTTGTGATAGAAAAAGTATGTATTGACCTTCCAAAAGCTCATCCAAACAGACACTAAGTCGTATCAAACTAAATCAAGTTGGCCCAGACTAGCTGTAGAAAAAATTGCCATCACAAGTACACTATGTTGAGGGAGGTAAAAGAACTTAACCCAAAGTTAATATATAAAGTCTAATTTAATAAGATTTAAGTTGGGATTCATGCATAAATTTTAAAAAAAGATTTTTTAAATTTGAAATGAATAACCCAATTTAGTGGAATTTTGAATCTGATTCAAATGTTAAAATTCTGAGTCAGGTACAAACTATATCGATGGTGATTGAAATATAAGAAGGAAAGAAGGGTGTAAAATCTCATGTTCTAACCTTGTTTCTGTCCGAATACAACGTCGTTTTGTGTACATTTAAATATAAAATGACGTCATATTGGAACGAAAATGGAGTTAGAATAGGATAATTGACACAAAAAATCTGAACTCGGAAAGAAGAATAAAAAGTTGAGTTAAAGTACAAGCTTAGAAGATATGTCCAACAGAGAGATAATAATGGCAGACATTATAATGAAAATGATACTGGAACTTGTATCGGTTTCCATTACATAAATCATTTGGCACTTACCAATTACGCTTTCAAGCTCATGTCCAAATCAAGGTGAGTGTGGGCACTCACTACAATCAGGTGCAAGTGTGGACGATGAACAGAGAACGCACAGTGTCTTAAGTCCTCATCATGTTAATCCCTTCTAAGACGGTACGGGTTACATTTCCAAAAATGATAAATTAATCCGACCATGATCCAATTCGATTAGGGTTAATTTAAGCTTGATTGAGTTCAAACCGAACTCAAATTCGAGTATTCAAGTTCGATCAGGCTTAGATTTAATAATTTTTAAAATTCAACTAATCATTATAAAATAATTAGTTTTTAATTAAAGGATAACTAATTCTAAAGTATTCAAATTTTTAAAATTGTTTCAATTTAGAGTCTAAGTTTTTAAATTTTTTAATTGAGAAATCAATTTTTTTAAAATCTTAACAATTAAGTTCAAAACAAAAATTTTTAATTAAGTTTTGAGCCTAACAAAATTATTATTCAAAAATAATTTCTAAAATATTGTAATTTATCATAATTATGAGAATGGATCAGTTATCTTGCGTGTTGGCGAGATTTTTACTGGGTCTTGTTATTGTTGTCAATATAAATAATGTAATAAAAATTATTTGTTAAACTAATATTAATTACAAACAAAAAAATCAACATACTCAGTGCACAAAACTCTCCACTTTGTCGGAATTTGGGGAGGATCATAATGTACGCAACCTTCCTTTTATATTTTTACAAAAAGATTGTTTTTGTGACTTAAACTTGTGACGTACTCATGCATAAAAATGATTGTTACTAATTTTTTATTTTTAGAAAATATATATTTACATCAAGTTTAGTAAATTCATAAAATTTGTTTTTTAACATGCACTGATTTTTAACGTTTTTTAAAGTAATTATAAAGGTTTAGGCTTTCATAATTAAATTCAGAAAATTTGTTTTTTAATAGCTAATGTGTGAAAGTAGTGTTGTATATGTGTCCAAAAGAAACTTCTTTTTTCCAAATTGTGAACATGTTGTAGGCTGAACTCCAACCACTTATACTAAGACTTATTAATGTCCACTAAAAATCCTATAAGCAACTTATGTATTTAAGAATCAAATATAGAATGGCGGATATAATATTATGGTTTGTTAGAAATGAAAAGAAGATTTAAAGGTTTGAATTAAAGAAATCATTTTTAAACAAAGTTATATCATTCAACTTGATCCTCATGTTATGAATAAATGTATATGGACAATTGTATAAGATATGTCATTCATTATTTGATGATTATGTAATCATACCCTTCAACTTGATCCTCGTGATTGAAACTTTGAATTGAAATTGTTAGAAATGGACATTGTTTATGCATGTTTTGTGTAATTGTGTATGTTGAATAATTAAATTGCTAGTTTTTGACTTACAGTGAATTATATTCGATGGAATTGAATTGTGTATGATATAATCATACAAAATGAGTTATATTAAATAAGATGGATATGCGTATTGTGTGATGAAATCATGTGTTACTTATTTTCATACATGCATTCAGGGGCGGATCCAGGAAGTTTTTTAAGTGGGGGCAAACAAAATTTTCAGCGGGAGCAAAGCTTCAAAATAAAATTTTGTGGGGGCAAAAACTAAAAAAAAAAATTTACATGTAAATTTTAGAAAAAAATTTTGGGGCAGTGGCGCCACTGCATGCATTAATTTATTTTTACAGACAAATAGAAGGAAGTTCAAGTACTCTTGATCAAACCACTTCAGAAAGATACAATGATCCAGCTTGAGCTCATGTTACATTGGTTTCCGTTATAAGGAAGCATACTATTTGCTTGTTTTGTAACTAGCATTTAAAAGGTGGAAGAATTATCTGATTAAATAAACATTTAGCTGGAGTTAAAGGAGATGTGGAATCCTGTAAAAAAGTAAGTCATGATGTGAAGTGGCAAATGAAAACATTGCTTGAAGAATATCAATATGAGAAAGATAAAAAGAAAATGTTGAATTTTGAAATTGGTAGTGGAAGTTCGTTTGCTATTTTCCGTGGTGATTGTGAAAATGTTGAATGTGGTAGTGGTAGTGGTAGTGTTCAATCCCAGGCCTAACAAGAAGCACTTGAACCTGATGTTAGGAAAAGAAGAAGGCAGGTGATTAGTTTTTTTGCACCACAAACAACTCCCGAAGGCCAACTTTTAATTTGTAGGACTATGCAATTAAGAGATGCGACTCAAAATGTAGATATGGCAGTAACTCGATGGTGATATGATACAGGTTCATCATTTAATGCGTCCCAGTTGTATTATTATCAGGCTATGATTGATGCTATAGTCTCTTATAGTTTCGGATACAAAGCTCCTTCGATTGATGACTTAAGGAGCAAACTTTTGAATTGTTCTGTTTTTAAAATTAGAAGTTATTTGATAGAAGGAAGAGTGAATTAGGCTACTTATAAGTGTTCAAACATGTGTGATGGTTGGACAAATAAGAAACATGAGTTTAATTTTTTGGTTTATTCTATCAGTGGTTCAATGTTTTTTAAATCTATTGATGTATCTATTCTTATTAGAAATATTGATACTTTTTTTTAAGATATTTGATAAAATTTGAATAAAATAGCATCAGAAAATACTGTTCAGTTTATTACTGCCAGCGACATCAAACAATAAGAAGAAGATTGCGTCTAATCTAGTATCAAATTCATACGTAGTATGGAGCTTCATTTTGGCAATCATACAATAACATGAACTGAAACAATCAACTTTTGTTTTCCTCCTTTTTGTCAATTTTTATTTCTTTAAAAAACAACTGAACCAATCAACTTTTGTTTAAACCGGAATCTGGACAAAGCTCTGCATTGCCATTAATCATATTCCATCTCCATCAAATCAATCAATCAATCACTCCTCATCACTTTTTTTTTTGGTTACATTTTCTTGCGTACCAAACAGAGTAATCTGAATTCGAGCCCACCTGTGTCCCTAGCCTGCAAGAAAAATTTTACGGGTAATGAGCCTAAGGACTTTCAGTTTCACTGGCTTGCAGGAGCAAAACATCATCAGGACCGTAAGATCCTTCTCGGATAGTGTGGAGTACAGCTCGAGAGAAGTAATTAACCATAGTTTTCAGGGAAGTGTTTATAGGAACACGGCATCTCAATTACCTCTAAGTCTAACCCGTCCTGTATCAAGTTATTTGAAATTGTGATGCTATTCCAGGAGGTGTTCTGTGCAGGAATCAGATTTTGGAAAAAAAAGAAGAAGAAAACATACATTGTCAGGTTGTCTTAGGCATTGAGTCAAAGAAGGTGATTCAAATTTCAGAATTTCACACACAAAAAGCTAACTGTTTAGTTGCTATTTATAGCTGAAACAATGGCAGACCAATGCCATGTACAGTTGCTTCTTTGGCAGTGTTACCTATATACTTTTTTAGCTGTTTTTTACTTTATTAACTAAGAAGATATTTAACAAACAATTTATTAGCTATTTTTTAATTTATTAATTAAAAATTAACCTTTTAACCATCTTAAAAAACTATTGATATATTTAGTGAATAATTTATTGGTTAACTTATTTAACTCTAATAAATCGATTTCTAAAAACTTCAAAAATTAGCTTTTTGCCTAATAACAATATTGCCTCCACTTTATTCTCTACTTTTGCTCCGTGTATTTTTAAAATTGGTTTTTTATTGTATTAAAGTTTGAAAGAATATAATAAAAGGGTTAATTAAACTTTTTAATCTTTATTTAATTTTATAATATTAGTTTATATTTAAAAATACCGTAATATTAAGTTTTTGAACATAAAAAGTTACAACAAATTAATATTTTTAGAATATAACTACTATATATCGTATGTGCGTCATAATATAATTATAAATATTTTAATTTATTAAATAATAAAATTTATACATATTTTATAAAAAATACTAATATGATGTAACTCACTGCATCATTCATATTAATAATGAATTTAACGTTGAAATATTATTATTATTAAAGTTATAAACTAAAAAATATAATATTTATGCTTTTACAATTTTTTTAAAACTATACCTTTATAGGTTATTTTACACATTAATAATTAATACTAATTTTATCAGATATTTTTAATAAATTATTACTGTCAACTGATAGAATTAACAAACGGTTAATAAAATTTACCATACAAGTCTATACTCGTAAACATAAGCTTCGTTTGGGTTTTAATTGAAATGGGTCCTGATAGACTCTATCCTTCAAATTTGGCAGGGAGCAACCAGGGACGTACAAGTTTCTGCTGGGGAAAAAGAAGCTCAGGTCAAGTCTGGTTCAGAGAAAATATGATTGACTAGCTTGCAAGTTTCCTGGATCCACGCTACTTTGCCAGTTGTTCACAAGTTCAGAATCAACCCCACTTGTTGGTAAATCAGTCCAGACTCATATGGAGTCAAGAAACTGATATTTCTTGGGTAGGCTTGAAGCAAAAGTCATGCTCCTAAGGTGGTAGTAGATCCTGGAAGGGTTAGGTTGATTCAGACAATTCTCAGTAGCTTTTGAATCTCGTAATTACGATTATAATATTACAGTTTCTGTCGGGTCGGGTCAGGATTGTTAATGTAATTTATCGTAATTATATTCGAATTATCTATAATTATTAGTAATATGAAACTTTGTTTAACTCAGTCTGAATCTTATAATATTCTTTAATTCAATGTGAACTAGTCAAGAAGGCATTAGGAGCTGGTTTCCACTTTCTCAAAGATCAAGAATCGAAAAGTTATATAAAGAAGGGAAGAAAAAATTACACAAGTCTAGAGAAGCAGACTCTCGATATATCTTCTAAGAGGGGTACATGGCACTCAATGGGTAAAGTGTCAAAATAAATTAAAAAAGTTAATGTTTCATCCTTTTTTTCTTCTCTAAATTTTGACATTTCTTATAAGAGCTTTATTCCTTGGGTACAGGGTAATTGTTCTTATTTTTGTATAGTACTCTGTATATTTAATGGATGGACGGATGGAGAAAGATACAAGGTGACAAACAGAAACGGACACAGATGAATTGATTCTGTATTTCTTATACTCTCCTGATTTTGGAAAATGAAGGGTTACAAAATGATATTTTTTGTTATTTTAAATTATTTAAATTTACATTGTAATATATAAAATATAAGTTAACAAATGCTTAGTACGGGTATGTTAAAGTTTTCTATTCCGAATCATATTTTTAGTAAGTTTTACCATACTCATATCATTTTAATCACTTCTTCTTAATTTTTTTATTTTTTTATTTTCTCTCATAATCTTTAAGTATTATTTTCTCGTATTTTTTAATTGGAATGTCGGGATGTCTTCTTTTAACATGTCCGAACCACCTAATCTTCGTCTCTTTCAATTTTGGAATATTTAAAAATGAGTAAAATTATTTAAAATTTTGTATTTTGTTCTTTATTATTTTCAAAATCTTTGATTTTTATATCATTTTAGAAATAGGATACTAATAAACTTTTAGGAGACTGATGATTAAAGGGTGTTTAACCAAAGTGAGGTTTGTGCAGAAGTCAAAAAGTGAAACTGAAAAAGAGTTAAAGTGGAAGACAATGCTTAGCGATAATTTAGTAACATGAACTTTTTCTTTAATCTGAATCTGAGAACCTCTCTCTCTCTCCCTCTCTCCCTCTGTACTTTCAACATGTGACCTTTACTAGATTGGTTTCTAGATTTGTGTTCTTTTAAGAGCAAAGAAGCCAAAATACAGAATACGGGATCTGGTTAGAAACTCTACTTTAGTGCAGACACTCAGAACATGTGAAGAAAGAAAATAGGTAGTCTAATCTGTTTGTCTTCTTCTGGTAGAAGGTACGGATCAGATTCTCTGTTTCGGTTAACTAATTCTAACCCGATTTCATTAAATTTTATTCACACGTTTATATAAGATCTACATAAATATATGCATAAAATTAAGTGGTACAGAATTGGAACACTCTAACGAGAATAAGGTGTTCTAACCCAAAAAATATACGATAAAAGATAGGGGTTCAAGAAATTTATTCATTTTTAATTTTTTAAGAAAACTTTAGTGATTTTTAATTTTTTAAAACTCTTTTTTATACTTTTATAAAAATAATGAGAAATGTTTAATATATGCGGATTAATCAGTATTATTAACATAATGATTTGATGTAATTAAATTAAATTTAAAATAACTAAAATAAACTATCGATTTATGTTATATTTAATTAGTTCAAATTAAGTTTAGAGAGTAGATTAAATCTCATATTAATAATATTAGTTAATCTACGCGTGATATTTATATCATGTGTATTTTAATATTATTATTGTACAAATTTCCAAGAAGATGAGTTTTTCTAACAAATTGAAAACCACTTTTTTAATATTTAAAATTATTCACAAATGTACTTAATAAAGACTTATTTTTAAATTTTAATATCACAAGATATTTTTAATAATTAATATTAAAAATTAGCAAAATTATACCAAAGCTCCTCATTTTTTATCAATATAAATTTTACCTATGTAAATGTAATGTCTTTGACCATATAACTTTCATATTTTTACCAATGTTTTCAAAACCAAACTAATATTTTTAAGATTTAAAAGGTTCAACCGATACTAGACCGTTATAAAATTAATTAAAAATTGAATAAAATTGAATAAATTGAAGTAAAATTAAAAGAGACTATCTTTAATTTAAAGCTTCAGAAAATAAATTAGTTTATTTTAGTTTACAAAAATCGATTAGTTTATAAAAATTGACCGATAAAATGATCAATTTTAACAACAAAAAATTATTAAAGTAAATTGAACTGAAAAGTTGAAAACCGAACTCAAAATTGACCAATTCAAAATTTTCCCGATTAAATTGCCTGAACTGGTTAAATTTTTTAATCATTTGTGTTGAAAAGTTGAACTCAAAATTGACCGATTCAAAATTTTTACAATTAAGTTGTCTGAATTGGTTAAATTTTTTAATCATCCGTGTTGAAAGGTTAAAAATCATACCCAAAATTAACCGATTCAAAATTTTTAAAAATAAGTTGCTTGAGCTTATTAAATTTTTTAATCATTCGTGTTTAAAAGTTGAAAATGAAACTCAAAATTAACCGATTCAAAATTTTACTATTAAACTGTTTGAACTGGTTAAATTTTTTAATCATTAGTGTTACTTTTATAAGCGGATAAGATTTTTATGATCCAAATGCTAAAAAAATGCCTAAGGAAGCGGTAGTTTAGCTTTATGATTCTGTAGCTTCTTCAGTAGACCCACCATTTTTGAATCTTAGAGCAAAAAGCTGTAAACTTGAAACAAACATCATCGGTGGTCCGAAGCGTGGTGCTTAACCGCTTCCTTCCTGATCCCCAAATATTCTCTCATTCTATTTTTCTTAATTAGCAACACTAATTTTGTCTTTTCATCTTTCCCTGAAAAGTGGGGTCTAAAGTTTCACGCCTCTTTGACTTTTAAACCACCTTGTATATTGAGATTTATAAAGAGACTAAAACACCTTTATTTGTTTTTTATTTTTAAACTCAGTAAAAAAGAATCCTCTTTTTTTAATATATTCATTATTAATAAAATTATGAAAATTTAATACTTTTGTTTAATTTTATAGTTAAATTAATAAATTAAATTAAATTTAAAATATCTTCAAATATATAAAGTTTAAATATAATTTTTCATTATAATAAAATTCATTTTATAAGTTATCTATTTTAATATAATAAAATATTTTTTTGATAATTTATTAATAAATATTATTTAAGATATTGAAATAAAATATATTAATTAAAAATAATTTATCAAATATATAATTATCATGACAAATAAAGATATAATCACAGTGACATTAACAACCAGACATATTTAAAATAAAAACATAAACAAAAACTAAAAATTATAAGAATTGAGAATAGTCATTTTTTTCTTTATTTTGATATTGTTTTTCAAAGGATTAGCAATTAACACTCGGTTTGGCTCGATTTCATTTGAAGTTAGTCAAATAAGCTCGGATTGATCAAGTTTTGACTTAGGTTTAGGTCTAAAAGACCACTTGAAACTTGATTTAAAAGACCTAAAGTATTTTACTTAAACAACGGTTACATCAATGAAATTGTTTAAAATATTAATTTTAATTTATAAATTTAAGAATTTTAAAATTAAAATGATATGCATCAAAATAACGTTATTTTGCAACAGTAAAGCTCGGACTCATATCGAGATTTTATATTGGATGTCTCTCGGTTCGCTCTCGATCTATTGTCATCCCTACGTATTAGCATCTAAATCAAGCAACTCTCAAGGGGTGTGGCTAGATGGTTGAGAGCGGGACTTGACTTCGGTTAGATCCCAGGTTCGATTCCTTGCTAACTTTTCTTGTAAGAACCTGGGGCAGCCAGGGTTTTACCTATGAATGAAGAACTAGTGAGGCCCTCTGTGATGGGATGTAGCCGCTTGACCCTCTGCTAGGGTGTAGCCACTTAATTTTCTGAGAGGTAAGCCCGCTTGACCCGCCTGTAAGATTTCCTCGAATTAAAAAAAAAAATTAAATCAAGCAAAGCCTTAATTGAGCCACAGGCATGTCCAAATACTAAAAACCATAATGCCAACTAAAAGAGCAGAAGAATACCATGTTAAGGTACAGTATGGCTTTTTGCTTCTTGGCACATATGCCAGCTTCTTTGACCAATGCAGATTCATATCAAACATAGAGGCTGACATGACATAAACAAAGCCAATCATTTTCACACCTTGATTCAAGCAAACCTGTGTTTCAAGTTAAGTTTTGGCCTTTGAAATTGATGTTTCATGCTAACTATACTTTAGTGTTCTTTCTCTTGTTTTCACCCTCTCCCTCTCTTCAATTATTGATGTTTCCTATAATGAGATAAGTGTGTGTTAAGGGACACATATGCTTATAATGGCAAAACAACATTGATGAAGAGAGTGAGTTAATAATTGCTTTTTTGAATCCAATTTGTCCACGTCTTATTGTTTTGAACATAAATTAAACAAGGTTCAAGTCATTCTCCAACAACTGCTTTTCACTTTAACAATAAATGTTTTAAAAATTAGACCCGAAGTTAAATCAGTAAAATAAGATGTTTTAAAAATTAGACCCGAAGTTAAATCAGTAAAATAAGAAGTTTAAATTTTAAAATATTCAATCTGTATTAGATTATCATAAAAAATTAAAGATTAAATAAAATTAAATAATTTAAAATATAAATGAAAAAATTTGTTCTTATCCATTCAATAATTTAAAGTTTAATTGAAATTTTAATTAATGATAACTTATTAATTTACAAAAATTGATCAATTATTTAGTAAACTGATTGATTTTTATTAATAAGAGTTATTAAAGTAAATCAAATTGAAAAGTTGAACGATGTAAAATTTTTAGAGTAAAATCGATCAGACTGGTTGAGTTGTTTAATCATTGATTAAAACGAGTCTGTAACATAATTATGAACGAAAGACCTATTAAATAGTTATCTTTATTAATAAAATTTATTGATTCAAATGCATTAATTTGTCAAAGATGGAATCATTGGTCAATTGCATCAAATCCCCACTTGAATCAACAACGAGAAGCTGAACATGATTTTGAAAAAGACCATAGGAATTCAGTTACATTAAAGTAAGTCCATGGAATGAAATCTCTTATAAGTACCCTAAGCACGCCCACTTAATAGATGAAGTACAAAGAAAGCTTACCCTTTGCTTAAAAATTTAACTATTCTTCTCACTTTTTCTTGACAAATAATTATATTCATTATATTTTAAACTTTTTGAAATATATAATAGTTCATTAATCACTTGCTCCTTAGGGGATGGTTGAGTTGTTAGAGTAAAGGGACACACGACAAAAAGATCTTGTGTTTGATTCCTTCTATTTATGCTCTCTCGATCGAGCCTATTTTACCTAGCGTGGAATACTTTGTTGGCGTAATTTGCAAACTATTGCGTTAATTCAGAGATTTACCCAATGCACATTAAAAGGGTAGCGCCTGCAGATTTCTCTGTTAAAAAAATAATTATAGAATTAATCAAATATTTCAAATTATAAAAAATTAATTGAAATAATCAATAATCAATAATTAATTTTGGTACAAAACAATTCTATATTTCTAATAAAAATTTAAAATTTGTAGAAAATATTTCATCATTTTGTTGTACTTGTAAAATAGTGTCATAGGTACTTTTTAAAAAGTCTTGATCCTCTGTTCAATATTATCCTGTCCATTTAAATAATAGGTGCTTATTAAATTTTTAGTTAAGGATGACACTCAGTCAAGTTTAACCCAAAATTTGATTAAGCCTAAGACTCGTGACTTGAACAGATCAAACTTGAAGAACCAAATCTTGATTTAAATCGCGCCTAATTTGATTAATTTTATTTAAAAATTTTAAAATAATATTTTTTAATCAAAACGACATTGTTTGAAATTGACCCAAAAGTCGATTTGAGTTCGAGTCTGAGTCCAAGTCCGTGGGCTCTAGCCCAAATGCCATCTCTATTTTGAGTTAATGATTTAAGGATGTCAAAAGGTGTGATTAATTAGCTTAATACAACAACCATTACCAACCACCTTAAATCTTTTTTATTTGGTCTGGTGTTCCCTTGTGTTTTTGAGACAAAAGCTTAAGTCTTTAGTTATTATTGTCCCTTTCCCCTTTCCCTTTGTTTAGTGACGAAGAAAGTACTGTTTCGAGCCCGAAATTCGAGCTTCACAGAGAGACAAGGAAATGGGGCCTACTTCATATCAAACAAAACCACCACTGCCCTCAATTATTATCTCCTTCTCTTCACGCCAGGCTCTGCTCAGGCAGTTCAAACCATGAAAACCCCCTACACGCTCACATTTCGCGCGTGAGATTTCCACAAAACATTTCTTAAATCATTTTTATAAAAATTATGATTAAACCATATTAAAAATATTTGAAAACTAATTTAAGTCTTTTATATTAAAAAAATAACATAATTTTAATTAGTTCCAAAAAAAAACATAATTTTAATCTTATAGGTTGAAATAACTTTTAAGCTGAAATTATAATACAACAACCCGTAAAGTTTTTTAATGTTAGAAAGATTCATTGAATCGAGCTCCGTAAGCGCTTATAAGAGGAGGTGAAACTAAATCTTAAATATATCCCCGCTTTAAGCCTACGTCAGCAAGTGGTACTCGTTGCGTACTTAACTATGAGCCGCATCCCGTTATCTTTTAGGGATTTGAACTCATGATATTGGGCAAACCCAGATTGAACCTGGTAGCATCTTCGGTTTGATTTAGTTTAATAATTTTTGTTATTAAAAATTGACCAACTTTTAAATTAATTAGCTAATTTATAATTCAAAATAAACTAATTAAATTTTATTTAACAATTATTTTTTAATTAAACATTAAATTTTTGCAAATAAGGATAATTTTTTAAAATTTTCAATTTTATTTAACCATTAATCAATTTTATGATAATATAATACTGAACTTTAAATATTTTATCTAACTAATTTAACTTCTGGTTGATTTTGAAAACATTGAATTTTATAAAACTTTAAATTTATTATTAAACAATATTATTAAATAATTTTAAATGAGTAAGACATTTGCCTAAAGTACTTAATTTTGTAGATTTAAGAATTTAATTAAATGTTATTCTTAAAAAATATTTTAATTAATTGTTTTTAGAAAATAGGGGTAATATTGTAATTATATGATTTACCTTTTGTTTTTTGTTTCTCTTTTAAGCCGCTTGGCTCTGTACCCGAAGTTCAATACCAAGTTCTCTTTTTTGGTTGTTGTTGTTCATCTTCTTGTTCTTCGTCTTGACTTCGATTTGGCTTCACATTCATGGAAACTTCATCACCAATCTCTCTGCAGCAAACCCCGCTTCAAGAACATCTACTAGAAGCCTCTCCAAAGCCATGCAAGAAAAGCTTAGTAACCACTCTAATGGAGGCCGCCACATTTCGCACTCCTTCCTTCAAAGAGGACACGTACTTCATCTCTCACCTCAAGTCCTCGGAGAGAAAAGCGCTTCAGGAGCTTAAAGACAAGCTCTCGAGCTCATATGGGTCGAACGCCGAATGCTCCATGTGGGGCGTTCCTCTTCTGGCAGGTGACGATAAAGCCAACGTCATACTCCTGAAGTTTCTCCGAGCCAGAGACTTTAGGGTCAGCGACGCTTTCAATATGCTTGATAAGTGCTTGGTTTGGAGGAAGGAGTTTGGAGCCGACAACGTTGTTGAAGAGGAGTTGGTGTTTAAGGAACTTGAAGGTGTTGTCGCGTACATGCATGGTTATGACAGAGAAGGACACCCTGTTTGTTACAATGCCTACGGTGTTTTCAGAGACAAGGAAATGTACGATAGGATCTTTGGAGACGAAGAGAAGCTGAAGAAGTTCTTGAGATGGAGAGTTCAAGTTTTGGAGAGAGGGATTAAGCTCTTGCACTTTAAGCCTGGTGGCATTAATTCGATCATTCAAGTCACTGATCTCAAAGACATGCCTAAACGAGAGCTTAGGGTCGCGTCTAATCATATTTTGTCTTTGTTTCAAGATAATTACCCAGAAATGGTCGCTCGTAAGGTAATGATATATCAGTATATATGCTCTCTTTTTGCTTGCATTCGCATTTTCTGATTCTGAACATTCGATGTTGGGTTTGTCGAATAGATTTTCATCAATGTCCCCTGGTACTTTAGTATGCTCTACTCCATGTTCAGTCCCTTCTTGACTCAGCGAACCAAGAGCAAGTTTGTGATATCCAAGGAAGGAAATGTTGCAGAGACCCTTTACAAGTGAGCCTCTCTTTCGAAAATTTCATTTAGATTTATCGTGTTTTGACGTTTAGAACTTATCTGATTTCCTGTTTTCATCTTCATTTGCTCTGTTTCTGAAATGGGTTTTTGTTCTGCGACAGATTTATAAGGCCTGAAGACATTCCTGTTCAGTATGGTGGTCTCAGTCGACCCAGCGATTTGCAGAACGGCCCATCAAAACCAGCTTCTGAATTCTCCGTCAAAGGAGGCGAGAAAGTCAACATTCAGATCGAAGGAATCGAGGTTCAATCTCTTGCTGCACTTTCCCAGTTCACTAAAATTTGCAAGTTTCATGACATGTTAGCCCAATTACAGTATCAGATCGAACTAATCAGTGTTCTGTTTCATGTGGGTTGTTCTTAGGCTGGTGCTACAATTACATGGGACATCGTGGTGGGAGGTTGGGACTTGGACTATAGTGCAGAGTTCGTGCCAAATGCAGAAGATAGCTACATCATAGCTGTTGAGAAAACAAGGAAGATGAATCCATCTGATGAGGCAATTCACAACTCATTTACAGCTAGAGAAGCTGGGAAGATGGTGATCTCTGTGGACAACACTAATTCCAGGAGGAAAAAGGTTGCTGCTTATCGATACATTGTTCGAAAATCTACTGTGGTCTAACTTGGAATTTTAGAAGAAACAGAGTAATTGGTTCTTTTGGGGTTTAAGTTCTTGAGAGAGGTTTAATTGATTACTGGTTGTGAACTACTTATTCTAGTTTTTGCTGATACTAAGTGTACTAATCCCATGTAAAAAGACATTTGTGTTATTACATAGGTTCTTCTGGTTATATGTTGTTTGGAACTTCAGGTTTGGTCCTAATTGGTAATGTAATAGAGCTGTTGCTTCTGATTCTGTAACACAGTCTTGCCAATTGAAGGGAGAATCTCAGAGAATGGAAGAAGAGTCCTGCACTATGTTTGTCTTTAGGTATTGAAAGGGGTTCTGGTAGTTATGAACAGTTGATCTAAGTTGATTGTTTACCCCTCCCGGAATTGCACCTCCGAACTCCGAACTAGGGATGACAATGAGTCGGGTTTGGTTACAATCCAAAATTAGTCCAAAACTCAATCGAACCTGACTTATGTTGCTCGAACTTGATCTGGTTTTGAGCCACTCAAAGTGTCAATTGTCTCACTTGACCCGACTTGAACCAGCAACATATCTCTCCATCGTTGTCATCGACCCTCTCCCAAATTCAGCCCCTGCTCTGCTTAGTTTCATAATAATCATCAATCTATGAACTTTCTTACAAAACTGAACAATCATAACGAAGGATTGAAGGAGGAATTGTCGGAATCTTCGTCTCGCCTACAATGAGACATGAGAGAAGAAGAAACATGAGAGGCTTAAGAGGCTCTCAAGATTGACAAGGGAGAACAAACATCAGACCTGGAGAAATTGCAGAGGAGAAGAAGGGAAGGCCGAATTGGATCTAAAGTTTAAAAATTTACACAATTAAGTCGAATTGAATCCATAATTTATAAATTATTAGGAGCATTTGTAAGGTCACATCATGAAAAGGAAAGCAAGATGGCTGTTTCAGAGTTCATGACAAAGATTGGCATAATGGGACAAACAAAATCACGGGTTATATGAGCAGCGAGCGGTGGTTTTAGTACTTGGGAGTATGGTAAAGGAGGAGATGAGCTGTGCCTGTGCCTGAACCTGATGTATGATTATGACATTGGAATCCTCCTGACCTGACCTGCAAATGCAATGGGCAAAGTGTGCTTTTCTAGTACTGCGTAATTGTCTTCACAAGCTTCTTTAATGTCTCTTGCTCATTCAACATCCGTACTGAACGCTTCGTTTGGTTCATTATTACCTGAATTGCTTGATATTCTTATCATATTTTATATGATAAAAACCATATTAAGAATTTTTAATTTTTTAAAAAATCTTTGATTTTTTTACATTTTTATATTATAAAAATTTATTTTATTATATTTCATTAAAATAATATTAAAATATATCATCATATATAAACTAATTAAATTCTTAACTTAACTTTATTCTTAAATCTTAATAAATTTAAATAATTATCAAAATTATTAATTTTAATCAAATTTAAAATTTTAATTAGTTTATACAAATTTAAGTGCTGGTTTTAATCATTATATAAATAGCATTTTATCAATTTGTGAGTAAAGTTCATGTCTTTGTGTTTCATTATTATTTTTTAACGGAATTCTAAATAAAAGAATTTAGTATAAAATTGAAAATTTTTAAAAATGTAATTATTAGTTAAATTGTTGAATGCATGTAATAATTTATAAATTACGTATTTTAAATAAATTATTTAACGCATTTATTCAAGTATTAAAAGTTGGAAACAACTTCTCTATCAGGTAGAGGTAAAGATGTGTATTACAAGACTTTTCTAAATCTTGTGTTTAAGGGAGACTTTCATTGAATGTTGTTGTTTTTGTTGTTGTTATTCAAGTATAAAAAATATAGGCCTAAAAATTCCTAGTATAAACCTATAATTTATTTTTTAATTGGAAGAAATTACGAGATCTGTTTCTAATACAAACAACTAACTCGAAAATTATAAATTTTTGGACTATTTGGTTAGTTGGTACGGGAAGAAAGGAATGGATAAGGAATGAAAAAGATTGTTGGTAATATATTATGATTGGATTAGCAGTATTTTTATATCATCCTTTGAGACAATACTCTATACCTCTGATCTAATGAGAAATGGAAGTCATATTTATTTATATTCCTCCCAATATTCATTATAATTCTTAATATCATTTCCCTAAGGCTATAATATAAATGGAATGGTTTATAATGGAATGAAATGATTTATAATGTAAATAGATGTAATATTAGAGAATTGTTGCTTGGGAGGGATGTAAGGGTTCATAATGTAATATAGTAAAATGTTATTTGGATGAAGGGTTTATAATGTGGTTCTGCCAGATTTTGGCCGAACGGAACGTTGTCGTTATGGTCCATGTGTTGATCACCTACAAAGCCCTTGGGTCTGTGTTACCTGCAAAACAAGAAAAGGCACGTCGGGGGTTGTGTCCCGATTAGCCCCTCCGACGCTCAAG
>JAOSBP010000005.1:953110-973915 GCA_027563825.1 Erythroxylum mucronatum
ATTTAAAACATTACTTTTCTACCATGACGATGATGACGAAGGTGGAGTAGAGATTTTGACTGGTCCTGAAGAATTCTAATAGGTGACCTGACGTGCATGTCCCGACTCCTGACTCGTCCTACTGTCAATCTATGCAAGCATTTTTGGTTCAAGAGAATCTTTTATTAGGCCCTTCGGGGAAAACAAAGCCCAACCCTTTGGGTCCTAAAATGAAAACCCAAACTCACACACTCACACTCGTGAACTGTTCTTCTAGGGTTGTATCGGAGGTACGCACAAATCACGATAGACCCAGAAAGCTCAGAACTTTGATGGGGTCATTCCTCTGTTCTCGCCATTGAAAATGGAAACCCCAGAAGAGAAAACCCCACCAACCCAACAAGAACCAGACATCAAAAGACCCAAAATGTCCACGACAACCTCCGACGAGGAGCCTTGCGACCCGACCAGCACCACCAAGAAACAGAGATACAAACGCCGTAAGATCGCCATTTTCTTCGCGTACTGTGGCGTGGGTTACCAAGGAATGCAAAAGAACCCTGGCGCCAAAACCATTGAAGGCGACCTCGAAGAGGCCCTCTTTCACTCCGGCGCCGTGCCGGAGCACGACCGCGGCAACCCCAAACGTTATGACTGGGCTCGCTCTGCTCGAACTGATAAAGGGGTCAGTGCCGTGGGTCAGGTCGTTTCGGGTCGATTCTACATCGACCCTCCCGGACTCGTGGAGCGGTTGAATTCGTTCTTACCCTATCAAATTAGGATCTTTGGGTACAAGCGCGTGACTGGGTCGTATAACGCTAAGAAGTTCTGCGACCGAAGGAGGTATGTGTATTTGCTTCCTGTTTTTGCTCTTGATCCTTGCTCGCATCGTGATAGAGAGAGTGTTCTCGCTAGTTTGGGGTCTGGTAAGGAGCTTGTCAAGTGCTTGGAGTGTTCGGAAAGAGGACGTAAAGTTGTTGGAGCAGTAGGTAAGCGTAGTTTCGAGCCGAAATCAGTAGACATTTCGTCGAACAATGGAGATGCGTGTGTTACAGAGGATGTTATTAGTGATAATTTGAATAGTGAATCTATAAGGGAATCTGAGGGCTCTGAACATGATGGGATTGCAACAAAATCTTCAGTATTGCAATCTGATACAGAAAGTCACAGTAGAGAAGATATAGTGAACGTGGATAGCTCTGTTCATGATAAGAAAGAATCAGATTCTGCAGAGAATTTGAAGACTGTTGATGGTGAGAAAATTAACGAGGAAGAGAAACGGAATGGATTCAGTTACGGAGAGGACGAGAAGGAGAGGTTCAATAGGATATTGAAGTTTTATGTGGGGAGTCATAACTTCCATAACTTTACCACCCGAACCAAGGCTGAAGATCCATCTGCTCATCGATACATCATTTCGTTTGATGCAAACACTACGATTAACGTCGAAGGTATCGAGTTTGTGAAGTGTGAGGTTGTAGGGCAGAGCTTCATGCTTCATCAAATTCGTAAGATGATAGGACTTGCTGTGGCAATTATGAGGAATTGTGCTCCTGAATCGATATTAGAAACTGCCTTTCAAAAGTAAGAACATGCCACTATGTTCTTTCAATACTTTGTGTTCTGTGATCAAAATTTGTTAGTCTAATCTTAATCTTTGTGGTTTATAAACTTGTAGGGACGTTAACATAAATGTGCCTACTGCTCCAGAGGTCGGACTGTACTTGGACGAGTGCCTTTTTGCATCATATAATAAAAAATGGAAGGATAGTCATGAAGAACTTTCAATGAAAGATTATGCAAAAGAGGCAGAGGAATTCAAGATAAAGCATATATACTCTCACATTGCTTCAACAGAACATAAGGAAGGAGTAGTTGCCTTGTGGTTGCACTCTCTTAATCATCGAAACTATCCTGATTTGCTAGTAAGCACTACGAATGGCTTAGAAAATGGCGACGCCGAAGAGAATACGATCTCGTAAACAACAGTTGTGGTAATATTGATCCTGTGTTGTTGTTGTTCTGGTCAGTTTGCCAAACATTGTACTTCCTTGAACTATCACGAGCTGAATTTGACGAAGCAATTATCAATATCTGAATTGTTTTCCCGGTAGTTATATATTTTATGATAAGCATGCAACTATTGGCAGAATTATTATCAAATCCAATCAAATAAACCTCATTTTAATCATCGAATACCTAAGAAAAAGCAAGGGAAAGGGAAAGATAGACCTTGTTTCAACAAACTATTTTACGTTTCCAAGCATATAGCAGGGCATATGGAGGATCCTGCAATTCGTCGATGGTGTCATCTTTCAAGCTAAAGCACCGAAAACCATCGTCGTCACGAAGAACACTGCCTTTCAGGTTGTGAAGGTAATCATCCTTGAAGTAGGTGCAATTTTCCTTCAATCCATTAATGCTGTAAGGTGGTAGAGCTACACAGTGGTAACGTCCTGCAAGTATCACCCAGTTTTTCAAGTGTCCTATTGATTCGCCTTTATGCTTATGAACCAGCATACATACCTTAAACTCACGGGTTTCCCTGCCGAAATCGGACCCTTCTCCAATACATCGGACAACAAGACAAATTCTCTGTTCCATGGTCGCAATATACAACTTTTGTCCCCAAAAGGACCATCTTTCTGTCACTAAAGTTACAGTATGCGAGGATTTCACCTCACAGAATACCACTTTCCCAAACTCATCAACAGCGAAGAACTTTCCTTCATGGAACACAACATCATCGTACATTGTTCCAGCTTGTTGTAGTAAAGTCCATGTTTCACCACCTGCTTTATAGTATGCCAATTCTTTCGAGTCTCCGTAAATAACCATAGCAGTCCAGTTGTCCGCGTCGGTGTCCGGTTGCGAAGATAGGACAGCTTTATGAACAATTTCATTCTGCACTTTCGATCGGGTGAAGGAGTTCTGTTCTGAGATTTCTGGAAGTTGTATTTTGACTCCAGTGTTAATGTTCAAAAGAGTGATCTCCGAAGTCTCTTCAAGCATCATGTGCCAACCCTTGTTCGATGTTCCTCCTATGTATATTGGTTTTCCATGTGTCTGAAGAGGTAACACGTTGTGTTTTATGTTGTTTCCATGAAAAGACTTTGGTAGTCGATTGCTAAGGAATCGGTTATTGGAGAAATCAGCCATTGTTAGATTTTTGAAGCGGTTAAACCCAGAAAAGAACATGTCTCTGTTTCACAACTTGCTCGGAGGGTCTTTGGACTTCCTTTCATATAAGCAAAGTCCTTCCCGAATTTAACTACAACGAAGTTCCATTACTGTATCGACACTCGTGACGTCAATTAATAAAACATGACTATAAGGGAAATGATTAACCTAAGATGGAAAAAGAAATCCCTATAAATAAGGATAATTTTAAATTCACAATTAGGTAGCATTTAGTAAAGTTAGATATAGTTTTTACTAATTTGATATTGATGCAGTGTCATGTATGATGTTGATGCAACCCAAGGGGTGTGGTTAAGTAGAAGAGATTCATTTATTCTTAATCAAAAGTTAGGGTTTCGATCCTTATCTTTGAGTATGGAGCAGCCTTAAATCCTTAGGCGAACTGTCCCACCCTATGAGGTTCCTACAAATCAGCGAAGAAATTAGTCGCTGAGTTCGCCGGTAGATACCAGGATTTAAAAAAAAATTATGATGTTGATGCAGTGTCTTTTATGATAAAGCAAAAGATTATACTATCCCAGAATTCATCCATTCCTAGAACTCGTTGACCGCAAATCAATCGGACGGCTCAGATTGAATTGAACAATTGACCATTCTTGTTTATAAGTTTTAATTTAACTAAAGATTATACCATCCCAGGAGTTATGCATTCCTAGAACTCGTTGACCACAAATTAATCGGACGGCTCAGATTGAATTGAACAATTGACCATTCTTGGTTATAACTATTAACTCTTCTCCTTTAGAATGTTCAACCGAAAATGGACGTCGACTGGACGCAACTCCCACCGGAGATTGTAGAAACCATCGCCAAACGCCTAACAATCTACGCCGATTACATCCGCCTCCGCAGCGTGTGCCGTACATGGCGGTACTCAACCATCAAATGCCCCGACCACCTCCCGCCTCAGCTCCCATGGCTCATGTTTCCCCAAAGGCAACCGAACCCATCTCGCCGAGCGCTCTACAATCTCTCCTCAGGCAAATTCCACTTCCTGAACCTTCCAGAAGCTTCTCACAACAAACGCCTCTGCGGTTCTTCTCACGGTTGGCTCACGATCCTCGACGAATCACCCACAATCGTTCTCGTGAACCCAATCACGCGCGAGAAGGTTTATTTGCCTCCTGTTTCAACCTTCCCAAACGTCATCGCGTTTAGTTACTCCAATGTCGGGAGAGAGTACGTGACCGTGAGAGGTTTAATTGACCGCGAAAGGCCTGAAACGGTGAGTTTAAGGCACATGCGTGATTGGTTCATTAAGAAAGTGGTGTTATCTTCAAGCCCTAAACGCAATCGTTTCGTGGCTATGGCAATTCTTCACTCCTCCGATTTAGCTTACTGTAAACAGGGAGACCAGTCATGGGCAATTCTGGAAACTGTCACTGGTTATAGCGAAGATGTTGTGTACTTTAACGGGTTGTTTTATGCGGTGAACAAGTTCGGTCAAACAGTCGCGTGTGATGTGTCCGGTGATTCACCTACGGTGTCGTTTCTCGTTATGACGCCGCAATTAGGCGGCGATTTGCAGTACTTGGTCGGGTCCGGACAAGAACTGTTGCTTGTTACGAGATACATCGATGTGGAGATGGATTTGGATGATGTAGCTGAGATTCTAGAGCATTTGGGCTACAAAACGAGGAGGTTTGAGGTGTTTAGGCTAAATTGGAGGGAATCAGAGTGGGAGAGGGTTAGGAACTTGGATGATTCTATGTTGTTTATTGGGCAAAACAGTTCTTTGTCTTTACAAGCTTCGGATTTCTCAGGATGGTTGGGAGATCGAATCTATTACACAGATGATTACTCTGAGAACAGCTGTTATGGGGAACGTGATATGGGCATTTTTAAGCTGGAGGATGAGAGTTTGGAAACGTTGCCTTCTTCTTCTCGCAGCTTAGATTCTAGACCGCTATGGGTTTCACCAAATCCTTCCTGACATGGGACTTCCCTGCAAGTGAATGCAACTCTTTGTAATTTGTCTGAACTCTGGTGTGTATGATTGTATTTATCTGGATTTTTAAGTTTTAAGTTGTGCAACTAAAATCATATTATACATAATACAATTGTGATTAAATATGGTGTTATATAACACTTGCCTTAATTTGAGGTATCTAATTCCATTCGCTACTCTAATTTTCATATCTTAGTGTTAGTGTCAGCCCAATAGAGTGCTTTTAAAGTTGATGTTATTTTTGATCTCTATGCATTTCACCGTTCTATTGGAAATTCCTTCTGCTCTTACCGTACTCTATCGAGATATATGGCTCCATGAATCTACGGGTCTATATATATATCTTGTTCGTGGATTAAACCAAAATGTGCAAAAGTTCTGTTTGCCTTTATCATATGAGTTTCTTCTTTTTTGAGTATGGCATCGCCGCTCATCTTCGCAGCATCCACTAATTCGGAACTGAATTTGAAAGCCATATTTTGACTTAAATGTTTTCGGAAAGGGAATGGTAATAGGAATTAAAAAATATCTATCAAGAGAATATTTGATAATTTTTAATTTAATTACCATTATTCATAAAAAGCAAATATTTTAAAAATTATACTCGATTTAATCCAATTAAAATATGCTTGGAAAAAATACTTATCGAAAAATTTTAATTTTAATTAAAAATTGCTAAATTATTTATTTATTTATTTAAATTTAAAATTTAATAAAAATAAAAATACCAATTAAGTTTGTGACCATTAAATACATCGGAAAGATAACTCCATAAATTCGACCGCATACCCAAAAGGTAAAAGTTTACTGTAATGAAGTATCCTCTTTATGGTCTCTGTCCTCGATTCCTAAGGTTCAATTGGTAATGTGTGATTAGGGAATGGAGTCTTGCATGAGCCAATTTCTGTCTTCAACTCAGGTTTCTAAACAGATTCAAAGGATTGGGATTCGCGATGTTACATACAGTTGCGATTTGTGATGTTATATACAATCTTTAATGATTCAGAGATTTGAATTCAGATTCCAAAAGCAGCGATTTGTGATGTTATATACAATCTTTAATGATTCAGAGATTTGGATTCAGATTCCAAAAGCAGAATTGGTAGTTTTGTACTAAATCAGACACGAAACTCCCAGGAAACTCCTACACAGAACAAGACAAGGTATACTCTAGTCTAATCCATATAACCTATTCTCGACCCTGTTTTTCTTTTGTACATTGTGAAACTCATCAAGCTGACAAGAGAAGTTCCTACGCAATGCATCGCATTGAGTACATCGAAACTGGATTGTCCACTGAAGATGCACAATACCCTCTTGGATGATCACTTTCTAACCCATAATCAGTCGTCATCGGACGGTACTCTAACTCATCGTCATGTTCATATACAAACTCCGGCATCTCTGTCTCGTTCCTCCTTACATGATCCCATAAAAACTCTAACCTGTTCAAGTACTTCACCTTCGAGTACAACCTGTTCAAGACAGGAAACAAAAAACAGAGTTTTGTCAGAATATAAGGTAAGATGAGCAAAGTAGAGATTCGTGAATGGTTTTTGGTTTCGTTAAGATAAAGGTGACTTCAGTTTTGTTATCTTACCCTCCGCCGAAAAGAAGACGACCAAAGGTGGCAAGAAAGAGTCTGGCTTGTAGACCTGGATGTACAAAATAGACAGCCTCCAGATTACTCCTGACGTTCATCGGAATAGCCTCGTAGACTGATCGGAGAGCGGTGATTCCGGGGAAATTCTCGCTTCTCTGAACACCGGTGTGCACGTACACAACCGAGAATGATTTATCCTCCAATTCAGGGAATATTTTCTCCTCCAAATATTCCTTCAAACCCTCACTACCCACAAGCCGAGCTAATCAACATGGAAACAACAACAAAATCAGTAAACCAAAACCATCCAAATTCAAGTGCCAAACCAAATTTAAAAAAGATAAAAGCTTACCAGGGTAGGATTTGCCAATAATGCGAAGAACCCTACGGCCACGCTTGTCTCTTCCATGGATCTTAAAGATGCCCAGTTTCTGGATGAGCTTTTCTTGGTCAGAAACGGAGAGAATAGTAGATGAAGACATGGTTGGATTTACCCTCAAAAGGTTTTGGGATTCGTTAAGGTTACTAAGTTATGACTTTTAACTACAGATGATGTAATTATATAGCAAATATGGTAAAGTATGAAAAGACGAGAATAGAGACAAGACTTATCCGAGATTTGGCCTTTGACGCCGCTTAATGGCATTGGGCGAGGACGTGAAAGTTTGGTATATTCCCAAGCATCTTCCGTTTAATGGATTGATATTGCACCGAGCACTGACTCAAAAACTCCGTCAAGTCTCGGATGTGTCACTCACTGACACGTATAGTGATGGACCATTATCTGGGCCTCTCTCTCTCGTGTTTTGTGTGTGCGAGTGCGAGCGTGACCCATTAAACAAACAAAATCATATGCATCACAATCATGGTGTCTTTTAAGCTGTATTAAGACAATTGGTTAGCATTAACTTGTTTTGGTGGTTTAACCTTGTCTTTGAATTCCACCTAACAATTACTTCTCACTCGTTCTAATTTATAACCAACGAAATCGTTATTTTACTGAAACGATAACTTAAAAATATTAACTTTATTTTAAATTATTAAATTTTCAAAAAAATTATTCCACCATTTAAAATAAAAGTCGTTTTAAAGGGATGCATACTTATTAAGAAAATTAATGAAATATTTGATATACCCTTATTAATTGCATGTTAAAGTGTCTTGAAAATCTAATTTGTGTAACTAGGATATGATAGAAATTCAAGGGTAATTTTGGAAGTAAAATTATAAGCCACTTATTTTGAATAATTAAAATCCCTCTAAAACGACTTTTATTTTTAATAGGAGGGAGTGATATTTTAAATTTTTATTTTTAAAATGATATTTCACTTAAATATTTAAAATAACTATAAAATAATTATATTATATTATATCAATGATTATTTAATATAACCAATATCAAATAATTATAGTTATTTAATTAATAATAAAATCATATATGACAAAAATAAAAAGAATATCCCATCAATAAATTATTCTAAAAATGTAAAGTGAATTAATTTATCTTTAATTTTTATCTAATATATTATTAGAAATAGTTAGTAATTTTAATAATACAAAATGTATTATTATTTAAAAACTAAATGAATAAATGAATAATAAATAATCTCAATCGGTCACAATTTTACTAATTCTACAAAGTAAAATTTTGGAAATATTATTTATTGATAAACACTCCTAAAATAACAAATTTAATTTTTAAAATTATTTTCGTCAGTATTTTACCACTATAATTAATAGACTGAAAGCTATAGAAATTATGTATTTCTTCATCTTTGTTTTCAAAAACAATTACTTAATAGATATTTATAAATTATGTGTAAAAAGATGTCAAATACAATTACTTGCGGAAATATCTTAATAGTGTCCGGTGGGTCATGCTCTTTGGATTATTGAGAATGGGACGCAACGTGCCATTCACGCCCATCTTAATGGAAATTATTAATTCAGATTGGGATTGATTGACAAGAAAGTTACCTTACGAGACACGTAAATAATAAGTTAGCTCTCAAGAATATTATTTTTATTAAATTTGTTAATAGTCAAATATAAATTATTTATTATTATTTTTAGTACTATTTTATATTATTAAAATAATAATTGCCGTATTTAAAATAAGGGATAAAAGTGATAATAAAAATAAAGATATAAATTTATTAAATTAAAAAATATAACTTTAACCAATGTCTAAAAAATATTTTTTAAATTTAATTACGACTGATATAAAATAAATTAATTTTTACATCTTATTAAGTATCAAAATTTAACTATTTTTTTAATTGAACCAAATATAAGTAAATTCATATATAACCAGAATATCATATTTCAACCCATAAGTGGATTTATTCATATCGAACTAGCTCCTCCTAAACTCGTAACTCATACGAAACTATTTGAGTCACTCTGACCCAAAATTTTGAATCTCTATTTGTTAAATTTCGCCAACTTAACGATGACACTAATGAAAAATTTTGAGGGACCATCGGAAGAAATTGACAAGGCATCGTATCTTAACCTAAAATTTTAATATAACCATATTTTTATATATAACTCAATTTATCTATATGTCTCTTTCAGACATGAGACAACTCTACTTATAAATTCTCAACATTAACAAAAAAATAGTACTCCCTCTGATTCATAATAAGTGTCTTTTTAAAAAAATCTTGATTATTCAAAATAATTATCGTTTACGACTTTTTATGCATATTTATAATTTTACTTCCAAAATTACCCTTTAATTTCTCTTACATCATAATTACACAGATTATACAGATTATATTTTCAAGGCAATTTAACATGTAATTAATAAGGGCATATCAGATATTTCATTAACTTTCTTAATAAACGTGTATTCCTCTAAAACGACTCTTATTATGAATCAGAGGGAGTCAAACTGACACGCTAAATAATTATGTAAATAAAATTACAATAAATACAAAAATAAAAATAAAATATAATTGAAATTTTAAAAATAAAATATATTTTAAAACTAAAATATAACGAAATATATCATTTCTTTATCCGTAGAAAAGCACCAATATTTAAATGATAAAAGAATAATAAAGCATAAAAGAATTATAGAAAAATCCCAATATTCAGATAATAAGAGAACAATAAAGTATCAAATAACTTGACTTTAACTCAACACGTAAATAATACTAATAAAATAATAAGATAATGCTAATAAAAATAAAATAGACATAAAAAATAATAATTTAAAAAAAGAGAAGAAAAAAAAGGAGAGGAAAAAAAAGGTACTTTACCTTTAAAAGTGGGATAAGGATGGAAGAACGTCCATTTTGAGGTGTGTAATTCCTCGACGAGTGGGGGGTGGGGGCAAGTTTGAGATTTCGAATAAAAGATAGTGTTGGTACAGTGAGTTTGGTAGTACCGTAAAAAGGACTTTCTCGTGCAGGTAGGTACTGACCATTTGTCCTTTCGAGTTGGGCATCGTCTCTATCGTCCACGCACTTTGAGACTCGTGGCTGCGACTGTTTGTTTCCCGAGAATCCGAAAGGACAGAAAGAAAGAAAGAAAGAAAGTAGAAGGGTTCACGTTTTCTTAGTGTGGTTACGTCACTTACCTAGTGGAGGGCGATTCTGGTCAGGTTTTACTTGCGCCAGATTCTCTGGTGTAGTTAGTGCAGCGAGTCCGTGAAGTTCCATTGCTTCGTGCTTTGTATAATAATAAAGTCATTAAGGGTGTGATTGAGTGGGTAGTGAATTATTAGATACGCAACGGTAAGTGTTTGGCAAACAGTTTGACTAAAAATTAACTTTTTGGTTATTTTAAAAAATTATTGAGTTGGTAGATGTTCTTCTGGCTTAAATAAAATCGCAGGTTCAAACCGTCCTTATGTATGCAGCTGTTTAAAATTTGAGGTTAGAGCTTTACCTCCCGCAAAGAACCTATCCGACTCGAGTAAGGATTAGTCTAAATATAGATGGCCAGATGGCTTAAAGGCATCTTCTCATAATTGAGACTCTCCTAAGACACCTCGTAAAAACTAAAAAAAAATTATCGATGTGTTTGGTGAATAACTTATTAGTTAGTTTATTTAATTCCAACAAGTTAATTTTTTAAAGTTTTATAAGAGGAACTTTTGAAGTTAGCTATTTGTTTAACGATAGTATTACCCTCTACTTTACTCTCTACTTTTACTCTGTGTATCTTTAAAGTTAACTTTTTTATCGTATTGAAGTTTGGAAGAATATAATAAAGTGGTTAATTAAACTTTTTAATCTTTATTTAATTTTATAATATTAGTTTACATTTAAAAAATCATAATATTAAGTTTTTGAACATAAAGAGTCACATCAAATTAATATTTTTAATATATAATTACTATATATCGTATCTGTGTGTCGTGTTATAATTATAGATATTTTAATTTATTAAATAATAAAATTCATAAATATTATATGAAAAATACTAATATGATGTAACTCATTTCAACATTCAAATTAATAAAGAATTTAACGTTGAACTATTATTATTATTATTTTTATTTTTATTAAAGTTATAAACTTAATTTTTGTGAATATCTAAAATCTAAATTCTCGTAAGAATATTTAATAAAATACTAAGAAATGTAATACTCATGCCTTTATAATTTTTTTGAAATCATATCCTCATAAGTTATTTTATACTAAACAACTAATTTTATCAAATATCTTTAATAAACAACTGATGTTATCCGCTAGTCAAATCAGCTGATATAATCAGCTATCAGCTACCCGCTAATAGAATCAGTTAACAGCTAATGCAATCCGCTGTTTGCCAAACAGCACCACCAATGTTCTACCTTTTATTATTATTTTAATATGGAAAAAAATCTTTATTCTTCAAAAAATTATGGATAAAATCTTTATACCCTTTTTAAATATAAATCACATGTTAATAAGGTTAGCATACTAGTTCCAGTTTAGCCATGTCCAACTCGGGTCAATGGTTTGAAATATGTCGAGCTTGACTTTAAATTACGTTATCTTAACTCATTATTTGAATCATGTAATTCGAACCTAATCAAACTTTAAAAATATAGATATATATCGAAACTTAATTTATTACAGTCCTTACACGTCGAACTTAAGTTTGATTAGGTTTGAATTACATGATTCAAATAATCGAGTTAAGATAACGTAACTTAAAGTCAAGCTCGATTAAATTTGTAAAAATTTATATATTATGATTTGTATTAAGAAAACATGCGCTTTGATTTGAAAATGAATATTGTGGTTAATATAAACACTACTATACTTAAAAGTGTTCCCCAAATGATACATCCCTAGTTGGTAGATTCTCTCCTAGTTTGTTCTAATTATTTGATTGATGAAATCATTTGAAATGCCATTAAAGCTTGCAATATACTCATAGTGATGGTTATGTACACATTCATTTTCTCTATAAGGTATAGTCAACGGATATGGGTTAACCAAGAAGTGCTTAATGCTGACTCTTTCTAATCACCAACTAATGCTTAAAGTAATAATAATAACAATAACGTACGGAAAGTATACTGATCATGTACTAACTTAGCATCATCATGCCATCTTTTTCTGGTCCACACCCACACCCACACCCACACCCACACCCGCACCCTGTTTTTTATAGTCAACCCTGTTTATCACGATCCTAGTTGACCAGAAAAGCCACAATGTGACTGCAAATAAATAGGGATGGTATTTGGTGTCGGGCCTAACTCATCCTAACTTGGGCTGAGATTAACAGGCTTAAGAGTGATTTTTTTTCAAAAAAGTTGTCACCGATTGGGCTTGGGCTTGGGCTATTTAGGTCTGTCCTGACCTGAAACTTGACATTATGCTGAAAGCAATGTTATTTTTCTTTTTTTGATTTTAAGAAAATAAAAAATCAGGTCAAGTTGAGTCAACTCATGCTCAGGCTTAGGCTCAAGCCCGACTACCTCGAGATGGACCCGGGCCTAGGCATAAGCTGTCGAAATGGTAATGGGTCAGGTTGAGTTATAAAACTAGTGAGTGGAAGATGAGATGAATAAAAGAAAAGGAAAAGGAAAAAATTATTGATATTTTGTTGGATTAAATTCTTTGATTTTTATATTATTTGATAAATTATTATTTTTATTAACATCCTCTAATTAAGCTTGGCAATTGGGTCAAGGTCTGATTCGACGCTGGTTGACCAAGCCTCTAAGCCTAATTTTCTAGGCCGATTAGGCCTCAGGCAAGACTTGGGCCAAGGTTGCCCAGGCCAAGCTAGGGTTGAGGCCGACGAGCAATGTAAAGGTGTTAATTTTAGCAAAAATAATGTCATTTTTTAATTATGTATGTATAATAGGATATTATTTTTTAATGCATAACAATATTATAAATTACTTATTGAATAAAGCTAGATACTAATAAACTTCTCTAAACTCCGCGTATCAACGAAATTTTTATTGTGTGTTATTGTATATACTTGTTGGATCATATTATAAGTTTAAACTGCCATAAATACACCAATAACTCACTTAAAACCTTAATACAAACTTTCTTTGAAAATAAAGGTACACTAAAACCTACAATGACCTAAATCATACTTAACTCTTAATAGTTAGTTAATCAAATAATTTATTTAAAACACATTATAAACTATCACTTATATCCAATTTTCTATAACTAACTACAAATTTCACCTTTGTAAAGATAATTGCATAATCGAATATGATTATATTGATAATCCAACGTTTTAAAAATCCGATCAATAGTTAAACTAATAAGACCAATTAATTAATAAAATAATCAAATTTTAAGAACAAGAGTTACTAAAATAAATTGAATAAAAAAGTCAAAAATTGACCCGAAAAGTTGGTTGGTTTAAAATTTTTTCTGTTAAACCGACGAAACTGATTAAATTTTTTAATCATTAGTAAAACCTGCAAGGATACACTTAGGATTGAGTTGGAATGAAGTTGTTGACAAAAAATAATAATAAAAAAGACAACTCATGGAATAATTTCTAACAGTATGAGCTTTGGGAGACTCATTGTTCAAACTACAACTCATCAATACGATGAAAACTAAAATGACCCATGAAATAAATGAAAACTTCCCATGAAGTTGGATTAGCAAGTTACTTATATAATTGACACTGTGAAGGAAAGAACAAAAACCAGATAAGAGGGGGGCTTGAAGAGAACAAGAAAAGGAAAGAAATGAAAAAGACTGTTACAAGGACATAAAAGCTGGCCGAGGACATGAACAGCACCTTCCCTGCAAAACAAGAATAGTGTAAGATTGCTTCTGCACATAAAAAGGAAGAATTCTAATGAAATTTGAGGATTGCTTTTCAGTCATTCATTGCCGTAGAGCATGCAGAAATACGAGATGTCAGGAAAATCATTCTAAATTTTGACAGAAAATGTGGGAGGACCACCTTCTTATCTCACAAGAATCTATACATATCAAAACAGCTGAACACAACACATGAAAAGAGTAGTAGTTGAATAGTAGAAGACTGTATGTTTGGAGAAGATTTAAAAGATGAAACTAGAGAAGATAACAAGTCCTAATGAAACAGAAAAGAACAGTTCAATCTCAATACTTGAGATTGCCAAGGGTTCAATGACCCTCATATTTATAAATTGCGAAAATACTATCATAACGAAAATCCATGAATCAATTTCAGATCATGCTAGTCCAGTTGCCCAACATACTTCAAGTCTTCAAATTTAGAAAGTTGAAATGGTATCATTCCATGAACTATGCTTGTCTTATCAAGTGATTGTCTTATAAGTCAAAGTCCTATGAACAAAACAGGGAAACCTTCATACTGATATCTAGCAAAGCACATACACCTATGGGATATTTGGATGATATGCCAGAATTATTTCCAGATATTACACCAAGCTCAGTAACATATAAAACTAGTTAGAGTTTGCACCTATAGACATCAACTGCATTCTCATGTGTTCAGATAGGCAGACATTAATAATCAAATAAAGTTCCCTCAACAGCAATAGAATCAGACCCAAATATCCTCAACATCTTGAAAATTGATTAAACTGAGGTATAAACCACAGTTTCTGAATCCAACAAATGCAAATTAAGCTCACAAGACAATATAGATGTAAACTCACAATTCAATTTGTTTAGGACAGGGAATCCAATTTAAGTGGTCATTGAGAATCACCCTTCAATTCATCTGAGTCTGAATCACTTGCATTGTAACCTAGAAAGAATTGCCCAACCAAGCTTACAATACCAAGAATCATAGGAATGTAGACAAAAGAAGCGATGATGGTGATAAGGCATATCAAGCCTACCTGGATGCTTATCACTAACTTTCCAAACCGAAGATCGAGTCCTTGATGCCCTTGTAATCCATAATCTTCCCTGCAACCTCAACATGTTACACCAGAAACAATCATAACAATATCAAAAACGAAGAGGAGGAAGAATGTTAAGCAAGTGAAAAGCCCTCATACAAGGAACAACGCAAGTATAGTAGAGTCAAACACTAATGCTATTTGTTCTTTTTCTTTCTAGAGTTTGACTCTTCAATCCAAACTCAAACCCTAATTCCTCAACATCCCCAGATCATCAAATTGTGCAAAGAAAGTTCTAAAGACAATGGAAAGAAAAAAAGAAGAACTGCAGCAGCAAAAGGCGAAACCTTTTGGGCGTCTCTGGCAATACCATAACCGCTATAGTACATTTGACCCACCAAGACCTGCATGTTGATATCTCCCGCTTTAGCTTCTTTAAGCGTGTCTTTAAACCACCTTTTAACACAGTCCGACACAACCTCCGACAAAGGAACGCGGATGTTATTCTTGTTGCTATTGTTATTGATGTTGTCGATATCTGAGCTGCTCTCCATCTTCTTCTTTGACTTCCCCGGTCCTAAACACTGATTTGGTGATCTGGGTTTTGGTTGTTGAGGAGATTTCAGATGCTCTGCAAGATTTAGGAGCTTCCCTGTAGCGCCAAGCGATTTTCCCATAAAAAATGAACACACAAACACACAAAAGAATTGATTTTTATAGTTGTAATCAACGAAAAATTCTACTCTTATGTTCCTAAATACGTACCTCTTGTACCTTTCACTTTCTCTCCCTTCCCTAATTTATGAAGAACTTTCGTTTGTGGCTCGAGGATTTAGGAGTCTCAGAATTAAGGAGGGTTTACAGTTTAGATGGAACCGAAGCTTTACAAAGCAGCTCTTTTACAGGAAGCAACCGCAGGGAAAATCAAACATGGAAGTGCCCTACGATGTCGTTTTCTTTTTTTTTTTGGTTATATTTTTAAAAATTATAAAAATATACTATCTATATTTATCAAGTATTTTAAAAAATTATATTAAATTAGGTAAAGATTAGGTTGAATTTGAAAGTGAACTGAATTTTATTAAAGTGAATTGAAATGTATTTTAATAAAAATACTTTATAATATCTAGTTTTTTATAATTAGATCTCGGAGATTAAGGGGACGGTTGGTTCTTACGGAATAATGGTAATAAAAGTGAGAATGAATATAATAAAAAATGAGAATGAATATTTTCTTAAGTTAGTAGTCTAATTGGCAATATAAGTAGCAATATAAGTCCTCTTAAGTATCTATTAATTAAAGAGATTATAAATTTTTAGTAGTGTTAGGAATTATAATTTAATTAAAATTATTAAAGAGATCAAATAATTGATAGCTAAAACATATTAAAAATTGCAAATAATAATTATTTTTTTGACTAATAATTAAATTAAATTAGTTTTAATTTTGAGTCATTATTTTATTAAATGATTTATTTAAAATAAGTAATTGGAGTCCTCGCTTAATACTTACCATATGGGAAGTAATGGGAGTAGTAAGTTTTTGGCTAGACTTCAGGTAAGATGTAGTTAGGAGAAAATTCCCGCGATAGACGCCTAAAATCGTAGGATTGTCGTATTTTTAAGGTCGCCCAGTGAAGACTCCTAACGTGAATAACGACTAAAGAACCGATCTTTACAAGATGTAAGGTAATAGCAGATTTGGTCAACCATCAGGTATGTCCTTGTTATCTTGTATTGTAATTCTATTTACTTAAATTTTCTGCGTGCTTTTTTTCCCCCCTTCTTGCATTACAATTTTTCTGTCACATTTGTATGTGTATTTACAAAAAACAACCTCTCTATTATATAGGAGTAAGGTTGCATACTATCAAATCTTTCCAGACCTCGCTTTACTGCGAATCTTCGGACTGAATGTAACGATGACGAAGAAGAAGTAATTTTACAAATTAAAAGTTTATCTAACGAGTAAACAAACTATTTTATTGACTAAGAGCGTATTTTGAACCTCTGAAGTTACAATTCCCAACGTTTAAAATATTCAAATTGAAACTCCAACATTTTGGTTCAAATTAATGGGATTATAAAAATCAGCTGACCCAGTTGCTAGGAAAGTGGATTTGTGGTTGTCATTTTGGGATCTTCCCAAATTGGGTATCACTAAAAACAAAACCTTTTCAATCTGATTGGCTACAACCAATCCATGAAGTGGATGGATTGACCTCTTCACCGTGATCTTTTTGGTTGGTTTAATATGGAAGAAGTAGTTGGCGGTGCTTAATTTGCTATCAACAATAGAGGATAGGAGATATGCATAACAAGGCAATCCTTTCTTATCGGCATAGCATATCCTTTAGATATGTACAGGGAACTTTCTTCCTATGTTCTGATAACCTTTCAGAATTCTGCCAACCACGTTGTATAATCTTTTATACAAATAAAACAATGATCTCGAAACTTGGTTTTCGGATTGGCAATAGACCAGGTAACACCTCAACTCCATAAGGCCTGAACTCGAGCATGTGAAAGAGGTTTGAGGTTTAAAAGGCGGATCCAAATCTAAATTTGACCAAGTGTCGGATAGTCTAAACAGGATGTCCGACTCAAGTCTTGAATATTCTTTTTTGTGTCTCAGCTCAAACTAATCTGTATCTGTTGAGTATGGGCTGAGTGAGACTAGACCTGGGTTTTTCTTTGCAAAGTTTACTTGGGGGTTGATAGTCTTTGTTCCATGAGACTTCATTACATCCATAGCCAGTAACTTCTATGAGCTCCTCACGAGGTATTAGATCGACCCTTGCATTACTTGATCATAAGCAGTTGCACGGTCTGAAGCAATTTTCTCATACTCCACTATTGCAATGCAATGTTTATTCTCAACTTACCAGTAATCTTTACAAGAACATTGACCCTCTGTAAAACAATGAAACCTGTAGGTATCTGTCACAATTATCCCCCTGCCTGTAGTTCTGGAAATAATCTTTATAAATTCATGACAATCACCACAAATGCGAAGGTTTTTTACAACTCTAATCACATCCTTTGGAGCTGTACTTAATAATCCGAAAGCAACGGCCAGTTTCTCACTGAGATAACAAAGGAAATGCTCCTTCTACTCCTCCTCTATGTCAAAAAGCACACAGTCAGTTGTAGGGACATAACCTGATGATTTCAAGTCCCTACTCAGTTCATCAATTTTTTCATATATCTTCTCTGAAGAGGGGTGGCAATTGTCACCGACAAGGAACATGTGAACAATTCCTCGCACTTCAATCCAACTACATCCATGTACTTTCTGGATTCCTTTCTCCTTCATAATCATCCTAATGGTTGAGGCATCATCCCACTTCTTGCCTGAGGAATATATATTCGACAGGAGGACGTAATTTCCTGAGTTCCATGGTTCCAATGTAATTAGTTCTTTCAGTACATATTCTGCCAACTTCATGTCACGATGTAACCTACATCCACTTAGCAAAGCTCCCCAAACAATAACATTGGCCTTAAATGGCATACTTTTGATCAACTGATGAGCTTCGTCCAACAAACCGGCACGACCAAGAAGGTCTACCATACATCCATAATGCTCAATTGTTGGGGTCAATGCGAAGACACGACTCATGCTATCGAAAAATTGACGACCATCTCCAAGCAAACCAGCATGACCGCATGCAGAAAGTAACCCAACAAAAGTGTTATCATCAGGTTGAATTCCAAGTTTCCCCATTTGGCCAAAAACTCCCAACACAGTTTTCACATGTCCATTCATGGCTAGACCCGATATAGCAGCATTCCACACTACTCTGTCCCTATTCTTAATCCCTTTAAAAACTTCCCAAGCTCTAGTCATGCTACCACATTTTGCATACATGTCAATCAATGCCGTAGCCAAAACATGATTAGCCAAGAACACATTTTTATCCGTCAAATTGGTAACCCATTCCCCATATTCTAGTGCCCCTAAACTAGCACAAGCACAAAGAGCTCCAACCATTGCATAACAATCAGGTCTCAAGTTCTCATTCAACATCATGCGAAAGAGCTCCAGTGCTTCGTTAGGCATTCCATTGGAAGCGTATCCTTGAATCATTGCACTCCAACAAACAATATCCTTCTCTCGCATCCCATCAAATACACCACGAGCTTTCTCCATACTTCCACACTTGGCATACAAATCCACCAAAGAGGTATTCACGAACACATTCCTACTCATCCCAAACTCTGTTATATACTCGTCTATCAACTCCCCATTTCTCAAATCCCCAACTCGAATGCACGCAGACAAAACCCGGACAAGTGTGAAACTATCAGGCCTCAAACCCATCTCCAATAACCTACGGAACACATCAATAGCCTCTCTGAACTTTCCAACACCTATAAATCCAGTTATTACCTCAGTCCACGCCAAAACACTCTTCTCCGGACATTCATCGAACACTTCAAAAGCATGTTCCATAAGCCCACATTTAGCAAACAAGTTGACTAAACCGACATTAACGAGGACATTGTAACTAAAACCCATTTTAACTACAAGGTTGTGAATCTTCAGGCCCAACTGGAAGTCCAAAAGCTGAGCGCAAGCTCTGAGGACAAATGAGAAAGTGAGGTCATTTGGTAAGAAACCTTCGGTTCTCATAGAGTGGTAAAAGTCTACGGATTGTTGGAAACAACTGTTAGTAACCAAACCACGAATCATTGTATTCCATAGGAAAATGTTAGGATGTTGGATGTGGGCAAAGACAAGACGAGGGTAGCTGGTGTGACCCATGACTAAACTGGAGCGCAGGACCACGTTGAGGATATATGTGTCGTGGTGGAGACCGTGTCGGAGGAGAGCTGCGTGGACATGTTTTACTTGTTTGAGACAGGTGAAGGTGAAGTCTTGAAGGAGTCGTTTCTTAATGTCCAAAGCTTTGTGAAGTGAAGAGAATGACGTGTTCATGAAAATGCTCATCAACCAACCGTCTTCAGAATTCAGAATTCAGATGGTGCTGAGCAGCAGACACAATGAAGCCTTGGGTTGATGGTACATTTTGTCTTCATTGTGAATTCCCACATGCTTCCTCTTCATCTCCACGTTCATTCATGTTCTAAACCAGACAAACAAACACCTGTCCACATTTGCTACAAAGGAACGGTTGTCACTCCAATCCTCCCCACTGCTCCCAATTGGGTTCTGTCATCATTTCTTCTACGGAAATAGTCCATGGAAGTGGTCCAACACTGGCAGATTTTGGCTCGAACTGGACTGCTCATTGTGGCTGACAGACGTCGGAGTAGGGAAGGTTTCCAGACTCTACCACGTGGGAGTGGCGACGTGCTTATGCCTAACTTTTTCTTGGATTGATAAATTAAATTAAATCTGATTAAATTTAAATATGTAAACCTAAAATTATATTTAATAAAAAAATTGAATTAAATAATTATAAGCAATTGAAATTTTTAAAATTTTTAAATAAAATTTTAATATATAATCTCTCAGATTAAGTCTTTAAAAATTTTTATTTAATTAAAAATTTTATAAAAAACACAAATAATTTTTAAATTAAAGTGTATTATTAAATTATTAGATCAAGAAATTAAATTGATTTAATAATATAATTTATTTAAATATATAGTTAATTGTTTATTATTTTTAAAATGATTTAATATGCATTAAATTTAAAGTTTAAGAAAATGAGAAAATGATTAATATTATTGTAACATGTAATGAAACTCGTCATATGAAAATAAGATTTTAAGCATTACAAGGAAAAATGATTAAAAAGCTCCTCATATAATAAATTA
>JAOSBP010000005.1:980881-1001575 GCA_027563825.1 Erythroxylum mucronatum
ATTAAGTTTTCTTCAAGAAGGAATTAACAAAAAAGTTGACACAATTCAACCCCCCCCCCCTTCTTGTGCATTGATTATCTGTGTATTAACGTATGATTCACTTCACACTTATGTTTTCAGCTGTAAGAAATGTCGTGAACTTCTTTGTCTCTTCTCTCTGTCTTCGACAGCTATCAACATTATCACACACTTCACTTCTGTCTTCAATCCTTCTTGCATTCTTGTAGTATCTAGGTTGAGATGTTGGAGTATTCGTGATTTTATCACATGTATCATTGGCAATCATGTAGTCTTTTCTATATGTACATTATTAAATTGTCATTTTGAGTAAAGTTTTCTACATAAATGTTTTAAATTTCGACTTCCAATTCCTAATAGGTGCATGACATATAACTGCGCAACGTATAATATTTTATATTAGGAATGGGATAAACTCATTTTCATCTACATTTTTTAATAAAAAGACATAATATTAATGTTAATCAACTTCAGTAGTGCAGTAACAATGGGAGTTTGAAGGATATCAGAGTATTTATATGACTTGGAATCAAATGATAGCCATATGAATGTATGGAACTGCATAATGCAAACAAAGAATTACAAGAAATATGATGGCGTAATTGAGGAAAAGTTATCAAATTCATTATAGAATTTAGGTGGCTTCAATCACGGACAAACTACAAACAGCAACTCCTAAGGGAGGGGTAAGTATGTCGGGTTGTAATTTGGTCATGGTCCATGTTCGTGCTGTACACGTGATGGCCTGGGTTGTATTGTATTCACAACAAAACTTCAGATGGATGCTGATGAAGATCTTTCATGTTGTTGTTGAAGATGGTGGTCGATCACTTTAGCGGTGGAATCGAAGACGAGTTTGGCAGGCGTTCTGGCGATACTGCTGGCGACATTCATTCCGTTCAAGGTGCAGATGCCCTTGCTTCGTCCAGGGATATTATTGCATGGGTTGGGACTTGAAGTTATAGGACCATTTTTCGGCAGAGATTGTAAAACTAATCCTCGTTGCTTCCAGTACTCCACTTGGACTCCTAGTGGCCTCATTTCGGCTAGTTGAAAAGAAGCCAAGAAGATTAATGAAATGAATAGCAATCCCAAGATGGTTTTATGGTTACAGCAGAAGGCCATCTCTTCTTCTTTGTTTTAGTAATTGACGAGCAGAAAGTGACAGAAAATTGTTATTACTCTATGCGGTTTCGACCACAAGAATTACAAGGAAATCAGGTTGTGCATGGCTTGGCAATGAAGATGAATCTTAAGACATATATATATATATAGAGAGAGAGAGAGAGAGAGAACTAGGTTTGAGCTTTGACCGCTACCTCTGCATGGGCTTACTAATTTCTAAGAGTTTGACTAAGTCATGTGTTTGAAGGTTGAAAGGAAAGGCGAATTAATCAACACACGGTAAATAGCTTAGACCAGTACCGTTACGTAATTGGTACCTGACGGAGTTTTAATAAAGTAATTATCGGCACTTTGGCTACTATTTTAGGTAATTTTTTAAATTTATAAAATAATTTTATTTTTTTAAATTATAAAATAGTTAATTATTATATTATAAAATTGTACTATATACTTTTAATTGTATCTTCAAAAATTATAATAAAACATAATAATCACAATTAATATGAAATAACAATAATTTTTAAATATTTTACATATAAATAATAACTACGATTTATATAAAAAAAGACAATTATTATCATACAAATATAAAATTAAGAACAATACAAAATATTTAAAAAATTACAATTTTAATTTTCATTATATAATAAATAATAATTACATCAAAATATCCAATAAAAATAACAATAAATATCCTTAGCTCTCAAATCATTACAATTTATAATAAGAGCTCGATAAAGAAATAATCACGTAGAATTGAAATATGAAACAAAAACATATATTATTTAATTTACTATCAATTAAATATATTATATTTAATTAATTAAAATTAATTATTACTAAAATTATAAATATCTTAATTTAATTTATATTAATAATTTAATAATTATTAATAAATAAAATTAAATTAAAAAATATTTTTAAATATATAAAATTCAAATAAAATTTGATTTAATATTTAAAAATATATAAAATAAATATTATTTTATAAATAATAATTTTTAAATTATTTATTTTAAAAATAAAATATTTTTATTAGTACTTTATTAATAAATATTATATAAAATATTAAAATAAATTAAAATAAAAAATTATTTTAAAGTTTTATTTAATTTATAATGATTATTAGTAACAAAAATATTTATTTTTATTTTAAAAACAAAATTTAAAAATTCACAATAATTATAAAAGTTTAAGTAAATAAAATAAATAATTAAAAAACTTTGAAAAAAAGAGGGGGGAAGGAGAGGGAGGAGGGAGGGAGAGTTTAAAAAGTTTTGAAAATTTTGCAAAAAAATCTCCTTATTTTTTAAAATTTTCGGTATCGGCCAATATTTGACAAGTATTTTAAATACCGGCTAGTATCGATCGGTATTTAAACCCGATACAACCAACTCTCTGTTTCATATTAATTTTGGTCCAGTACGGAACGATATCCTAAACCTTGCTATTTATGCTTAAGATTCTTCATTCATTAGGATTATTGAAGTTGTTTTTCATCTATTAGAATTATTGAAGCTGATTAATTTAATGTTTTAAAAACCAAACCGATCTAATTGATTTAATAATAAAAATTTTGAACTAACAAATTTTTTAGTTCAATTTTTAATTTAATTTATTTAATAATTTTTGTTATTAAAAATCAATCAGTTTATTAATTAATCGCCTAGTTTTTATAAACTAATTAATTTTTATTTAACAGTCTCTTTTTAATTAAAATTTAAAATTTTTAATAAATAAAACCATTTAAAAAAAAGAGCCCAACACTGATTGGTCGAAGAAGCCTGACTCGTACAAGAGAAACCCACACCCAAGCTAACAAACAAGTTCAGACTGTTTTGGATAAGACCGAAGTTTGAACAGACTCCACCTCGAGCCCTGTTATTAATGTTAGGATATATGTTATATATCTAAATAATTAGTTTTTGCATTATTTATTAATTGGACATATAAAATATTAGTTGAATATTGACTTGATTCAAAATGAGGTATTTGGACAATGGTAACCATTGTGATAAAATTCTATTTTAAGTGAGCCTCTTTGTTAAAGTTGGAATCTCAATATTTGAAGGTTTGTACACATCTCCTATCTATTATTGACGTCTATCTCTAACGTAAGTGTGCGGTAATAGAGTGGAAGTTAATTTCTAATGTAAGTGAGTGATAACAGATGAGTAATGTCTTGCCCACTAAAGAGCGTTTGCTAAGCCGACGCATTCCCCTCAACGCAAGCTGTCGGTGCGGTTCTGGTCTTGAAGATGTCAGTCATGCTCTGCTTCATTGTGTCGTTGCTAGATCCGTGTGGGATCAGTGGGGTAAGGGCGGTGATTTACTTGCCTTGCCCTTTGATGAGTGCTTCACTCAATTTGTGGCCGCTTGTGATAGAGCTACTGTTGAAGAATTTTGTGTGATTGCTTGGGAACTCTGGTGGATGCGTAATCAACTGCTCTGGAGCAACACGTCTTACACTGTGGATTTTATCCTTTCACAAGCTGTTGGTTTTTTGCAGGAATGGCAAGCCGCTAATCTGCACCCTCCCCCTTGTCCGTCGGTTGCTCATATCGATGACGCTGTTCGGTCCCCAGTGATTTCTTGGCGCTGCTTTGTTGATGCAGCCATCTTTACCGAGCATCGTCGAACTGGTTGTGCCGCTGTTCTTTGTGATCCGCATGGTCGTTTTGTCCAAGCTTTCTCTTCTGTTCGCAATGGTGTTCTCCTTGCGAGTCAGGCCGAGGCTGTTGCTTTACGCAACGCTTTACAATGGCTTGTCAGCACTCATCCAGGCCCCGGTATGATTTTCATCGACGCTCAATCCCTATTTCTTGCTCTTCACAGAACTGATTCGGAGGACCTTTCTGAAGTTGGTTTACTTGTTGATGAATGTAAGTCTTTGTTAGCTTCTCGTCCCGACATTCGCGTTTCTTGGATTCGTAGAACTTTTAATTCTGCAGCGCACTGTTTAGCTTGGGCTTCTTTTTCTTTTAGTTCCTTCACGATTTGGAACAACATTCCGAAGTGTATTCGGTTTCTTTTTGCTTAATTGAATCAGTAGTTTTCCCCTCAAAAAAAAAAAACAGATGAGTGGTGTGTGTGTTGCATTTGGAGGGATGTGCGGGCATTAAAGTGACGTTGGGTGTGGAGCTTTTAAAGAAGGTTTTTGTGCGACAGTGTTTTTGGAGTATTGGTGCAAGTCTATATATCTACATTGAATATTTATGTTGAATAATACGTTCTCTCTTGGAAATCAAAAGACCTAGACCTATTGGCATTATTCGTTTCACGCATATCCAAAGAAGCATTAAATACCTTATTGCTTACATGACTATTATGTAAACATCGAGAAGCAACTTATGTGTGTTGGGTGTTCTGGTCTTTATATGCCGTGGGTTTTATAAAAGGAGGTATGGGTGTTAATTGGCTTAAGGTTTTTGTTTGGAGAGACAAGTTGCAATGAAGGAAATCTCGTATGGGGGTAAGCTTTTGATTTTTCCATATCTTCTTAAAAATAATGTTGCTGGAATTTTTCAATGGTGTGGCAGAGGTGGATTTGGTATGGGTAGTATCAACGGCAGCTGCAACTTGGTTTTAGAATGTGCATGAATCAGCCTTTTTTGTGTGAACAACTTTCTAATCTATTTCAGAGGAGCTGAACCTATAGGGAATTGTCTTCTTTTTCTCAAAGTGTATTATTATTTTGTTCTTAGCTGATTGATCACTTGAGTTGTTTATTTCTTATCTTTATTACCAAATATTGTTGAGAAAATCTTCTGTTGAGGTTGGTACAAGACGGTCGTACTATTTGGTTGATTGAGAAAATCCTTTGTTGAAGTTAATACGAGGCGGTCGTACTATTGGGTTGAAATTCTTTCACAAGAAATGAAGTTAAGGGATAGTGTCAAAGGTTAAGTGGTGTCGGCTCAGTAAAGCCTTAAGTAAAACTATTATACTTCGGTGAAAGTGATTAAGCTGGGTAAGAACCCCACAGACGTAAACAAGGTGTGCCGAACTACGTTACTAAATTTCTGGTATTTTTATTATTTCGGTTTAGCTAGTTTTAGATTTTATTGGTGTCAAAGAAATTTGCGGATAGTTTGCGAAATAATTAACCCTCTCGGTTTTTTCAATTAAGGTTTGATAGGATTCCGATCAGACTTGAGAAACCTTTTCAGGTTCAAGTCTGACCCTAACCCGACCAATCCCATTGTCCAGTCTAACAAAGCTAAGCTTACTTCAACCAACAGAGCTACTAAAGACGGTGTTGTATTATCATTCCTTTAACTAGATTACACACCGTGTATGAATAATGTAAGTAATGCCCTAACAATTGACCCACATCTTTAATATGTACTATCAAGAGGTATTTCTCTAACTAAAGACAATTTTGTCAAATTAAAAAAAAAATGTAAGAAGGTCAAGTAAAGGTTGCAATTTTCTAGCCAAAAGCTAAGGCCTTGAATCGTTTTTGTTCACCAAATCAGCACCACTAACATATTTAGCAACGAATGAGATTAACCTGAAAGGAGCACCAACCAATGGAGCATCTGAAAGTGGGACAGAATCATTATCATTGCTCTCCACAACTTGTGACTCCAAATCCACAGTTTCATTATCATCCAGCGGAATCTGCACAATTTCTCCAGAGTCAACATCTGGTAAGTACCGGACTACAGAATCGGCCTCCGGTTCTAAGAGCTCTAAGTTATGGCCCAACACTGCCCTCTCACTTGATTTGTATACTAGATCAGCTACACTGGCAATTTCATGGTTTCCAGCCATAGGGCCATTTCCAATGTCTGATACATGTCCAGCTGCTTTATTTTGTTGCTCAAGTTTAATATACAGCTCATTCACCTGAGAATTTACATAATTGAACTTTAAAAGTCAAAAGAGGCGCCCTCCAGGTGCAAAGTAAAGTAAAAAACAGATACATGCATGAAATTTACTTGAACATGGGGCACATGCTAGGCAACGGCTGATAATCCCTCGAGAATAATACACATTCACTTGCACAACAATGAAATAAGATTATAGAAAATTCAAAATGTAAATATACCTTCTCAACGAGGTCTGAATTTTCGGTTATCAATTTTTCAACCAATTGACTAGCTGCTTCAATCTGGGAGTTCAGGTCCTCAATCTCGGAAGCAGACTACGTCAGAGATGGAGAGTCATTAAGCATCAACAGTTTTCCAGCCAAACCCACATCATCCGATGAAAATAACAGTAACTATGTAAAATGCTGACAACGACATTATATGGAGCAAACCTTTCTGAGTTCATCTGATAGGTTGGTAGAGGAGACACTTGTCTCAAGGTTCTGAATCTGAGAATGGCGACCAGAGATTTTTTCCACCAGTTGTTGGTTTTCATTTAAGAGACTGTTCCTAGATTCCTCCAACTCCACCACCTGCCAAGCTTTGGTTTAATTCCATATCAGGAAATACAAGAACAAAGTATGAAGCAAAGTGATGACATATGATGTACACAACTCATGATGCAATCCACTGCAGGATACACATGCAAATAACCATTAACTTTTAAGATGAAGAAGAATAGAAGTTGATATAAATCATGAAGATATATGTTAGAACAGACGGAACTGAAGCATTTTTCTAAAGAAGATAAATAAAGCTCTATACCTGCATTCGAAGTCTTGTCAGATCAACATTTTGTCTAGCAATAGCATCAGTCGCTGTATTCTGCGTAATTGGTGAGATTTTAAAATGCCAAATATAGATGAAAAAATTTTACAGGTTTAACAAAACAATTAACTTAAGCAAAGAAGCTAAAGAGAAAAGTTGAAAACATATAAGCAAACGCTGAAAATGACAATCAATAATTTCCCTTTTTCCTTCTCTCTACAATTACAGTTTATATAAGTAAATACTTGACACATCACCATTCAATTCCCAAAACCAGTTAGCATGAGTGAAATAGCAGACGTCTTCCTCAAGATGAATCAAATCTCGACCCCTGTGCACCACAAGGCTCAAGAAGCTTGAGAAATCCCCTACCAACCGGATCTCAGAGGATTAAAACTGAATGATCCTATTAGCCAAGTTTCTTACGGGGAATCTACATCAATCTCAAACAGCCTATGTATAAGTTCAATACATGTGATCCAATACAAATCACTAAAATGCAGATCAGGCAAACAGAAAATTGGACTAACAAAGAAGGGAAAACCGTCAAAACAAAGACGAAAAAGGGTTTACCTCTTTTAAATTCCGATAATCTTTCTCAACTTCCAGTTCTTTAACTTGTTGTCTTAAGCTTTCCTGTAAAGCATGGCACGAGCTATTAGAAATTGAGAACCATATTGCTAACTACTGGAGGTGCATCTTAGGCCTAATAGACAAACAACTAAGAAATACGAAAATGTGTAATATTAATCAAATCTCGCCTCCAAAATAGCCTAAATTCGTCCATACAATTTAATCTACATTACATTTGAACTCATCTTATAAGGTGCAAGTATCTTGAGATACCTGCATGAAATGCTCAACATGCAATTGGCAAAATGATAAAAAGAAAATTGACCATGGGCATAGAATGAGACGGGTGAATATTTCACTAAGAATTGTGATTACCTCATCTTGAAGCCATGAATGCTTTTCACCCTGCAAGTGGATAATCTTCAACTCTAGTCCAGACTGTAAATAATTATGTTACGCAAGCGTGTGAATTAGATGAAGGTTCACTTGCAATGTACAATAGAAATGCAATTCAGTAACTATTATCACCTCTTTTTGCTTGTGTGAATCATTATCAATTTTCAATTGCTTAATTGTCTCCTCAAAGGTAGCCTGTAAAGTACCACGAAATAAGCTTTTCTCTTGCATATGGTATAACACAAAGGAAATGAAAAGTATGCAACATAATTAGACATACTTTTTCTTATTTCATTTTTCAAAATTTTTTGAGAGGAAAGTCGGCAGAGCAACCGGAAATAAAAAAAGTATTTACCAAATTGAAAGATGAATAATAGGAATGAGATCAAATTCAACCTACCTTTTCCTGCATGAATGAATCATTTGTGCTTCTCAATTGTCTGACAGTGTCTTCTAAGGTGGCCTGTAAAAGCATTGTCCAAGAATAAACCTTCTTATATTCAAACAATAGATGGAAGCAGAATATGTACATATCAAATAATAATGGCTACTATATGATCATGTGGTTTCAAAATTACCTCTTTCTGTGAGAATTTCTCATTTTCATCTTGTAATTGTTTGATTGTCTCTTTTAAGGCATCCTGTAAAATGAGGTAAGTTATGTAGTGCTTCTAAAATGGCCCAAAACAAGGAAATAAATTTAACATCACGGCAAGTAAGCTGGAGAGATTCTGTGCATCAGTAATAGTTCATCACATTTCACATATCCAATTTCACAAATATATTAACTTTATGGGTACCTGTTTCTGTGAAAGTAAAATATTTTCATTTTGCAGTTGTCTTATTGTGTCTTTTAATATCACCTGTAAAACCAAGCAGAAGTATTTCACTCTCAAAATGAATCTTGGACCAAATTATGTGCTTCAGAAGGAATAAAGAGGGGAAGACGCAAGATATGAATTTAACAAATCACACAAGTAACCTCTCTTTGGAGCCATTTCTGCTTCTCAGCCTCTACTAAGCTGGACTGCAAATAGGATGTTGAAAATGTCAGCAAACAATTAAGGTTCTGATAAAACCAACTTGGAGCAGCATGTCAAGAAACTTGATGATGGATACAAGTAACAAAAAGGATCCCGAGTATCACTCACTCTTTCCTACCATCACATGATTATTGTATACAAACTGAAAACCAGCATCCTGGGGTGGAAGTTTTAGAAGGCATGGCAACCTTGAGAAGGAGGTAATTGTGTCTTAGAAACATATAGCATATTGCTTTACCGATTTATCATAACGGTCAGATAGATGCTGCAAATTCTTTTGAATTAACAACTTGTATTATGGACCATATCATAAATTCAACACAAATTCAAAAAACATTGTGCTGCTTTTGTCAATCTTGCTCCAACAATGTTCCCCAAAAACATATCCAAACAGGCCACAAAATGATGAAATTGGTGCTCCATATAAATGGCTTGAATGATAGATATACTAGAATGCAACAGACATTGTATTAACGAATAAAGAATAAAAGTGGGCAGCGGCTATTCAAAATTACTTGTAATCATTCTTTTAGCCCTCTCACATGTCACCTCACAACAAATGTGTTGAACTTTCCTTTACTTGAATAGCTACTGACGCATATATCGTAATGAAAACTGCGGTGAACAAAATAAGAGTAAACAAAAAGAAGGAAATCATTATCTTGTTTAACCCTGTTCTGAACACTTGTTGGAGGCATGTGTTACCTGATAATTAGCAAGCACATAACTTAATTTACGGTCAACCTCGAACAACAAACTAAACCAAGATGGACACACCGATCAAGTTTCAGGATTCCAAAGACAACAGATGGACAATTTACTAAGCACGAACTAGTTCCAATCTTGATTCCATCGCATGGAACCAAAGGAAAAGGTAACAAATCAAATTAATTTGAACTTTGCTAGAGCAAATCGCGTGAGCAACAACAAAAAGGGCTAAATCGAGTTCAAGAACTCACGTTTTCGATTCCATTGGGGGGCAGCTGATGCTCATCGACATTTTCAACATCAGAAAGAGCAGGAGCTTGTTCGTGATTATGATCATTCTGGCCATTACCAACCGCTGAATTATCGTCGGCAGTTTTGTTTTGCTTGTTTTTCTTTTTCTTGTTTCTCTTCTTCTTCTTCTCATCCTCCATTTCTTTTTCCCGCTAATTGAAGCGCCACACGTTTTCAAGATCCGAACACCAACAACTTCTCACATTCACCAAACTTTCTCACCGCTGCCTGACAACACACGTAAAACAATTCAAATCAGAATTCACCGTATCAACATTCAGATCTAACTCGAATACGACTCCCAATAAACGAACCAGAACACTGAGACGGCATGTGAAAACCTAACCCTAACACCAAACCTGTCACTTTCACTTGGATCATTCATAATCCCACATTTCAAATTGCTCGTGAAACTGATACAATAATTCAAAAAAACATACAAGAAAAGGACCATCCGAATACGTACTACGAGCAAGGTTTCGATTACAAAGAAAGGAAAGTCTCTGTAAGATTTAGTTATTTCACAGGTCGAAACTATGGCGCCTTCTTCTTCCTCCTCTCGCTCTCGCGCCTTTATTCCGAAATGCTCTAAAAACGCTTCAGAAACTGGACCACTTTGCCTTCTCCATCTTGAATCGGGCGGTTGTGAATGCCTGCAACTCATTTACTTTTCAGTGGATCCTCAAGCACAGGATTGCTACATCCTCCAGTGTTGATGTTGAGGTGGCACGCAGACGTTGACAAAGGGAAGCAAGGAGGGGCATAGGCGTAATTGGAACAATGGTAAAAGGCTTAGGGAGGGAGGACAAAATCGGTATTTGCTTTTTGTGCGTGAGGAGTAGAGTAAGGTCTTCATCGTTATTATAGTTAACACAACACAAGATCATCCCCTTCAATTCCATCTCCTTTTTCCCTAATTTAAAATCTAGGGTTTTGGATTGGTTCCACTGTGTTGATTCTTCCTCCATTACAGCACTCCCCAAGGTAAATCCAATTCGACTCTTTCCATTTGTGTTTTCTCCATTGACTTCTCTCAGTTTTTCCCTTCTCAATGGCTTCTGGTTAATGAATCAATTGTACCAACATAACATAACATAACATAACCCATTTTTCCAGACAATCTTATGCAATTTTTACGCCGCTGAATCTAATTTACCAAAAAGCTTGGAAGTTTGGTACGTAACGCCCTCGTTTTCCTTCTTGATATTCAGTTCGGTTGGAATGAGCTAGTACTTCAATTTTTTGAAATGAAAACGAAAAAGAAAAGTTAAATTGAGGAATCTCAGGCACCCTTTACTTGGAAAAATGCTGTAGCATCCAAGTTCCTTTCATCTTCGATTTGCGTTAACTTTAAACCATGAGATAATGTTAAAAGATTTCCCTTTTGATATGTCTGTCGTAGATCATCTGCAGATATACATATATTTACGCATCCTTCATCTTAATTTCATCTTACCGATGTTGTTTGTTGCTACATATGTACCTCTAGACACTGCAAGCTCGAAATTTAGATTATCCAACCTATGTTATTTTAGTTTTTGTCTGGTGTAAGGCACGTTGTTTGTGTTTATTGGTGTTTAATTGGGAAAATGGCCTTTGTCTTTTGTTCCTCTTTGTTCTTGGCACTAAATTTTTCTTCTTACCTCACATCCTAAACTAATGGATTTTCAACTCTCAGATTCCAGCAAGCCCCTGCAATTTGTTGTTGCAGTACGAGCACATTGTATAGTATGGGAAACTGTTTGGCTAAAGTAAGTAGTTTTTGTTCCATAGTTGGAAGCACCAAATATTAAAAAGATGATAGATTATTGAGTGAACAGTTAGTTGTTTCTGTTGCTCTGCTGATTGTTTCTTTGGTGTTGGTCTTTCTGTATATATTTTACTTTGCTTATTATAGATATTGTAGAATTGTTTTTTCCACACGAGTTGTCAGAATGACTTGAGCTGATGAATGGCTCATGTAGTTTCATATGAGACTGCTGTTGATATGTTGTCAGAATGTGGTTTTATATGACACAAGGCCATTCGTTATATAATTTTGGTAGAAAAATGGTTCTCAAGCGAGCCCTCTAGTAGTTATGATTTTGGATGTAGTTCAGAAAAGAATAATTGTGTTACTGAATCTTTGAGACAGCCCTTAGTTGAGTTACTGGTTCAATTATAGCTTGGAAGGACTTGAGCACGGATTCCTTCATTTAATGTAAGCCAGTTTCACATGTGGGATAGGGTTTGGGAAAGGGTAGGATTACCCTCCTCTTCTGTTACATATTTTCATTCTAAGGACCCGAAAGAATCTGTTTATTATTGCCTGGATTCTTTTTAAGCTTTTGCTTTGTATTATAGAGTTGTTTCACTGGTTTGAATTTTGTTTTCCACAGTAAAGTTTCAATGTTCATATTTAACCTTTCATGTTACACTCTTACTTTTCATAGATATCCAATGTCAAATTTCTGATGTACGCAATGTATGTAGAATCAACATGATAACGACAGTACTGATGAGCATATTGAGTTTGCTGGTGCTAATGTACACCTTATTACTACCAGAGAGAGTTGGGATCAAAAGCTATCTGAAGCAAATCGGAAAGACCAGATTGTGAGTATTGCTGTTTTTCTTTTTGGATTTTGTAGTGCAATAAAGTGAATTGGTATTTTTTGTTCAACTTGTACTATGCCGATCTCAAGACTTAACATAATGCCCTGCCTTGAATGATTGGAAAATTTTAGTTTTCAAAAGTTTAGATTTGAAAATCTAAATAACAGAGATGATGATGCATGGAAAATTTGCTTGGGCATTTTCCCACCATGTAGACAGGGAGTTTAGGTCAGCTATGGTAGTATAATATTGGTTAATATAATTGAAATCTCAAAATATAAGTTATCAATCTTGTTATTGTTACTCTTCAGTCATTGTGCAATACATGATCGAAGTAAAATCTCAACAGGTTGTTGCAAATTTCAGTGCAACATGGTGTGGTCCTTGTAAAATGATCGCACCATTTTACAAGGAGTTGTCTGAGAAATACCCTTCGCTAATGTTTCTAATGGTTGATGTCGATGAACTAACGGTAAGTGATAACATTCCCTCCGTTTTTATTTTTTTTTTGTCTGATCTGTTGAATTAGTGATTACTCAAACATTGGTAGAACCTTGGTCCATCATTTAAGTTTTTATCCTTGATTTTCCCCATCTACTACCTGCTTTTTGAGCAAACGAAACAAATTTAATAAAATTGTTGATATACATATGATCATGCTACTGTATGATGCAGGATTTGAGTACTTCATGGGATATCAAAGCCACTCCGACTTTCTTTTTTCTTAGAGATGGGCAGCAACTTGACAAGCTTGTTGGAGCCAACAAGCCCGAGCTACAGAAGAAGATCACTGCCATTACAGATTCCGTGGTTAAATCTGACAATTGACTGTTGCAGCTTCTGGGACAGCCGGGCCTGTGAACATTGTTTTCATTCATTATGTTGATTGATTGCTGTCTTGTGAAGCAGAATGTACATTTGCTGCTTGTCTTGTAAAGGTACCGAATGAATGATCATTATTCTGTTCTTTTTTGGTTGAAATTTTCGCAATACCGCTCTTGTTTAATTCCCTTTTATTTTAAGCAATTGTTAGAAAGTATTGAATGAAACTCTTAATTGGTTTTTGAGATTTGTTATCTGCTTCTGGATCCAAATTTTTTGTTTAATCCATCACCTGCTGTAAGCTGTCAGATGTAACCATTCGTGGTCAAGGTTCAAACCTGACGTGTATGAAAGCACTTTCTCCCTGGAAAAACAGAGGACTACAGGTTCAATGTTTTCTCCACATTCTCTCGGGAAAAAACAGAGGACTACAGGTTCAATATTTTCTCCACATTCTCTCTGGAAAAACAGAGGACAAGCAGTTTCCAACTTTCTCCACCACAAACACAAACACAAACACGTACAAAAGCATACATGCCATATGCTAATAGCAGACTGGTGTGTGGATGTGAAAGCTTTTTGAGAAATTGTCTTTCTCTACCGGCAGAATCTTCTTTCCCCACGTTGAACTGCTCATATACTTGAGGCATAACACAAAGTAGAAGTTTTGGCTAAGGCTCACCTCATGTGGATGGAGTAAATCCACATGTACTGCCACTGACACGACATTTCCTGATTACGGTTATGGCTAATCAAGACGTCGCATTCGTTGCTATTAGTTACCTATACGACAGGACAACTTGAAAGGAAAACTATGGCTATCATCTTGTCATATGCCAAAAACAAAGGTAGGCTAGACATTGGGCTAGGCCGAACCCACAGACTAGGCTGAACCTGAATCTGAGTTTGAGTTCTTTTGTCAACAAACAGAAACCAACTTCAGCTTAGTGATTCATACTGTCAAAACTTGTAAATTTACCCAGAATTTATAGCTCATTCTTAATCCAGAAAATGTAATAGGAGTTTCCAAGTTACAAAGAAGATAAAAGTAATGAATCAGATAAAGAAATTAAAATTTTTCTATGCGGTATGAACTTGAATCCATTCCAATGTTTGTATGACCTCAACGTCCTTTAGGATTCATGATCTGAGAGAACACAGCGCTTGGAGTCAACCCATCAGAGTCTTCACTTGTAAGCCTACGTCCACCTATGCTCGTACTCATTCCTGTGCTCCTTGAATCACCATCAAAGGCATCAGGCTCTTTCTTCCCTGTACATGATGACCACACATTGAATGCCTCCTCTTCCTCCTCCTTGGCACATCCAATGCCTTGTCCACTTTCCTCTGCACTCTCTTGTAGTTGCAATGCAAATTCAAGGCTCCGTAGCACATCACCCATTGATGGCCTCTCTATACCCTGATCAGCCACGCACTTCATTGCTGTCGCTGCAAACTTTTTGAAACATTCTGGAGCAATCTTACCCTTTAGATAAGGGTCAACTAATTGATCAAGAATGCCTTTATTGTAGCAATGTGCAGCCCATTCTGCCAAGCTTGCTTGTTCCTTCGGCAGGGTTGGGTTCAATGCCGGTCGAGCGCAGAGTATCTCAAACAGAACAACCCCAAATGAGTATACATCGGACCTGTCCGTTAGTCGCTGTCTCCTAAAGTATTCTGGATCTAAATATCCAAAACTACCTTTTACAACTGTGCTGACATGAGTATGATCCAATGTAGGACCTGTTTTTGACAACCCAAAATCGGAAACCTTTGCTGCCCATTTCTCATCCAAAAGGATGTTAGTTGTCTTAACATCTCGGTGGATGATGGTGTGCTTGGCACCAGTGTGAAGGTAGTGCAATCCACGAGCAGCACCAATGCATATCTCCAGCCTTTGCTTCCATGGTAGGGGTGGCTTCTGCGTCTTGTACAAGTGCTCACGCAATGTACCATAAGCCATGTAATCATAAACAAGGATCATCTCACAATTTTCTTCACAGTAACCAATCAATGAAACAAGATGACGATGTCGAAGTTTTGAGAGCATTTCAATCTCAGTCTGGAACTCGTGCACTCCTTGGTCAGAGAGTGGATTACCACGCTTGATTGCAACCTTAAGCATTCCACCATCAACTTCTCCTCTATAAACCTTGCCAAAACCTCCAACGCCAAGAACCAGAGCATCATCAAAGTTGTTGGTGGCATCCTTGATCTCAGCAAATGAGAAGTGGCGGCAGAGGTTTGAAGGTAGAGAAGAACTACCAGTAGTGGTCATCTTGGCCGAACCAGCAGAGTGTGAATTCCCATAAAGTGAAAGAGGAAACCATCCAAATGACCCTTCACTTGCACTTGCCTCCTTCCCATACCTGTGGCGACGTGCTGCAGCTATGTAACAGAAACCAACCACGAGTGCCAGAACAATTACACTGCTTATTCCTCCTGCAACAATGGTTTTTCCATTTGATGAATGCCCCGAGGATCGTGGTTTGACTCTCCTGGGATCTATTACATTCTGCTTAGGAGCAGGAATAGGATTTGGCCCTGCAAGGTTACCATCTGCATTGCTCAATTTGAATATCTCCACTCCATTCAAAATAGCATTATAAAACTGGGGCTTGGCAGCTTTATTTGGATGAAGATCAAGCCGCATATCCTCCTGAGGTTTCCCACCATGAACAAGAACCACGTAGTCCCTATACAATGGAACCCCATTGCTACCTGCCATGGCAACCACATCCATTGTCTCAGCAGTTTGATTGTTAAGGTAGATGTCAAACACTCTCTGGTTCGGTTTGGTTATATTTTCAGCAATCTCGCAGAAATGGAGCCTAATCAAGTAAAAGAAACCAGAGTCAACAGAGAAAATCCAAGTCAAATTGTAATTTAGGTTGACATAATTATCTGTCCCCATTGTTCTAGCAGAGGAATAGACAGTATCTGGTGCAACATAAGTTGATATATTGATCGGATAGCCGATCCTCATGTTGGGAGCAGACACTGAAACACCAAATGCTGCCCCAAAAAGATACAACTGATCATCGCCCCAAGTCCTCAGGAAGCCAGTGTCCTTAGGAGGTGAGATATGATTTCCACCTACATTGACTCTGTAAACATTCTCAAGCGAAGTGCTATTGTCAATGGTGAATGGACCAGTTTGGCCCACAACCATTAAGCTCCCATCAGTATTACTGTAAATATCAGGCAAGGAAACAATCTCAATCCCATTAACGAATGCAAAATCTTTCGGATGATCTGAAGCTGGACTGAAAGTAACGTTCAATGATCCACCATTAACGTTGATATAGTATTCCTTAACAATAAAGGCAAAGTCCAGAGCTTGAGTGGTCTGAGAAACACTAAAATTCTGAAGAAGGGTGTAAGATCCTGCAGTGACGGTGAAGAGACCATCAGAAGAGTTCAGGCCATTGTATACAGATGGATAGAAATATAGACGAAGAAACACACGACCATAGGCCAAAGGAAAACTATAAGTGAAATTGGACTGGAAAACACGAGCTGTCATATAAGGAATTTGAGGGACATGAGGATCTTGATTTGAAGCTTCAGACACGGAAGAATTAGCGGATGCAGACAGAAATTTTGAACCATTATCCGACACCCATTTCTGACCATAGGAATCAGTGAGATCCGATGATGCCCCACAATCTAAAAGGATTTTATCCGTCGGTACATAGTTGGCAGCAAAGTTAACATGAATTGCAGAGAAAACTAAGCAAGAACAAAAGAGAAGAGGCGCAGAGAGATGCTTATCCATGCTCCTTGGTTATCAAAATCCAAGCTTTAAACAAGGATAAGATGCAAATCGATTTCACAGATTAAAGACATCAAAGCCCTGAAGCAAAAGGAATTAGACAACGTAAAGAAAGGTGAAACAAGTACTAGGTATGGAAGAATGTAAGAAATGAACCACCAACTAGTGGTTGATAAAAGTAACAGAAGAGAGAACTCAGGGCCATGTCTGAGACTAAAGGTAAGAGCTCAAGAGAAACGGAAATGGATGAGAAATGCTCTGAACTTTACCTTGTTAAATAAAAAAACAGACAAGAACCATGGAAGGATACAAACCCAACACACCCAAAAGTCAAATTTGACATAAGGTCCAAGGCTGTATACTGCATTGAGAGTTGAAGAAACTAAAGAAGAACCACCACCCCTACAGGGTAGAGGTAGTTGCTCTTCTCTTTACATTCCCTCTTTCAAATTTCCCTCTAAAATCAAAACCAATAAACAAATAACTCCAAATTGGGTATTAACTAATTCTTGAAAATTCCAGATGCTGTTTCTTCTTCAGTTATACCTTACATTATCCACACGTGAAGCGGAATATGTGAGCAAGAAACCATAAGAAGTAGGAATTAGGACAGCTAGCTGTGCAGATTGGATTACAGTTCACTCTTACTAAGCTCTCATTGTGAGGCAAAACGCGTTAGAAAAAAGGCTACTTCTACTCTCCTTCAAATACCATTTCTGTTCCTACACGTTTTTTCTTAAAACAAATAGGAAAACAGGACATAACATCATCTGATGCTCATTTTCAACATACCAACATCATCCCATGTGATGAGAATGAATGAATTAGTAGAGATTCCCTTAAAAGAGACAACATCTTGACGATGTATGCAAGAGTTAGACGTGCAAGTCAGGAAGTAATGCTTTTAATGCAATTTTGATGCCACTGACCCACGGTAGTTGCATTGCCAGTATATGGTAAAGCAAGTCGTTCTCGTCTGTTCAAGGGAATGGGGAGATTTCGGGACACAGAACCGAACTGTGCTTTCTAGGAAAACCCCATTTCTTGTAAGGTTCTGAAAGTGAGCACGAGTCCGAAGGACTTGGACATATCACATGTAACCTTAGGTTTTGTCTCAGACCTAACTCAGACATGTTCGAACAAACTTCAAGAGGCCTATGTTCTAATGTGCTCTATCCATTTATGTAAACATCCATTAGAGGGAGGGAAGTGAATGTTGGCAATTCTATGTATGTACCCTCACTAGGATCCCTTATAAATACGCTCCAGTCATAACAAGTAGTATTAAAGTAGATAGTTCGACAAGGGACAAGTATAGAAATAGTAGTTGGATCTCGTGGTTGCCATCCCCGCGTAGAAGAGCAAGGAGGCTCCTGATGAGCCCATACCAGTGGCTTGCTTGAATGTGATGTCCCCCGCATCCGTCAAAAGACACATTAATTGTAATTCATTTGTTGCCTCGTATAGGTCTCACAAGCTTCTTATTTTTTGTGTTCTTTGACTCATCTTCTTCATCGGATAAAATTAAAGGCGGTCTTGCTTGTGTTGTTGTTGATGTAGTCATGTTTGTTGAGTGAAAATTATTGTTGATGCTACTTGTTTCACTTCTTCATGAGTCATCTATTCCATGGAACTCCAATTTCACATGCTTTCTTCTTTGACTTGCACATTACAACTCAACTTTTTTTTTGTAAATGCTTTCTTCTTTGACTTGCACATTACAACTCACAACTTTTTTTTTGTAAAGGGATCATAGAGATTATACGCCTTGGACCTTTCATTATAGCCGATAAAAATTACCTTCTTGTTTTGGTCATCAAGTTATGTGCGCTTTTGATCTAAAATGTGAGCATAAGTCACACTTCTGAACACCTTCAAATGTGCCACTGATGGTGTTGAAGTTAAAGAAGGCATTGTACAGGATGAAGCAAGCGCCAAGAGCATGGAACACCTGCATAGATGCATATTTCAGGGTGCACAAGTTTGTCCAATGTTCATATGAACATGCGTTATATATGAAGATACGAAAAGATGACATCTTATTTATGGCCTTGTATGTGGATGATTTAATTTTAAACGAAATAATAAAGAAATGATTAAGAAGTTTTAAGTTAGAAATGACAAAGGAGTTTGAGATGATCAATTTAGATTTCATGTCTTATTTTCTTAGATTAGAAGTGAAATAGGATCAATATGAAATTTTTGTGCCTTAAGAAGCATATGCAAATGAGATTTTAAAGAAGTTTAAAATGAAAGATTGTAATCCTGTGAGCACCCTGGTTCACAGTAATACGAAATTGTCCCGACATGATGAACACAAGGTAGTTGACGCAATCTTGTATGAAAGTTTGGTTGGAAGTTTGCATTATCTTACATGCACAAGGTCAAATATTACATATGGAGTTGGTTTAGTAAGCCGGTACATAGAGGAGTCAAAAATGACGTATTGGAAAGCCATCAAATGAATTCTTCGTTATATTAGAGGTATATTATTTCACGGCTTATTTTACTCTCATACTAATGAGTTTGATCTTGTTGGATATTTCGATAGTGATTGGAGTGGAGATAAGGATGATAGAAAGAGCACTACGGGTTTTGAATTTTTCATGGAAAGTATGACATTTACATGGATTTCGAAGAAACAACCTATAGTTACTTTGTCAGCTTTTGAAGCAGAATATGTTGTCGCCTCTTCATGCGTATGTCACTCCTTGTGGCTGCATAAGTTACTAAAGGAGATGGACTTTGCTCAAAAGAAGCCAATAGAAATTCGAGTGGATAACAAGTCAGCGATTAACTTGGCAAAGAACCAAGTGCATCATGAAAGGAGCAAGCATATTGATGTGCGTTTTCACTTCATACTGGAGCATGTGAATTATGGTGATGTGGAGATGACTCATGTGGCGAGTCATGATCAAGTAGCGGATATATTCACAAAATCACTGCTGATTGAACTCTTCAACAAATTCAAGAAGTTGCTCAGGATGCAAGAAAGAAAATAATTAAGTTTAAGGGGGATGTCAGTAATCTAAACTTAATATGGTCCAATAGTACTTAAAATGTTTACAGTTGACAGAATTTAAGATTGATTTAAGAGAGAATTTGAAAGGTCAAACGTTTGTCATTTTGGTTATATAACTTATGAATTTAAAGCTCTTTAAGTCTAGTTTTAGATAGTGAAAGTTTCAAGTTATTTGAATTTCTCTCTAAAAAGTTATGACTGTTTTAGTAAAAGATAGTCAGAATTTACTGTGTTGTTTAAAATTTTATTATTTATTGTTATGCGAATTTTTAGAGTTTTCATTTGATGTTTTAGGCTTTATAAGGAGTTGTAATCGGTTGTTATCGTAGATAATATAAAGAGTTAAAATGCAAAGAAACTTGCTTATTGTTCTTCTCTCTTTCTACCTCAAAAGTTTCTAATACACCATTAGCCAGTTAGTAACAAATTGGTATGTTCTTTCACTGGGTTGACGATGGAAATCTCCCTTGTAAGGAGTCAGGATCTTCTGTCTATTTTACTCTGTCCCTACCTTGTTTCATGAATCTCAGTCATTCATTTATGTGAGTCTTGTATAAGTCCCGCATAAATAAATGGCTGAGATTCATAAGACAAGATAAGGACAGAATAAAATGGACAGAGAATTCCGTCCCCCTTGTAAGTGGGCTCTCGGTCATAACAGTGAAGAAAAAGAAATGGTACTGT
>JAOSBP010000005.1:1005996-1021889 GCA_027563825.1 Erythroxylum mucronatum
TGTGAATTATGGTGATGTGGAGATGACTCATGTGGCGAGTCATGATCAAGTAGCGGATATATTCACAAAATCACTGCCGATTGAACTCTTCAACAAATTCAAAAAGTTGCTCGGGATGCAAGAAAAAAATAATTAAGTTTAAGGGGGATGTCAGTAATCTAAACTTAATATGGTCCAATAGTTAAAATATTTACAGTTGACAGAATTTAAGATTGATTTAAGAGAAAATTTGAAAGGTCAAACGTTTGTCATTTTGGTTATATAACTTATGGATTTAAAGCTCTTTAAGTCTAGTTTTAGATAGTGAAAATTTCAAGTTATTTGAATTTCTCTCTAAAAAGTTATGACTGTTTTAGTAAAAGATGATCACAATTAACTATGTTGTTTAAAATTTTATTATTTATTGTTATGCGAATTTTTAGAGTTTTCATTTGATGTTTTAGGCTTTATAAGAAGTTGTAATCGGTTGTTATTGTAGATAATATAAAGAGTTAAAATGCAAAGAAACTTGCTTGTTGTTCTTCTCTCTTTCTGCATCAAAAGTTTCTAATACACCATTAGCCACTAACAAATTGGTATGTTCTTTCACTGGGTTGATGATGGAAATCTCCCTCGTAAGGAGTCAGGATCTTTTGTCTATTTTACTTTGTTCTTATCCTGTTTTATGAATTTCAGTCATTTATTTATGTGAGTCTTGTATAAGTCCCGCATAAATAAATGGCTAAGATTCATAAGACAAGATAAGGACAGAGTAAAATGGACAGAGAATTCCGTCCCCCTTGTAAGTGGGCTCTCGGTCATAACAGTGAAGAAAAAGAAATGGTACTGTTACTGAGACAAACCAATATGAAATAGAAGCTTCAAAAGCTTGGAAGAAGACGATCTTAAATTCTTAACAAACTAAAAAGCTTCTTTCTTTCTACTATATTGTTGACTCATCATTGTTTGGGTGGAGGTTTTGTAATGAACAATTCGCAACATTTAGATGATTGCGTATGGATTTAACGATTTAACAGATAAAGATCGTAGCTTTACAACGAATCCATCTCTGTAATCTTGTCTTCTTCTACCTCCCACTTTCCTCTTCTTCTTCTATTCTTTTCATTCCGTTCTTACGAGGTAAAAGGCCAGCTTTCTACGAATTCCCAACAGGGAAACTCTTCGCAAGTTTTTATATTTCTTGTCCTGATCGTCTCCATGAATTGACTAGCAGTTGTAGGAACAATGACATCTGAACTAGAAACGAGCCTGTGAATAATTTCACGTAGGACCCTTCTGTAACTTTCCTTGGGAGTGATACCTGCGGCTTTACATATGGATGTACTCTACTCTACCGTGCTCGACATACCTTTGCTTTGAATATCCATCTACCTATGCTAGTGGAACTCATCTGTAAGAAAATTTTCTTCCCTTTGAAGTGAGGGATGTCACCATTTCTTCTCTGCAATCCCAATCACCCTTACTGAACGAAGAAAACTGTATATAAATACGATGTTTCAAGCGAGATCCAAGATGTGGTTTACTGACTCAACATTATGGATACAATCAACAAAAATATTTGGTTAAAGATCGCTTGTTTGCTTGCAGTTTTTGTTGTGACATTGAAAGAATCGAAATCCACCGGTGTTGAAGTTGCTGGTTTTGAGAAATTAGAAACAACAGTGGAGGAGATAGACACTCTTTTACCATATTCTAGTGCAAAGCATGGGTAACCAGAATGATGAGATACATTTCTTTCACTTTCTATGTACTCTTTTTGCATGCTTATATCGTATACCAGCTGAGTTTTCTTGACAGAAGTTTTTGTTTGATAAGTTCAGGATCTATGAGTCAAACAATATGGAAGAAGATGCCTGGCAGATGGTGGGGAAGAAGGGAAACCAGTTTGTAGTAAATGACAAACCTTTCTATGTCAACGGATTCAATACTTACTGGTTGATGGTATTTGCTGCTGATCAATCAACAAGAGGTAAGGTCACTGACTTGTTCCAGCAAGCATCTTCAGTAGGTCTTACAGTTTGTAGGACTTGGGCCTTTAATGATGGTCAGTGGCGGGCTCTTCAGAAATCTCCAGGAGTTTATGATGAAGAAGTTTTCAAGGTATTTTTCAACTTTTCATTTATAACAAAACATGTTTTTTTTTTCAAAGGACCAAATGTTCCTGCTATTTCCTGATTGCCTTGTGTTGCATCTTCAGGCTTTAGACTTTGTAGTGAGTGAAGCAAAGAAGTATAAGATCAGGCTCATATTGTCTTTAGCAAACAATTGGGATGCATATGGTGGCAAAGCACAGTATGTGAAATGGGGAAAAGAAGCTGGTCTTACTTTGACGTCTGATGATGATTTTTTCTCAAATCCAACACTAAGAAGCTACTATAAAGCTCATGTTAAGGCAAGTTAAAAAGATAATGCAGTGTTTTGGCAGCTCTACTTCTTGCTCATTCAGTTTCTATGCAATGTCAATGTCATCTGCAGACTTTGTTTTTGAAGTGTTCTCACTTTTGCTTATTATCTGTGTAATGAAGATGGTACTAAATAGGGTTAATACACTTACAAACATAACTTACAAGGATGATCCCACGATATTTGCTTGGGAACTAATGAATGAACCTCGATGTACCTCTGATCCATCTGGTGATAAGCTGCAGGTTTGTGTTCTCTGTACTTCTATTCTTGTATTGAGGAGTAATAGTGATTTTTCTTAACATATCCTGCTTTATTGAATCTTGGGTGTATAGTCATGGATACAAGACATGGCCGTATATATCAAGAGCATGGATCCGAAGCATTTGGTGGAGATTGGATTGGAAGGATTTTATGGTCCCTCAGCACCCGATAGAGCTCAGTTCAATCCCAACTCATACGCCACACAAGTTGGAACTGACTTTATAAGGAACCATCTGGTTCTTGGTGTTGATTTTGCTTCTGTTCACATTTATGCAGACTCCTGGTGAGTACAACGGAAAGAGCATTTCTTTCTACAGACTGCACAACATGTCGATACTCATGCGTATCATTTTCTCCTTGAAGGGTTTCACAGACGATATCTGATGCTCATATCAAATTCACCAAATCATGGATGGAAGCTCACATAGAGGATGCCGATAAATACCTGGGAATGCCCATTTTGTTTTCTGAGTTTGGTGTATCTACAAAAGATCCTGGTTATAATACATCATTCCGCGACACATTCATCAACACAGTGTACAAGAGCCTCTTGAACTCCACCAAAAAAGGTGGAAGTGGGGCTGGCAGTCTTTTGTGGCAGCTGTTCCCGGAAGGAACAGATAATATGGACGACGGGTATGCTATTGTTCTGTCAAAGTCACCTTCAACATCAAACATCATATCCCAACAATCCACAAGAATGGCAGTCTTCAATTCATTATGCTCATGGAACTGCAAGTGGAGCTGCAGGAAGAAGACTCCGTCGGAGACTTTCCTTTATCATGACGAGTTGTAGTGCTTGACATTCACAGCAGAAAGAGGAAGAATGTCTACATGTAACATTATGCAGTCTATACACGCCAGGAAGTTTATTACCGATTGTGTGTGAACTTTAAAAAGTAAAAGAAAATAAGACAACAAGACTAATGAGTGAAATTTTATAGTCATGGAATATTTTCTGTCCTCAACATTCCTTACTACTGGATTACCTTTATATTTCAGTACTGTTCTTCAAAGAAGATTGTTGAGCCTTTTTATTGCTTTATGGCTTCACAGTTCTTCCATTGTTGCACAAGTTCTCCTTTTAGAACAAATTACTTGGGGTGGCAATACAATATATCATACCTGCTTATGGATTTCAGTGGCGCTGCATGATGACTTTAAAACTACTTTAGGATGGTTAATCTCAGATAATGCATTTGCATTATCTGTCAAATTATCTTCAAAGTTCTCAAATGCAATTATGCAGAAGCAAAGACTAAATAAAGAGCACTTCCATAAATTTTCAGAATGATGCAAAATTGGCACTGTATGATGCTGATTGGATTTTGTGAACTAAACCAACAACAGGTTACAGCGAAATAGAACTAGCAGAAAATAGAACATGTGATTTCATTTGATGTCGACAAATTTAAGTGGTTAACCTCCAATTACACACCATAAGGAATTTGGGGGTAAAGGTCAAGGAATCATTCAGCAGACTCCCCAGTAGATAATAAACGGTCCGAGTACCTCTTTTGCAGGCTCCGGAAACAGTGACTTGAATTGGAGAAGAGCTCTTTGCAGGGCAAGCCCCTCGTGATCACAATGTAACAGATTCGTCTCAACAACAATTTGTGGCGTCTGTCAAGCAACAACAATCAGAACTTGTAATGGTGTAATGAAAAGGAAAAATAAAGGCAAATCTGGACTGGAAGATACAATTTGGAAGCCTGAATGGGTAAACTTTCCATCAAAGTATAGCAAAAGAAATCAATCACAAAATGGTGTCAAGAATAAACTTTCATTCTTTCAATGCTGATATGAATGCGATCTGTGATATAGAAAGAAGTAAATCAACAAATAAAATACAACAGAGTCAAATGGACTACCAACTAGAAGAAGCAGGCTGCTTCTTGGTTAAGCTTAGTTTAGAGAGCACAAGAGCTGCCTGGTCACCACCCAATAAGAAATAAGGATGCCTTAGAGCAGCAGCTGCTGATAAACGCCCCTTCCCAAGATAGCCTCTCTGTGAGATCAATTTTGTAGCCAGATCCCACCCTCTACCGGATTCGAGATCAAGAATTTTTAAATCTGGCCTCGATCGAGTGTCCTTCCTCCATCTATTCAAGTCATATTCAGCTCTCTTTAATTCAGTATTGAAGTTCTTTAATCCTGATGGGTACCTCAAGCTTGGTACTGCCATTTGTAATAGCACAATTCCAGCAGAGTACATATCGAAAAGATCAGGACTGTTCAGCTGCATCAATTATAGCGGACTCAAAGAGTTGAAAGGAAAATGTAAGTATTTGCTACAGAAAACTTCAAATCATTGAATAAGAGTGCATACATAGCAAAATAAAATCCCAGCCCCATTCAACAGATATGCAACTTTGTAATCCAACATTTGCAAAAGTTCAGCAAAAATCAGGTTACATACGACATCACAGTACTGAAGTTCAGTACCTGCCACAGAATTGGAGAAAGCAAGGCGGCAATTGGTTCGGATGGAGGACTAGGTGTCTCCTCAGGGAGTACAAATAGTTCAGGAGGACAGTAATCAGGATCGAGCAGACCACGGTTTGGCATATAGTTTTTGCCAATCCGAAGGTCTGTAGCTGAGCCAAAATCTATAAGCTTGATCTTTCCCTTCTTTGTCACCATTAAGTTTGCTGGCTTTACATCTCGGTGAACAATTCCTGTGTCATGGATTTTCCTAAGGGAAGTAATAATTTGGCGCATTATTTGCTTGATTACTAATGCATTCCGCTTAACAGAATCTTCTGCTTGCAGGACTTGTCCGAACATGACAGCCTCCAAATTAAAAGGAAAGTTACGATCTTTCATGTAATCAGAAAGACTCCGATCTCCCTGTGACATGGACATCCCTACAATTAGTGCAAGCGGACAGTTGAAGTATCATTGAATGAACTTGGAATTTGGGAAAAACATAATTCATAAAACAATTCAGATTCAATCAAGGAAACTTCAGACTACCCCCCTAAACAGGAAGTTTTACTTTCTTCTCAGAATTTTCCAATATGGTGAGTACCTCAAATTTCCAAACAAGCCATTTTCCACCCTTAGTGAATTCCATATTTGTTTCATCAGCAACAAAACTTCCAAGGAATTTAGCGCATGTTTCAGGAGCTGCTCTTGATAGCCGGTAATTAAACCACTCCTCAAATTCTCCACATTCCTCAACCTCTTGGTTTCCAAGCTTCACCTGCATTACAATTTACAACATTTTTCCCATAAACAAACTTGTAAGTACCACTTCACACCTCCCATAACCTGATGAAATCTAGAATCGTAACCTTGTAGATTGAAAAACTAGCATTAGAGAAGAAGCAGCATAAAGTTACCTTTTTGAGAATAACCTTTTCTTTCAAGTTCTGATCCAAGTTCACTGCTTTTCCTCTTCCTCTACTTTGGCCATTATCTTCTACTGTCCCATTCTTGGGAAGAATGACGCCAGAGTAAACAACGCCGAAATTTCCTTCCCCCAGTTTGTCCAAGATCATAAAATCAGTTCTTTTCAAGCTCCTCCTTCCAATCAAAAAGTCCAGACCCAGTTGCAAAGGAGCCAAAAGGTATGCATCAACGGCGCCAACTAGAACACCAGGCCTGGAGGTTAAGTAAATCCATGTCAACCCAGCAAAAACCAGAACACCCCATTTCTGCATATCAGATAATTCATCAGAAACTCTCTGAAACTGCATCAACCCTGATTGTAGAATAGGGAATTGTTGCAGATAATTAGTGCTCTCTAATAATAGATCATCCGGAACATTCCCAAATAATGCATTACACCTCACTGGACGGTATTTAAGACGTTTAGTGAACTTGTAGAGACTATTATGGTGGAAAGTGTGCTTAAAAGCAGAGAAACAAACGACATTACGATACTGCTTAGAGGTAGCTGCAATAGGGCTGACGAGGGAAGCCATTGCTACTATTGAAGCGAAGCTTCAGTTCAGTGTGCAATGCAAGAGATTAGTTTAGTTGTTACTTCCAAGGAATAACAAGCTTCAATCAACGGACGGAGGCCATGCTTTTGCCACGTTTTATCCATCAAATTTATCCGAAATAGGGAACTACGTGGAGGAACGTTAAGCCTATTGTGCTTCAAGGCACGCAGGAAGCTGATAAAGGGCCATTTTTTAATTTTTGAAGGCATGGTTTAATTTTAATATTTAATTAAAACATTCAAATAAACAATTAATTCGTTTTAATTGTAATTAATTTAAATTTTATTCTTCCTTTTAATTAAAAAGTTTAACTTTTACTTTACTTTTTAATTTAAAAAGATTCAAACTTTAACTAAATTTTTATTCTTTTTTTTTTCAAGATTCGATCTTTTCAACCAATTCATTACCATCCATAGTTTTGACTTGTAATGGAATTAAGTACAAAGAAAAAGGAACAGGACATTCTTATTCCATTCATTTTCTTAATTGCTTCTTGGATGGTATGTTTCTATACCAACACAAGAGAGAGGCCAAACCATAATCAAAAACAACATTTCTTGAAGTTTCAGAGGGTACATCATAATAGTACATCAAACCTACGGGCAAATGTTCAACTTGTCTGAAAATGCGAACACAGACGAATGTTATTGTTCATTGACAGAGCCTTCTTCGACATCCTACTTTCTTTACTTTACTGCAACCCCGACCAGACCAGACCAGACCAGACCAGATGAGACCTACTGGCTCAAGGTGCAATTCTTTTGAAGGAAAGAACCAGTAGGCCTAACATAACTGAAGTCTACAAAGGGGTTAAAATTCACTTTCGGGCTAGCAGCTGGAGAAACTGACAATGGCATCTCCGTCCACCTCTTCTCGAAGTTTGCAGTGCAGTCCTTCCCGGCTACTTCTGGTCGGAAACTTGGCTGGATTTGCCTTGCGTCCAGTTTCTTCCAGTTGATTGGCCTGAACCACCTGTGTCGCTTAATTTCTTCAATTCCCAATGGTCCATTTCCTAGGCGTTTAGAAGCATCCTTTTGTAGGAGCTAAAACAAAACCAAGATAAAAGATCGTTGATAAGCTTTTAATTCGGTGGTAATCTTTCAAAAAATAGCTAATTTTGCTCGGATGGATGAATAAAGACACAAAAATAGCAGACAGCTAGAACAAAAAGCTTCATTAACCATCTAAAGTTTTTTAACCATCTAAAGTTTTTAACTTCAACAATCAATAACTCATTATCAGTCACAGATCCTATAAAATCAGGTCTTCTTAAATGTATCAGAGAAGTTCTAAAACCATCTATACAACACCTCAAGAATCAAGATTGACACTTTTGATTGGATGTACAGACAAAGGAAAAGGTTATGCTTGAAACTTGAGTTCAAAATATGCAAGATTATTCCCAAATGTTTAACTTAGAATTCAATTATTAGGTTCAAACATATATATTCCTCATCAGTTCAGGCTACAAGGATTAACTTACCCCTTTCAGTAGAGCATTTGCTTCACCAGTCAAAAACGTTGGCAGCTTGATCTTATCCTTCACTATCTTTTGCTGAATTTTGTCCCGGCTACCAACAAAAGGTGGCTGCCCAAGCCACAAGCATGTTAGAAAGAGATGTAGCTGCGTCATTTTTATAGCAAATAAAAAGGAAAAAAGATGTGCAAAAACTTTGAAACTGATGAAGATCTAATTCCATTAATTAGAATGAACATAAAAGACCCAGTCGCGAGATAAAAATCAAGACCAAAATATTTACATTAAAAGAAAAAGATAAACAAACAGAAAATACTGCAGAAGATCCTTTAAGGAAAGGATCGCTGACCTTCCCCGTGAGCATCTCATATAACAGAATCCCCACACTCCACCAATCCGCAGCCTTATCATGCCCCTTTCCAAGAATAATTTCAGGTGCCATATATTCAACAGTTCCACACATGGAATTGGATCTTGTGTTCTCACCAAACTCCTTTGCCAGGCCAAAATCAGTCAACATTACCTGGACCACAAGCTCCACAATAAGTCAGAATTCTGGGTCTATGTTAAATGTGTATTCCGGTGTGGAAAGAGAGGGAGAACAAATTACATGGCCATCCTCATCAAGCAGGATATTTTCAGGCTTAAGATCCCTGTGCATTATGCCATTGCCGTGAAGGTGACTGACCGCAGAAACAATCTCTGCAGCATATATGCGTGCCAGATCCTCTCTGAAACACAATTACAACAACCAATAAAATTGAAGTCCTTACTCTGTGGCACACAAACCAGAGAATATTAAGTCTACCTGAAAAGGCCATGGTGATACAGTTGAAAGAAAAGGTGACCCCCATTAATGAAGTCCAAGATAAGGTACAGTCTATATTTGGTCTGTAATAAGAACAATCCATAGTTAGCACTCTTATACTCTATATTATGCCAACAGACGGATATACTATAGGAAGATCAATAACTGCAAGAATAGAAACTATGAGAAAATTTAATCCACCAAGCAAATTCCTCATCTCATCAGCTGAATTACATTACAACTTTAGAATAAAAATTAAAATCGAGAAAAGATTGAAACTTACTTGGAAGGAATATTTGAGCTGGACAATGAAGGGATGGTCCACTTTTGTTAAAATGTCTCTCTCGGCTTTCATGTATTCAACATGATTCTTCTCCACTATCTTGTCCTTCCTCATGACCTTCATTGCATATATTTCCGATGTACCCTTTTTCCTGACCTGATAGACCTTACCAAATGCTCCCTGGCCAACAACCTTCAGAACCTCAAAATCTTCAACACCCACATGATTGACATTCTCAAGACTCTCCTCGTTGTCTGTTCCATCTGTAGACAATTCCTCAAGTTCTGCAATTGTGCCCTGCTGGAAAAACTCCACAAGTTCCACTGAATCCTCAGTCTCACGTAAAGTAAGTTTGCTGAGCCTTGGTGATGGGCTAACACAAGAGGGTCCAACCAACGAATGTGAACGGTTGTAAATGACAACAGGGTCATCATAAATAAGCTCAGCAGCATCAGCTTTCGATAAAGGATTCCGTACATTATCACCATTCACTTCGGCCGGTGACTGCACTGGCAAGGGACCAAAAACAACTTCAGCCGGTGACTGAACTGGCAAGGGACCAAAAACATCAGTAAAATCAAGCTCGACCTGGTCTGACACTGCAACATTGAGGGAATTCAGAGGAAACAGCAACTGGTTGCGCAATGGTTTGCGCATTGGAGTCTTCGCCAGATCAGCAAATTGAGAGGAAACCATCTTCTCAGCACCAATATGAAGCCAACTACAGATTGCTAAAATTTATGAAAGACTGCAGGTGCAAACTGCAGATGGCCAACTGTACAGTGGCTACAGAGTGAGCACTTCACAAGTTTGTAAAACGTTTACAGCAGAGGGGCTCCTAACAATGGCTTTAATCAAACTAATGTTGAGGCAAACGATAGCAGTCCCAAGAAACTTTGGAAGAAGGCAAAAGAGGATCCAGCAGAAGAAGTTGGTCTTGTTTCCCGATTTGCAGGAAACGGCGAATGCTCCAGTAGTTGTTGAATTCATTAAGATGAATCAGTCAAAACTGCAATATATTATTAAAACGCGAGGTTAAGCCAAAACACTGCCTGATCTAACGGTTAATTACATAGAAATACCTCAAAAACAACAAAAAAGACATCTAGATCTAAACATCTCCATTCAAAGGATAAAGATTCAAATATGCGAAAAAGAAACAATATTTCAATAGCAGATATGCTAAGCAAACTTGTGCACGTAACCAAACAAAGCTCAAGAAGACATCAATAAGTAAATCCCCAATCATACGCAGGACCCAAAAAACCCGACTTGCAAATCAAAATAACCGTACAAATCAGTGGAAGTACACAAGTTAGCGAATTTTTGAAACCCGAAAACAATAAAAAAAAAACAAACCACAAACAATAGAAGCAATCCCAAATTCAAACACCCACCAAACCCTTAACAAGTCTAAGAACATTACCCCCAAAAGCTTCTTTTTTTCTTAAAAAGAAAGCGACCCAGATGAAATTGTACAATAAAACACTAAATCCCATATCAGAAATCACCAATAATAACAAAAACAAAAAGAATTATCGTAAAAGAACTTGAAAGACAAAACTGTAGAATTTTCCATGAATATATGTAAAAAAACAAAATTAAAGATAATACCCAGTAACTATAAAGCGAACAAGAGGAGAAACGGAGAGAATAAGATAGAGATTGGAGATGTAACGTACCTGAGAGAGGCAGCAAAACTGCGATCCAGGAGGAGATGGTGTGAAATTTGTTTACAGTTTATAAGAGAGCAGTTTTCCTATTTATGGGAGGAGAAAGGAGATGTGGCGTCGCCGCTTTTATAGGACTTTTTGATTACGTGTCACAATCCTAGTGGTGGATTGGACAATTTAAAATTAATTTTTTATTATTTGGAAATTACTAATTAGAAGAATATGCTTTTCGTTCGGATTTTGTACGCAGTGTGTTGTTATATTGATTGGGAATATAAGCTGGGGATGGCAATGCCCGGTTCAGGCTTGAAATTTTGTTCCCGGTTTGTTTACTGATTGGGAATATCCCCAACGATGCTAATGAGTCAGGTTGGGCTCATTTAGGCTCTAGCCTAACTTGGATACGGCTGATGAAGCCCGGGTCTGACTTGACTTAGCCTCTATTTAATTGAACTTATACCGATAGAGTTTTTGTTAGTAGAGCTTTTTTCTGTAGAATTTTTCTGAGAAGAACTATTCTAAGAAGTTAGTTGACTGTTTGACAGTTATTTAAAAAAGAACTTTTTAAAAAGAGTTTTATACAGTACACTGTTTGGCAACATAAAAATAAAAAACACTTTTAATTTTAAGTATATTTTATTTTATAATAAAAATTATTTATGCATATAAAATTATTTAAAATATATTAAACAATATGTAAAGCACAATATATTAATTATTATATAATTTTAAACCATATGAAATATAAATGAAAATATATCTAACCAGATCTTTTATATAGATTATAACATAAGTAAAATAATATCGAAAATAAATATTAAAACATATAAAAAAGCCAAATTATATTATATGAATCTCAAAATAAATATCCAAATTAAGTAAATAGTTAAATACATAATAAACGAGAAGATAAGTTTGTGAATATTATGAGAATTATGTGTAAAAACTAAGGGCAAAAGGGATTAAAAAATAGGTTCATTAATTGATCTGAAAAATCTAGCTAAAAAAGTACATTTTTTAGAAGCTTTAAATTTTAGCTTCTTAAAAAGTTGTATTTTGGCTGCCAAAAAAATCATATCTATTAAAGAAATTCATTTTTATTTTACAACCAAACACCCATTTTTTTTAAAAAAGACTTTTGTGATGGAGAAAAGTACTTATTGACCTTCCAGAAATCCATCCAAATAGGCACCTATTCAAATTTAAATTTATTTTTAAAATAAAAATATTAAAAATGTCATTTTTAATAAAATGGTATTGTTTTGCTTATAAAAATTTTAGTCTTTGAATCTGAAGTCGGGCCATGCTGGGATGGACCAAGAGCCCAATTTCCATCTCTAAATATGCCTTTTGTTTTTTAAAATAATAGATGAAAAGTGGTATTTTTTAATGTAAATTTGATTGGCTCAAAAATCTGAACAATATTATTTTAAAAGAAAAATCTATACCAAAATCGAAACTTGTTCAAATCGAAACAATCCTATTGATTTCGAACTAAATCAAGCCAAACCTGGACTCAATGTTATCATTAGACATTTCTAGGATTTGTATAACTTATCAAAGATTTCGGTTCCTGAGACATTAAATTAGACAGCTTGATGAAACAAAGGCTAATAATAACAAAACATTAATCCAACATCTCGATTCATACTGTTCTCTTCCTTCCTAGGATCTAGGATACAAATTCTACACAAGAAACCCAGGGAAACCTTTAACAAGCATTAAGCTCAAGTGACCAATTCATCATAATAGAGATGGGGAACTTCATGAGACGATCGATCTCCATTTATGTCAAAGTTGAAGGCAGCTTGAGCTTTAAGATCAATCTAACAGAATTTCCAATGATGGTTGCAGTTTACACATGTTACATAGGTTGTCATAGGTTCATCGGCGCTCCGGGTTTGCATCTGATGGTACGTACACTTCCGCTGACCGCAACGGCCGCACTTGAACTGATCGGTTGTGGCTTTTGGTGGACCTCCACGTTCACAATCAAACAAGGCTTTCTCTTTAATTTGGTTGTTCTCTCGCTGTCTTTGTTCACTGGCCATTTCGTCAGGAGTCATAGTGATGAGTCTCTCTGGTTTCACTTGCCCAAGAAGAACCTTTCTCCTCAGATCAGGGTTGTTGGGATCCTTAATGTTGAACATTATGGATCTATACTTGAACTTTTGTGCTCCATTTGACCGACCCAACTTTTCAAACATTGCAGATTCCACAGAGACGGCAACTCGGAATGGATCACATGCATTCACTTCACTTCTCAAGTCTTCATCTGCCTCTCCAGCTACTTTGGACAAGGCCTCCGCAAGAAGTTCACGAACTTTGTCTCGCAAAGCATCATGGCACTTAAGCAACGCAGTCAACTTTGGTGGACCACTACCTGCTTGTGATCCCTTACTACTGGAAGTGTGCCTGTCATCCTTTGACATCTTTTCAATCTTGACAGCCTCTGCCCGGTTTAACTTCTCGGCTTTAACATTTTCGGAGCTACAGTGCTGTTCAACCTTTATTGAACTCGATTTTTGAAGTTTCTCAACTTTGACAGTTTCTCCATTTGAAACCTCAGCTTTCACAGAGCTTTTGTCATCAACAATACCATTCTTCTTTTTGGTGGTCTCATCAATCACTATTTTTTTCCAGATTTCAAGTAAGTTCGACGCCACGGAGTGGATTTTCTCCATAGGATGCTTAGTGAGAGGTCGAAGCCGCTTCCCAACCTAAAACACGCAACGAAGCAGAACTTTAGTAGACATATTTAATGTCACCAAAATGATAACTTCACATTCAAATTGATATCAACTGAACACAAGCAAGAAACCACCGAGATTGACATCCTGCAATACAAGAAATGTCGTTTGGAAAGTGTAACAACAAACAACGTCAAGTCTGATGAATAAAGTGTTCCATTTATCTGGAGGAAAATTTAGTATGCTCTTGAAAAAACAAAACCATTCAGCCAAAGTTCCGAAGTACTTCACAAGACGAGAGATGAAGAAGAGGAAATAATGAGAATGTAAATTTAAGAAAAATAAATGCTTGAATGATCCACAATTCGAATGGTTCCAAAAAGAGTAAAAAGCTTTTCATGAGCAAAAGTAACAGACATATTGCCTGAGAGAGATATGGTGGTTGACCAAATTGGCACTAAGGTTAAGTAGAGCCACAAATGCACAGGACAATCAACCCAAGCAGCTGGCTCGGTTTCTCTACATCAAAAAAGCTCCAGATACAATCACTGAAACACATTTCCCACAGGACTTGTTGCAGGAAAAGGATCATCTGAAACGATTAGTCCGATATGCACCAGAAAATCAATAATCCCCACGATAATTTCATGATCACAGGAGGTAAACCTACTCCACTAATTAGCTTCAATTCGAGTTACAACGAACAAATAGTTAAAAACGAAAAAGGAGTCACTCATTGCTCAAATTGAAACCATTGCAATTTCAGCAAGCCCTCCTTGTTATACAAGCTATGACAAAAATAGGAACTTCATCATCGTAACTCCCAACAAAATCCACCCAATTCAATACGTTGCAATTTCATATTTCACCAAAATTTGGTAGATAGGGAAATGTAAGAAAGATTGAATCCTCTGAACATGAAGAGGAAATAGTTTAACCTGAGTGGAGACCAGAACATCGTAAGTAACAGGGAAACTTTTGAGCTGTTTCAGCGCGTCAACGCACCGCACCACCTCCGGCCCACCAGATGAAACTCCACTTCCCGCAGCCGCATCGGCTGCTTTCTTCGCCGCCTCGAACAGCTCCACGAGCTCCCTCTCCATTGATCCTCAAATCCCTAAAAGAAACCCTCCCAAATTCCAAAAATCGAAAATTTTTTCCTAATCGGATACACAAACTGAACAAAATTACAACATTGAAAAAAAAAAAGAGATTACAAAGATCTACACATGGAATTTCGCGATGAAAGGACGAGTAAACAGTACCAGACCGATTCGTAGTGGATAGCTCGTGTCAACGTATAGAGAGTATGGAGACTTCTAGGTCTTCGTGTCGATTTGCAGAAGAGGAGAAGACAGAGAGCTGACCTCGCACACAGACACAGTACCTAACTAACACAATTCCTTGCAACTACATTACACCTTCCTCTCCACCAACCCTTCGGGCTTCGGGCCTAGTCTGTGTTCCAGACTCTAGTGGACTTTTCTTGTTGTGTTTTGTCGGCCCTGTAAGGATGTTTTACCCCCAACATAGAGTGTAAATTACATTTTAGTTTTTTCTTATTTTTATTAAAAAAATGTTCATCCGTACCTCTTGTCATTTTTATCTATAAAAAAATTTAACAAGAAAAATAAAAAATGAATTTATAGTACTTTTATTAGTTTTATGTGGCAAAATAATTATCTTAGTCATACTATATTACACTAAATAGTAATTTTAATCACATTTTGATATTATCTAAAATTAATAGTTCAATCTTAAATTGATCGATCTTTAGATTTAACTTTAAAGGGCTCGAAGGCCCAACTCTCCACCCTAAAATGACATAATTTTGGATAGTTTGATTGAACTTTGGGCTGAAATCAATCCATATCTTGCAAGTCGGGCAGAACGAAGTTGATTACCAATTTAACCCTTTATCATACTTATTTAACCAATATGTTAAAAATCAAATTGAATATTGAACTGGTCCAAGTTTAAAATTTAAAGGTTCAATCGGTATTAAACTATCATAAAATTGGTATATAAATAACAAGAAGAACAAATTATAAGTATAAGTAAAAATAAAATACATTATTGAAATAAAAAGAATCACTAGTTTTTATTATTACATACAACGACAACAAATACCTCAATGCACAAGATTCCCTATTTTGCAAGAGTTGAGGGAGGGATATCAATTGTACGTGGTTGATCGGTAATTTCTGCAAGCGTACAGAATCGTCCTAGTACCCGCACAGTGAATATTCTAAAGTCGTCTCCCTCAAGGACCAATTTTTTACCAGTCAATTTAAACCTAATTAATTGTATGTTATCGACAGAAAATTATAAACAAAATGATTGGA
>JAOSBP010000005.1:1025099-1043534 GCA_027563825.1 Erythroxylum mucronatum
CAGAGTAAACCAAACACGTTTTACTTACCTGTTTTTCTTTTTACAAAAACGACAACAAAAAACGGAAGAAAAAAACAAAAACAAACAGCCCCTTAAATTTTTAAATTAGTTTTAGTTAAGAGTTAAGACATATCACAATCGATAAACCAAATAATGAATAAACTTGGAGTAATGAGAAAATATGGAAAATAAGTAAAAAAATAATCATATAAATAAATAATAACAATAACAATACTCAATAAAAATTTCGCTAAGGTGTGATGTATGAGAAAGTTTAGTAGTACGCAATTTTACCCCTAATTAGTATAGAGATTGCTTTCAAATGATCAATGAATAAAAAAAATCATATAAATATTATTATAAATAAATCTAATGAATAAGTTTATTTATAATATTATTATTATTTTTACTAAAAATTTAATTAAAAAATAATAAATTCATTTATAATAATAATATTATTTTTAGTAAAAATTTAATAAAAACAAAAGGTTATATATTATAAATAAATTTCAATAAATAATTTTGTATCTTTTACTCTAAATATTAATAGAAAATATTGTATAAAGCGGTAATTAATAACACACAAAAATTAAATGATTAGGCAAAACGCAAAAACGACGTGACGGAGAGTTCACTGGACAAGAATTGTCTTATTGTCATCTCTCTCTGAGCTGTCCTCTCACCGACATTCGCGCTCTTTATTCTCTGCTACGCCACAGCCACCGCCAACTCCTCCACCGCCGGTACGCGCCCTACTCCGTCCAACTTAAACCTCTCTCATCACTTACATTTTCTTTACTTTATAGATGCTTATTTAGCTATCAGATAATTGAGGTAGGATCTGCATCAGTAATCATCAACCGACGCAAAAGGTGAAAGCAAAAGTAGTGCAGGTGAGAAAGGGATGAGATCTGATCTTCCAACGCAGAAATAGAATGAGAGAGAGAATACCGTTTCAGTCTCTGCCATTTCAAGATGATTTCGTTTTCACTGTAATTGGTAGTATATGTGTGCGTATGTCTAATTCTGATTTCACTTCGTTTTCTCTTATCCCGAGACGATAAGCTCTCTGATTCCTCTGATACGTTCCGCTTCCACATTTATTGTAGCTCTTTTAATCATTCACTACTCTTTTGTATTTTGTTTTTTAATTAGTGTAAATAATGTCATTATATTCGTTATAATTGAGATTTTGGGGTCTCTGATCCAGTAGTACTTTAGGTAGTAATTTCTTTTTCTTGTCTTATGTGTTCTCCAGCTTTGGCACTTGTTGTCGACAACACCATCCCTGGAGTTTGTTTTGTAGTCTGTATCATCGGTCAGAGATTTGTCAAGATCTAATTCTGACTGCAGTTTCCTGTTTTGTCTCTGCCTCTGTCGTTGGGGCCAATTTTCTACGTACCATTGAACCAGGTCTTTGGGGTTTCATCTGGAATAAGAAATAAACACCAAATCTGTCAAAAGTTCTGCTACTCTGATTTGTGCATTGTGGAGTGAGTTTATTACTCATGATGGTTCCTGCATAAAGGAAACTCAAATTAGTCGATTTTGTCTTGCTTCCCCAGGTATAGAAGTCTGGACAGATTTACTCTGGTTGTGACTTGTTTAAGGGGAGGTGGTAGTTGGGAAAGTTATTAATTTGATTCTCCAATGTGGCTATTGGAGGATTATATATGACTTCTGGCCAGCAATCGCTGCCCCCCTCAGAACCTTTGGCTCCACTGGTTCCTCATCACCCTCGCAGGTTTGCCTCTTTGGGTTGTCTTTGCCCCAATGATTCTCTCAGTTCTTCCACCTTCAGTGATGCTCAAAGCAATGCATTTGACTTAGATTATTCAGGGAAGGTTGAAGAAGATCTCAGTATTGGAGGCGACAGCGGTGATAGTCAGAATCATATTGAGAAGGAAAAGTGCTGCGGCATTGCCACAGAGAGGAGGTTTCATTCTGTTGGATCTCATTTCTCTGAGCAGGTTTCATTGGAATGCCCCACGCAGGAGGCTGCACACCTGCAATTGTGGGGCACAATGGAACTACCTCGTAACACCGGAAATAGCATTTCTTCTGCTGCATTTGAAATTTCAGGGGATTCATCTGTTGCTAATGGTAAGTTGAACTTTGGGCCAGCACCTGTGGTCCATGATAAGTTGAGCAAGTCTCAACGTAGGAGTCATCACAAGAGTTTGCAGTTTGATGATGATATATTTAAGGAAGAGGATGCAAGGTTCATCTTTATCAATGATCCGAGGAAAACCAATGACAAGTATGAGTTCACAGGGAATGAGATCCGAACCAGCAAATACACCTTGATTACCTTCTTGCCAAAAAATCTTTTCATCCAGTTCCATCGGGTTGCTTATCTATATTTCTTGGCTATTGCTGCTCTCAATCAGCTTCCTCCTCTAGCCGTATTTGGTAGAACTGTATCCCTTTTTCCTCTTCTGTTTGTGCTGTGTGTCACTGCTATCAAAGATGGTTATGAGGATTGGAGAAGACACAGGTCAGACAGGAATGAGAACAATCGGGAGGCTCTAGTTCTACAATCAGGAGAATTCCAGCTGAAGAAATGGAAAAAGATACGAGCTGGTGAGGTTGTGAAGATTTGTGCTGACGAGACGATTCCTTGTGACATTGTTTTGTTAGGAACAAGTGATCCTAGTGGGGTTGCTTATATTCAAACAATGAATTTGGATGGTGAATCAAACTTGAAGTCTAGGTATGCTAGGCAGGAGACATCTTTAGCAGTATCTGAAGGGTCCATGATTTCGGGTCTTATCAGATGTGAACAACCCAATAGAAACATTTATGAGTTTACAGCCAATATGGAGTTCAGTGGATACCAGTTCCCTCTCAGCCAGTCAAACATTGTTTTACGTGGTTGTCAGCTGAAAAACACTGATTGGATAATTGGCGTTGTTGTGTATGCTGGACAGGAAACAAAAGCAATGAAGAATAGCGCGGCATCTCCTGCTAAGAGAAGCAAACTGGAAAGTTACATGAACAGAGAAACACTTTGGTTATCCATATTTCTCTTTGTGATGTGTCTGGTTGTGGCACTTGGGATGGGACTGTGGCTTGTACACTATGACAAACAGCTTGATACCTTACCTTATTATAGAAAGAGATACTTCAATCAAGGGAAGGATTATGGAAAAAGATATAAATATTATGGAATTCCAATGGAGATATTTTTCTCCTTTTTATCTTCCGTCATAGTGTTTCAGATAATGATCCCAATTTCCCTTTACATTACAATGGAGCTGGTTCGTTTGGGACAGTCCTACTTTATGATAGGGGACAAGCATATGTATGACAGTGGCTCTGGTTCCAGATTTCAGTGTAGGTCTCTTAATATAAATGAGGATTTGGGTCAGATTCGTTATGTTTTCTCAGATAAAACAGGAACACTAACTGAAAACAAGATGGAATTTCGGAGAGCTAGTGTATATGGCAAGAACTATGGGAGTACACTGCATGTGGCTGATGAATTGCAGGAAGAGAACATTTCAGGTACCAAACAAAATAATTCATTTGCAATTCTGGTACAACTTAATGATAAGAGCTTTTCTGGTGTTGCGCAAACTTGGTTTTGCTGAATTTCTGTTTATGTCTTGCCTACTTGGTGAGTTACTGCAGGTGATAGTTGATTTGGGCTCTTAGCTATGTCAAGCCCATACTAAGGCGAGAGATGAATAAATCAGTTAGAAATTGGGAACTCAGATTTAGGAATTAGCTTAGCAGTTAGACTTCCAATATTCAATAGAGAATGTGGACTTGAGTCTTGATTCCTTTTACTCTTTTTCTGTACTGATATACACTTTCCACACAGCTGAGAACAAATTATGAAACTTATAATTCGCCTTCCAAATTGTTTAGCTCAAGCATTCATGTTTTTATGGAATGTTACCTTTTAACTGCCACGTATTTGTTTGGTGGTTGTGTGAGTTTTGCCGAATCTTAGATTACAGGACATGTGACATTTTGTATAAGCTTCTACTTTCCTTCATCATGTGCAGCTGCAACTGTTCATAGGAGATGGAAACTTAAATCCCCTATCACTGTTGATTCAGAATTAATGCAATTGTTGCACAACGATGTAGTTGCAGAAGAAAGGATTGCTGCTCATGAGTTTTTCCTTACACTGGCTGCATGCAATACTGTAATTCCAATTCGTTCTCGAGACATGTCTAGTGCCACAGAGAGGCAACATGATGATGATGTAGAGTCAATTGAGTATCAGGGTGAATCTCCTGATGAGCAAGCATTGGTTAGTGCTGCTTCCGCTTATGGATATACCCTCTTTGAGCGGACATCTGGGCATATAGTAATTGATGTCAATGGCGAGAAACTAAGGTGCAAATTGTTCCATACAATCTCTTCTGAATCCTAATATCTTGTTGTGTTTAATATAATTTTTTCAATTCTGCAGTAAAGCAAATTGTAACAAGTGTTCAATTGGTTTAATTTAGGTTTGATGTATTGGGCATGCATGAATTTGATAGTGTGCGGAAAAGAATGTCTGTTGTAATCAGATTTCCTAACAATGCTGTAAAAGTGCTGGTGAAAGGCGCTGATTCTTCCATGTTGAGTATTTTAGCCAAGAACAGTGGGAGAAATGATAATATAAGACATAATACTCAGTGTCATTTGACTGAGTACTCATCCCAAGGTTTACGTACACTTGTGGTTGCTGCAAGACATCTTACAGAAGCGGAACTTGAGCTCTGGCAACACAAATTTGATGATGCAAGCACTTCTTTGACTGAAAGAGCCACCAAACTGCGTCAAACAGCAGCACTTATAGAATGTGAACTAAATCTGCTCGGGGCAACTGCCATTGAAGACAAGTTACAAGATGGTGTACCTGAAGTCATTGAATCCCTGAGGCAAGCAGGGATTAAAGTCTGGGTTCTGACAGGAGATAAGCAAGAGACAGCAATTTCAATCGGGCTGTCTTGCAGACTCCTGACACCAGATATGGAGCAAATAATTATTAATGGCAATTCAGAGAATGAATGCAGAAAACTATTGGTGGAAGCTAACGCCAAATATGGTATGAAGTCATCCAACCGAAGAAATGACAACTTCAACTATGATAAACATAATGAAATTGGCCACATTGAGATGTGCAATGGGAAAAGAGATGGAATCAATTCACTTGCACTGGTAATTGATGGGAACAGTTTGGTGTACATTTTGGAGAAAGAACTTGAATCAGAGGTGAGTATCATCTCCTCAGATTATTTGAGCAGAATGTTTCTACAAGCGTATGTTGCATTTCTTTTTGCTTCTTTAACTGGGCCGTGGTGCGGGCCTCTGATATAGCCTTTAGATAAATTTCAGGGTTTATGGAATACAAAAATATTATTCTCTCAGTTTCATTTTTGCTTGATATCTAATTATGAAATTCACTTAATACTTTTTAATCCTTTTTTCAGCTTTTCGACCTTGCAACTTCCTGTAGGGTTGTGCTGTGCTGTCGTGTAGCACCATTGCAGAAGGCAGGTATTGTTAATCTAATCAAGAGCCGAACTGATGATATGACACTGGCTATTGGTGATGGTGAGTTTAGTGGAAGCAAACAAGTGGAACCTTAATCTTTGTAGATTCTACTTTTGTTGGTTTCTTACATGGGTTCCATTTCTCTGCGCTTACTGACAAATCATAGGGGCTAATGATGTTTCAATGATTCAAATGGCGGATGTTGGAGTGGGAATATGTGGTCAGGAAGGGCGTCAAGCAGTGATGGCATCAGATTTTGCAATGGGTCAGTTTCGGTTTCTGAAGAGACTATTACTGGTTCATGGACACTGGAATTACCAACGCATTGGGTACTTGATTCTCTACAATTTTTACCGGAATGCTGTTTTCGTTTTGATGTTATTTTGGTACGTCCAAATCCTTCCCCATTTTTATTTATTAAAAACAAGTTTTCCATGTAATTTTATTGTACAATGTACATGTTTATGAGGTCACCTTCCCTTTTTTTTTTTGGGCTCTCTTTAGAGTTTGGCATGATTATTTTTGAACCTTGGATTATCAACAACTATTATCAAGGCATTTGGCTGCAGAAATTCATTGGTGACTGACATTTTATTGATTAGCTAATTAGCAAATTCAACTGTGTGTGAAATTCCTTTTATTTCTGACTCCAAATTTCGTGCAAGAAACTTGTCTGGTATATTTTTAGTTAATGTTAGCATTTAAATTTTAAAATATAGGGAGTTCCTTGAAGTGTACATTATGCAGTACTTCAATGGCATTTTTCCTTGTTCATTATGATTTTCTTTCATAACTGCAGGTATATTTTGTGCACTGCTTTTTCATCAACTTCAGCATTGACAGATTGGAGTAGTGTTTTTTATTCTGTCATCTATACTTCTATCCCTACCATAGTCGTTGGCATCCTGGACAAAGATTTAAGCCATCGGACATTACTACAGTACCCAAGACTTTACTGTGTGGGGCATAGACAGGAGGCATACAATATGCAACTCTTCTGGATCACTATGGTTGATACATTATGGCAGAGTATTGTTCTCTTTGCTATACCCCTGTTTGTTTACAGGGATAGCACAATTGATATATGGAGCTTGGGCAGTTTGTGGACGATAGCAGTTGTTATACTTGTCAATGCTCACTTGGCAATGGACATTCGACGTTGGGTGTATATTACTCATATTGCTGTCTGGGGTTCAGTACTTATCACTTACGGTTGTATGGTAGTGTTGGATTCTATACCTGTCTTCCCAAATTATTGGTTAGTATGCTCAACTTATCCTGGAATTGCTTGGATCTGATTTTTTGTAGTGCTTTTCAGATCAATTGTTAAATTTAGGTTAAATTATGTCTGTGCTTTCTGCAGGACGATTTACCATCTGGCCAAGTCACTAACCTATTGGCTCACCATCTTGATCATAATTGTTGTTGCTCTGCTCCCTAGATTTCTAGTTAAAATTCTATATCAAACTTTTTGGCCTCCAGACATCCAACTAGCCAGAGAAGCTGAGATACTGAAAAGAGAACCTGATTGTCCAGGTTAAATCCTGATGGAGATTCTAGTTGACTTGTACATTACCCATTGTAGAAAATTACACATAGACCTGGCTTCCCTCAAATTATCCATCCTACAGCTTCCCTATAGCACGCTGCCATCGAATTTGAAAGTAAGTTGATCTTTATTTTCTTCTTAACAGAAAAGGTTCACCTCTGAAATTAAATTTTGATTCATAAAGTGATTAGTAAGTGTTATTGAATGACCGGGCATTTGACAACAGAGTGGGTAACCCATTATACTTTAAAGGCCTAGGAGGATGGTATGATCTAAGAAAAAGTAGCCTCCTTGCATGAAGTATCATTTGTGTGACTTAGATGGAAGAAAAAGGTGGGGAAAGCTGTCCTCATGACAATCTCGTAGTCCACACTAACTAGTTCGGAGCTGCGCAGAGATTGGGAGATGTGTATGTTGAAGGCCTTGAAGTGATCAGAAGAAGGAATGAAAGCTGCTTTCGGAGTATACAACAGGTTCATGTAAAGCTCAGGTTTTGATATATTTTTCTTCTTATAGTTAAATAGGAAAATGTTGCTTGGCACGAGGTACTGTTGTTTCAAAGTTGAAGAGTTATGCTTCATTCTTCGGTGTGGACAGGGCAGGTCTATCTTCTACTTCTGTCCCGAGTGTTTGATGCTGTAAATTAAGTTTTCTCGTGCATATAAAGGAACAATACTCTTTTAGCAATCCTTTCATTTGAGTGCTAGTGAGAAAAGTTGATTTGAATATGCAATGCCACTTTTCACTTCTTTTTCCAATTTTAGTGGTAGGGACAACTATCCTTTTCATTTTCATATTACCTACGCTAGGATTGAACTTGCAGCACTCATATAAAATGCCTTACTTTCCATTCCTAAGCAGGCTTATACTTCCTCAGTAATAGGCTGCCTCAGATGTCTCGTGTTGTAAATAAAAAACGTCATTTTAATTTTTTACTATCTGAAATTTATTGAACAAAATGACAATATTTATGTTGTCCATATAAACAATGATGTTATTTTCATGACTCAGACTCTGATCTTTCTTTCGGGTCAGATACTCTCTACTACTCTACTGTATAAATTATCTCTGGTCGCTCTCATGGCATGTCCAGGTTCACCAGCCATTGCTTTGCTTGTGTTGTTCTTATCAGGTAGACGTTTGCACCATTATTGCTTTGTCGTCTTTTGTTAAAGCTTAATTGTGCATGACCAATGCATGCATTTAAGGGTCAATTCTGGTTGAACTTTCCTGTCGAAGGGTCTTTTTCTTTTTGGGATGTTGGGATGATGTTGTCACCATGTGTTTTACCTGTAAAATACAATTAGTTACTTTTATCTCTTTGGCAAATGTGAAGTCTCTTTGTCGGTTCAAGAGAAGGTTTCGTATTATTAGACTTTTTAAGATATCTAATTTTGGTAAGGTAAGGTTTCGTATTATTAGACTTTTTAAGATTTCTAATTTTGGTGAGATTTTTAAAGTATCGCTGCTGTTGTTGATGTTCAAAGGTTAAACTCAACAAGTATTCAAGTTTGGCTTGACTTGGTTTGAAATTAAAGAAATTTTATTTTTTTTATTGAAAACGGCCGAAGCCAAAAGAAAACTACAGATGAGTCACTCTAGGGAGAGAAACTCCCACTACATCAGCAAATAACAAAGGAGTAATGCCATTAACAGGGTCAGGAAACCAGTGGACTCCTAATGATAATCCATAGCTATAATTGGCGAGCTAATACGCACATCGATTTCCTTCCTGATAGATCTGACAAACCCGTACCTCCCAATTTTGGGAAAGTAAGTCCCGGATAGCACGAATGATAGATTGGTGCACTGCTCTGCTCTCAAACGTAATTTGTGAAACAACTACTGCGGAATCAATAGATAATTCAATCCGGGAATAACCAAACCACCAAGCGAGTTGAAACCCATAATAGACAGCCCATAATTCTGCTTGCCAGGCTGCACAAAAGCCAACATTTGCACCGAAACTCACTAGCCACCGGCCACCGTCAGCGCGTATCAGACCACCAGCAGTAGCTGGCCCGGGGTTACCCTTGGAGGAGTCATCCGTGGCCAAACTAACCCATCCTACTTGGCTGGCGAGCAATCTGGCTAGCGAAATTAAAGAATTTGATTCATGCCCAAGCATGGTGCTTTACACGTAGTCGTTGGCCGCAAACTGCACCGACAATGGCCGATCATAATCTACGGTCGTCGGCCCAAACTGCACCAAGTATGCTCGCGTGTTGATTGAATTTTATATTGAGATTAAGATTGGAATTTAGTGTTTTTAGACTTTGAGTCAATTAACTTAATTTATATAAAAATAATATTATTTTTTATATTTAACAAAATGAATATGTTTTGAATTTTAATAAATAGTTATTTTCAAGTTTTGGAGTTTTATAAGATCCGAATCTGGAACTAATCTATTCCACTTTTGAAGTTGGTTTAATTTTGAAGTTCAAGTTGCATTAGGCGTTAGTTCTCACTTGATAAAACGATTGAAAGTGAATGCATCTTGGACTTACAAAAGTAATTAAATTAAGCCTATATTTGATTGAACTTATATTAGTAGAGTTTTTTTTTCATAAATTTTTTTTAAGAAGAACTTTTCTAAGAAGTTAGTTAACTGTTTGACTGTCATTTAAAAAAGAGATTTTTTTTAAAAAAAACTTCATACGATAGAATGTTTGACAATATCAAAATAAAAGATACTTTTAATTTTAACTATATTTTATTTTGTAATAAAAATTATTTATAAATATAAATATTATTTAAAGTATATTAAACAATATGCAAAACACAATATATTAATTATTATATAATTTTTAACCATAAGAAACATAAATGGAAATATATTTAACCAAATCTTTTATATGGATTATAACATAAATAAAACTAATATCAAAAATAAATATTAAAATATATAAAAAACTAAATAATATTATATAAATTTCAAAATAAACGTGAAGATGAGTTTGTGGATATTGTGAGAATTATGTATAAAACATAAGGATAAAAGGGACTTAAAAAATGGCTCATTAATTAATCTGAAAAATTTATCCGAAAAAAGTCATTTAAGAAGCTTTTTTTAGAAGTTTCAAATTTAAGCTTCTTAAAAAATTGTATTTTGGTTAACAAAAAAGACATATCTATTAAAGAAATGCCTTTTTATTTTACAGTCAAATACCTATTTTAAAAAAACGCTTATTAACCTTCCAAAAGTCCATCCAAACAAGCACCACTGATTCGTTCAGTTTAATATTCTAAAGACATTTTAATTTTTTTTACTGATACTAATGTGAACTCAAAATATAATAATTTTATTTTGAGTATGGTAAAGAAATATATATTAAATTCTAACGAACAGGATACATAACACAAGTGGTTGTTATATTAATACGATGCCCAAGTTGACTTATTAGGCACGTGAGGCAACTTGTCACGATCTACACCACACTCATGCATGCTATTTTTTTTCAAATAATGAAATATTAATGAAGGATTAATAAATAAATAATTCAATCAATTAAATTATAAAAAAATTAAAAGATTAATTTTTTGATTTAGTTTATTTTAATCATTTTTATTATCAAAATCAACTAATTTTATAAATTAACAACAACAATGTTCGGTAGGAATTTATCATAGGTCTTATAAGAGAGTCAACCGCAAAAGCTTGCTTAAAGGGTTGGAGAGTTTAAAAGCCTATAAACCCAATATCAGTCTCTCTTATTATTGATGTGGTACAAGTAGACTGTAACGTTCCACGACGCTTCACAGCCCAAACACCCTCAAGTTGGCAGCTATGCGCTAGACTGTTTCTAGTTCCTGGCTAACACTGTCATACTGACATCATCACCCAAGCGCCCGTGGCTTAGATATGCGCTAGACCTTTTCTAGCTCCAAGCGAACACTACAATACCGGCGTCACCACCCGTAGGTGTGGCACAAGGATTTGAAGGAGTGGTGTTTAACTCTAATACCAATTGTTAAAGGTCTTACAAGAGAGTCAACCCAAAAATTAGGTTAAAGGGTGAGAAAGCTTAAAAGCCTATAAACCTCGCATCAACCTTTCTTATTACCAATATGGGATAATTAGACTCTAACAGAATCTCACTGATACGTGAGGTTTAGAGAGGTATAGTAGTACACCGTCTTACTTCTAACTAATAGAGAGACTTTTTACGAATGACCCATATGAAAAGAGAGAAAAACAAAAGGAGAGAAAAATAAAATAACAATAATAATAAATTATTCAAAAACAGTTTCTCTGCTAATTAGAAATAAGGTTGCGTATTACTGGATCTTTACAAACTCAACGTATCAGCAAGGTTTTTACTAGATTATTGTTGTTTAGAATAAAACAATTATTTTTATTTAACAATATTTTTAAATATATTCAATTTATATATTTTTTATAACTGTAGTTGAACTTCTAAATTTTTAATGTCTTATTTTATGAGTTTAATTTTTAAAACATTAATATCAATTTTATATACGTTTCATCCAAAAAAACAATGACAGGCATGGTCGTTTTATCAATTCCCTCCACATGCTTATCCAACCACAATTATTTTATACTTAAACATTAAAAAAATTATAAAAGAAAATTCAAAAAGAACGTTGGAAAATTAACTACCCGTCTACACACGAAATCCCAAAATTGCCCCTACCTTTCCTTCTTTCCTTCTGGAATGTAAGACAAAACCCATAAGGTTATTATTGGAATTGAAACCGTAGAAAAGAATTTTATAAGTGAATGACAGGTTGGCAAGTGTAATGACGTCACGCACATGACGTCATATAGTTGTGTAAGGCAAGCTTAATCAGTCCTTAAAACACTCGCACCTCAGGCGCTGGTCTCTCACGAAGCTTCATAAGGGGGAAGGTATTGTCCACGGGCGCTTGGGATTGGTTTGTACGTCCGTGAGCTCAGGAACTTACCTGGTAATGTTCGTGAATTTAAGATTTTATTTAAATATCTAAAGCACATGGTGATAAATTGGCCCCTCTTTTAGCTTCTCTCGTCTTTACTCTCGTCCTCTAGCTCTACCTCAAAGCTCACTGGAATGGAAGAAGTAAAACAGATGGAGTCTTTTTGCTCAGAAATACCACCCCCTCACCGGAAAAAGGTGATTGATGAGCTTATTCGAGGTTGCAAATTTGCCGGAAAACTTAAACATGTTCTCCGGGAAACCTGTGGTGGTGGTGGTGGTGATGCCCGAGAACTCATCACCGGAATCTTTGACTCGTTTTCCAACACACTTTCGATGTTAAACAGTCCCGAGTTCGACGAGATCTCTCAGTTCCTGCCCAGTACACAAGTAGGTTCGCCAAGTTTCGATGGCCGGAAGTCTGAGGATTCCGTACAGAGCAGCAAGACCTCCACAGTCAAGGATCGGAGAGGATGTTACAAGAGAAGGTCTAGTTTCTTCATACCATTTGATGGGGTTCTTATAGATTGTACTGTTACTAAATTTAAAACGTCTACAATTGCAGGAGGAATTCTCAGTCGTGGACGACGGAGAGACCGGCGCTATTTGACGACGGTCATGGCTGGAGAAAGTACGGTCAGAAGGTGATTCTTAATGCCAAACATCCAAGGTGATTCAGGAATCTATGTTTCCCAAAATTGGATTTAAAGGAACAGGATTGATCAAGAACTGACATGAACTTTTTGATTGTAATCTGACAGGAACTATTACAGATGCACTCATAAGTATGATCAGGGTTGTCAAGCAACGAAGCAAGTTCAGCAACTTAACGAAAAACCACCTTTGTTTCGAACAACCTATATTGGTCAGCATACATGCAAAGCTTCACCGAGAACTCAAATCTTCCTGGATCCAGATGTTGTTGCTCCAGAATCTAAGACGTTTCTTCTGAGTTTTTCTAATGACTGTAAAAATGGAGAAACCAGTGTCTCCTTCTTCCCATCAATAAAACAGGAACATGACAAGGAAGCCGATCTGACTCCCCGCCACTACTCTTCGTCCTCCAATTATCTCCTCTTGTCTGACCTGTCTCCATTTGATCATTCTGTGGTTAACTCCTCATGCACCACTAGCACTACAACTACTACTAGTACTAAAACTCATAGTTTAGACTTGGATGATATGATGGTGGGATCTGTTTACGAGTTCGATGATGATGTTCTGCAGTTCCCTGAATTTTCCTGAGCAGTAGCTCCCTTTTGTAATTTCCATGTAGAAAGAAATCAATCACTTTTTTTTCTTTTGTAATTTTGGCTACTTCTTTTGGTTATCTAGTGCCTTGTTCTTCAGTGATTTGATTGTTCCAAGAACAGAAAATCCAATGATTGAACTAATGATTCAGAACTACAATTGGAACTTGTACTCTGCAAAAATGTCTTTTATCAGTGTTTCTTTCTCCTACTAACTTGGCATTAGGTCCGGGGCACAGGTAACACATGGAAACGAGCACAGGTAAATTGATCCCGCGTTACGATAGTTGACTTAGGTTTAAAGTATAAATCAGCCTAAATTAAATTTAAAATTTTATTATGATAATATAATTATTCAAAACTATATGATTTTGATTAATTATATTGCTATTGCTTTTTTAATTTCGGCTTGATTCATTCCCGATCTTACTTTACATGCATTTTAGCTGTCATTAAAAAACTCAATTGTTCACTTCGATTTTTAACTTTTAGGTTTATGTTATTAAAAACCGATTAGTTTATTAATTAATCATTCAATTTTGGTAAATTAATGAGTTCTTATAAACTAAAATTAATTAATTAATCTTCGTTTAAAATTTTTTAATTAAATTTCAAATTATTAATGACAATATCTTTTAATCATATTTCAAATTCTTGAATTTTATTCAAATTTTAGTCGGTTTCATGACGGTCTAATACCAATTGAACTTTTTAAATTTTAAATCTTTGTCTTATCGATTTAACTTCTGGTCTGATTTTTAAAATATTGGTTACAATTATAATATTATTTTAACAATTTTATGATATACTTTAAAAAAGCGATAGACTCGTTAAATATTTAAAAACTATTTAAGAGATATATGAATAAAAATTAAAATCTTAAATAAGAACATTGTATCTTTAATTAACTAAAAGCTTGTATTTTCATTTTTTCTAAACCATTTTCTTAATTAAAAATTGGAATTCAAATACTGAATTAAATAACTGGCTCCTTTCTACAAGCGAAGTAATGTAAATCAAGAAAGATCAACAAACAAATGAAGACTTAAAGAAAGGACAATTGGTTCACACATCTTTATTCTTATCAATGCTATGTTAGGTAACTTGTGTGAATGGGTTGACTCCTCAGTCTTTTCCTTTGAGAATATATTTATGAACCTTCCAAAGTCTTTTTCATTTAGAATGTCTTAAAAATCAACCTGATTTGAAAGGCAAAATTATAAGTACGGATAATTTTTCTTGAATTTTATTCAATCTTTAACCGGTTTTATAACGGTTCAATATCGGTTGAACCTTTTAAACTTTAAACTTCTTATCTTATCGATTTAACTTTCGATTCGGTTTTCAAAACATTGTTTATTTACCACGACATAATAATTATTACATGTAACTGTAATAAACTAATGAACAAAACTGTAAAGAATAAGCTCAATCTTTTTTATTTAATAATAAATTTTTATAATCTATAATTTTTCATTTAATATTAATCTTTTAAAACTTGTATAGATCAGGTACAAAATGTTAATTTTACTTATATGACATGCCCACTAAACGGAATGTTCATCTATTAATCACATCAATAAAATAATGCTTTATTGTGATTTATACGAATTTTGAAAGAATAATTACTAAATTGAAATTTTTTTAAAAATTAACACTAAATTAAAAAAATCTAAAATATCTTATCCTACCAAAGCATAACTCAACTTGGAAGCAAAAGAATATAGTAAGGTCTGAATGTGACATGATACATAATAATTATACCAACTAACCAAAAAAGACTTTTGAAGATTGAAGATTCCATACATAGGAGTGTTAAAGGTAAGAAATTCTAGAGCTTTAGACTTGTCAAAGCCTCAAATAAGAGATAAGTAGGAATGTCATTTTTGACTCGAGTTTTTACGAGAAACATAAAAAATGACGTTATTTTTAATATTTTATTAGTTGTTGAGAACCAATAATTTTATTAATTAATCGTTTAGTTTACACGAATTAATCAATTTTTATAAAATAAAATAAAATAATCAATTTTTATTTAATAATCAATTTTTAACTAAATTTTAAATTTTTTATTGGTAAAGATAGTACTAATTAAATAATTTTCAAATTCCTTAATTTTATTCAATTTTAAACAATTTTATGATAGTTTGATACAGATTAAACCTTTTAAAATTAAACCTCTTATTTTACTGGTGTAACTTTCAATATGATTTTTAAAATATGAAAGACAACAACATTTCATTAGAAGTTTATTTACCAAAAAAAACATTTCATTAGAAGTTCAGCTGAGACGTGCAGTTTAGAGAGGTCTAAAAGTACACAATGTTACACTAACTAGTAGAGAGATTGTTTATAATAATTTAAAAAAACAAAAAAGGACTAAAATACAAATACAAATAAAAATATATAATAAAAATAAATAAATTATACATATTAAAATAATAAATGTAATTATAATAATACTTTATATTGAGTTTGAGTTTACAAATATGCTTTGGTATATTAATTTAAGGAACTTAAGATTAAAATAACCTTATTTTGATTAATTACACTAAAATCATGTCATTTTGAGCGATCCAGGCGAGATTAGATTGAACTCAAACTGTGTGACTCAATAATAACCGAAACCGATTTAATCTAACTAATTAATATTTCTTTTGTTAACTAAACATGTTAAGAACATGCACAAAATTTTGATATCACGTTGATTTAATTGTCTAAAATAATATTGTGTTAGGACGTAAATTTAAGAAAATTAAACTAAAATGATAATATTTTGATTAATTATCCTAAAACAATATCGATTTAAACATTTTAAATAAGTTTAGGTCAAATTCAAACTAAAATTGAAGAGTTTAATAAAAGAGTTAGATTGGTCTAATCTAATTATACAAAAACCTAATTATTTCGATCGGTTCAATCATAAAAATTTTGAGTTAGCCAATTTTTATTCAATTTTTTACTTTTTAGTTCGATTTATTTTAGTAATTTTTGTTGTTAAAAACTATCAGTTTATTAATTAATTGATAAATTTTGTAAATTAATAAGTTCATGTAAAAGAAAATAAATAAATTAATTTTTATTTAATATTTTTAATTAAACTTTAAATTATTTGATCACTTTCAATTACATTTTTAATTTTTTAATTTTTTAATTTTTAATCAATTTTATAATAATTTAATACTGACCTTAAACTTTTTATCTTTAAAAAATTCTTTAATAAATTTAACCTAACCTAACTCGTCTTGTCCCGACTTGATCCGACTGTGGACAAGACGAGTTGGAGGACCATATTCTCGCCAGGGTATTTTAACTCTGTATCACTTAATTTTATTTATATTTGCTAAAAAAAAAATTTATTTATATATTTACGTAAATCTTATATAAATATGTAAATAAGATTTAATAAAATAATATAACACATCTCTTTCCATGCAAGCAACTTTCACCCTTCTTAAAGATGTGATTGATAGATACGTATCATTCAATGCCAGTGTTGTTTGTATACCTGATTCCTACAGTACGTTGGGTCCTTTGTTTGTATACCTAGTTTCTTTTTAATATATTTCCTCAACTTTTTTTTCTGAGTTTTCAATAAACTAAAAAGAATAATTTTGTTTTAATAAATTATCTTAATTTTTAAAAATTAATTTTTAATTATTAATTAAGTCGCAGATTAATTTTGATTAAGAAAAACCAAGGACTAAAATACCTAATTGTTTCTATGGGTTCAACTATAAAAATTTTGAATTAGTCAAATTTTCGGTTCAATTTTTTACTTTTCAATTCGAGTTATTTTAGTAACTTTTGTTGTTAAAAACTATCAGTTTATTAATTAATTGATCAGTTTTTGTAAATTAATAAATTAATATAAACAAAATTTAATTAATTAATTTTTATTTAAACTTTAAATTATTCGACCAGTAAGGACAATCTCCTTCAATTATATTTTAAATTATTTTAATTTTATTCAATCTTTAGTCAATTTTATAATAATTTAATACTGATTGCATTTTTTTTTTTGTTTCCTGCAATGTGTTCTAGGAGGGTCTCACTATAGGAAGACACCTTTAAGCGATCCACATCTAGACTAATCTCCGCTCTGGCCGGATAGATCCCTTGTGGGAGGCAAAGCTTTGATCCAAAGTTTTAAATAGTTGCCTATATAAAGGCGGTTCAAATCCGCGATCTCATTTAAGTTAGAAGAGCCTCTTATCAATTTACCTACGCCCTGAGATTATACCGATTGTACTTTTTAAACCTGATCAAAAAGCTCCAAGCAGATCACCGGGTCTATACGTGCATCACACGTTAGGAAAATCCAACGAAAGAGCTAAACCAACCTTTTCATGTTTTATGTCTTATAAAGAAACTTGCTTTTCCAAAGGAACCGTTGCTTTCTGTCCTTTTCTACTCAATTTCTTGGAATTTTCAGGCTATGCATTGCATTATCTGATAATCTGTTGGACCTAATTGAATTCAAAGTTCTAACGGCCGGTTTGATCCGAAATATGTCAAATATAATTTTTTAAAATTACGTTATTTTCAAAATGATGCTAAATTAAATATGAAATAAAAGAAAATAATTATACTCGGTCCGACTTTAATCATATTTTGAACGACCTAAACTTTATTACGTAAATTGAAAATCTTTTAAGAGGATAACTTCGATGCAACGACGAAGCTATGTGGGGGCCCATGGTGCACTGCACCCCTCAACATTTGAAAATATTAAATATTTTTATTTTTAATATATATATATATATATATAAAAGGATGAAGTTATTTGGAGCTCATGGTTAGAGATGACAACGGGACGGGTATTTAATATGAATGTATATATTAAATATATATATATATATATAACGAGTATATAAGTATGTATATATATATAATGGCAAAATTGTAATTACTATATAACGGGTAAACGGGTATGAGGGGTGGTATCCCCATACCCGACAGGTATTTTTGTTAACCCTCATACCTGCCCTACGGGTAAAAATTTGCTCCCTATATCTACCCCGTTCGGGTAATTTTATCGGGTACCCATCAAATTCGGGTACAATTGACATCCCTAAGTACAGCCAAGAATCAATTACAAATCGCTTGTTTCTAGAAAACTGAGTAGGCTCATTTGGAATAACTCACAAACCTCTGTTTCATGTACCTTAATATTACGGTCCAAACCAAGGCTCTTTATTTCATCTCGAACCAACGA
>JAOSBP010000005.1:1044298-1066469 GCA_027563825.1 Erythroxylum mucronatum
ATTGGTTTGGATTTGTGAGCTGTTATTAATATAGTTGAAATATGAATGAACCAACCTTCTTAGTCTAGTTGGTTTTTGATTCGGAGGGGTAATGTGATGATGCAATTCCAGTTTGGTGCTTTGGATTCTGACTGTGTATTTAAGATGAAACGATGCTTTTTTTTTTCCCCCTGATCAATTGAATGGGAGTTCCCATTTCATGATGCGAATACCCAATTGGACTGTTAGGTTTGAAGATGTTGCGTTTGTGAGAACAAAAGAGGCAGCAAGTAAACAGAATGATATGCAGCAGAGTACTGGCTTGGTGGAAGCCATCCTACTTGAGGTCAAAGACAGAGAAAGGATTGGAGGGCCTTTTCTGAAAACTGATGTTATATGCTGCACTCCTAGTCTTGCTGAAAGTGGGTCCTGCAAACTAGGGGAGGTTATTATCCAGAAAAACCCTGACAATCCTGAATGGCCGAAAAGAATTAAAACCTCCTTTGCTGGCAACAAAGAAGAAGTCAAAATGGAACCTGAACTTGTTGAAATAAATAGTACGGGGATGTACTACCTTTATTTCATGTTTTGTGATCCACAGCTCAAGGGCACTTTGATTAAAGGGAGGACTGTATGGAAAAACCCAAATGGTTATTTACCAGGAAAGATGACACCTCTTATGACATTCTTTGGCATCATGTCTTTGGCATACCTTGCACTAGGACTACTATGGTTCTTAAGGTTTGTTCAGCATTGGAAGGATATAATACAGTTGCACTACCATATTACTGCAGTGATTGCACTTGGAATGTGTGAGATGGCTGTCTGGTATTTTGAGCATTCCAACTTTAATTCAACTGGGATGAGACCGATGGGTGTTACACTTTGGGCTGTCACCTTTACCACTGTCAAGAAGACTCTTTCTCGCCTTCTTCTTCTGGTAGTCTCCATGGGCTATGGGGTTGTAAAACTGACCCTTGGTGGCATAACCTCAAGACTATTACTTCTCGGTTTAGTTTATTTTATTGCCTCCGAGGCTCTTGAACTGGTTGAACATCTGGGTAACATCAATGACTTTTCAAAAAAAACAAAATTGTTTTTGGTCCTTCCTGTTGCCTTCCTAGATTCCTGCTTTATTCTCTGGATTTTCTCTTCACTATCGAAAACTTTGGAGAAGCTTCAGGTAATTCAAATTTTCACCCTTGCCTAGCTATGAACTTAGATATATCGTGCCAGTAAATAAGTGTGAATATGAGTGGTGGATACAATGCAAGTTATGTGTGTCAGTTGGTTTGGAGCTGGCTGTCCTATTTTATTTGTTGAATATTTGAAGGTTCAGTATTATACTTTTCTTTTCTATGTCCTTTCCATTTGGTTACAGATGAGAAGAAACATGACTAAATTAGAACTGTATCGGAAGTTTACCAATTCCCTTGCAGTATCTGTACTTCTCTCCATTGCTTGGATTGGCTTTGAGGTAGTACTTATTTCTTTTTGTAATCCCATTGCCAATCATAATGACTGATATTATATCTGTCTTTCTCAACGTTAGAAAGTAATCATTTTGTTCTGACTTTTTTCTTGCTTAGTTATACTTTAATGCAACTGACCCGCTGAGTGAGCTGTGGCAAATTGCTTGGGTCATTCCTGCTTTTTGGACTCTGCTTGCATTTGCTCTTTTGATAGTGATTTGCGTCCTCTGGGCTCCCTCACGTAACCCAACAAGGTATTTGCACCAACATATCCACTTCAGTTTTCTTTAGTTTCCGTCTTTGCGAACTTAACGTAATGATTTAAATAATCTTTTTCTCTGTCACACACTTTCAAATATTTAAATACATTCCTATGTTTACTTTGAACTGAAATGCCGTAATTTCCACAATCCAAAGATTTGTGGAATCAGTTCTTGTATTTCTTGTAGAATTTGAGGCTCAAATAGCTACTCAAATGAATTGCACAATTGGTAATAGTGGTGCACATAGGAAGGCCAATATGTCTGAGATTTGTGGTATTGTTGTTTGCATGTTCAACTGGGATAGAGCAGATGATTTATGATTATACATAATTGGAACTAATTCCATATGCCATCTCTTGAGAAAAGCAACTGGTAGTCATTGTAATGAGCTAACTTGATGTGGACCTGCAGATATGCATATTCAGAGGAGAACATGGAAGACTTTGACGAGGAGGGAATCTCATTGACAAGTGTGAAAGCAACTGGAGATGCCGCGAGTAAGCTGGAAAGAATAGGGCTTGTAGACGATCTCGAGGAAGATAAGCGAGAATAGACGAAACTGGCCCTACGAAACAATTGACATCCACGGCAAAAAGCCTTCAGTTGCATGTCCAGGAATTCATCTGCAAAATCTTTGATATGCACTCTGTATTGTGTGTATAAAACATTTTTGTGAATAAAACCTTGCAAGAAAGTAGACACTCAATGCTCAGTTAGGTTCTTTTGTCCATCTCCAATTCTTCGTAGTTCTTATGTTTTTCACATCAGGTGACATTGTCTGTTTCTACATTCACTTGCTGTCTGAGCTTAACATATCTTCTTTTTATTCGCATAAGGTGCCATAATTTTCGGACAGGGATTAAGGCTGTAATGCAAACTATGACAACTCAAAAGATTCTCAGCCCAAACCTTTGCTCGTTCTTGCTTATTCTATGAGAAAGCAAGGTCCAAGGAGTTCTTTAATGGTGGTGTTTCGACATTAAAGAAAAGCCATAGTAACCAACCTTTAAATGCGTTATATATGTCACTCTTCATTCTTGGAGTGACGCGTCTGACGGAACTCAGAAAGAGACTCGAATCGAGAGAGAAGCAAGACGTGTCTTCCTCAACCAAAAGGTTCGTTCTTCTCAAAAATCCATTCTTTAACGAAGGAATATTCCAAATTAACATCGATTTTCACGACATGTCTGATTGTTTCAGCAAAGATTGGAACTTTTTAAACTGATGAGGTGACTCAAGAGCAATGGATAATTCTTGCAGAGATATCAGAAATTAGTTCAGATCATTCAATATATAATTGATCAGGTATTGAAGCCACTTCATATGTTCTTCTAACTCTGTCTAGTTACAGGAGAAGGAAGAAGAAGATGAAGACGACAAATAAGAACATGGGTTCGAACAAGGACCTTAGAGTTCATAGCGGAGACAGCCCATACGATGATCCATTCTTAGGTTGTTGTTGCTGTCCGTGTTTACTTGTATCATCCATGTTGAGGGGTATCCGAAGATGTCTGTTCGCTGTTTGTTTCCCTCTTCTCCGGTGCTTAGCTTTGGATGACTTACGACACCACCATAACAACCACCGTCATCTCCATTGAAACAACCTTTTTCTGTAACAGTTTCATGTCTAAGAACCTGTTTTGTCTGAATTTCATGTCCCCAATTTCTTTGCTTATTTATTTATCTTGAGGATTGGATTATCATCCCCTTATAACATAGTTTCTCATCTTTTGTTCTTTGATGAAAGTCATCTCCTTCCAAGATCGGAGTTACCTCAGAGATTAAACTTAGTAGTATCTCTGGAAGCATTCGAGCTTCCTTGTCAATGGCTATATTAAGTGTTATTCTAATGGTTATATTCTTCCTTAAGTACTACACAGATTCTCACTAACAGTGGTAAAAGAAAAACAAGAAAGAACAAATTTTAAATGCTACCTGTAATCCCCGAAACCAGCTTGAGAATATAACTACAAGAGCATCGTCTCAAATGGTTTAGCTTTAACTACAAGAGCATCGTCTCAAATGGTTTAGCTCTGTGTAATCTTCTTCCTTTGGTGGTCTTAAAATACTTCTCATCCATCCATATATGATCTCGAAGATAAGAACAGAGATGACAAAGTAGTTCAGGTTTAGCTCGAAATTTATGGATCAGATCTAGTTTGATTACAGGCTGAGCCTTGGATTGGATCAAAGGAAAGCACTGTAAAAGAAAGGAAGAGAATTAAACTTCTATTAGTTTTCACCGTTTGGACAAAAATAAGTAAAGGGAAAGTGAAAGAATGGAGAAGAAATTGAGAGAAGTTTGGGCCAAATATATTTCCTCTCAATTTGGTAGGAAAGGAGGAGGAATCTAAGATAAGAGAACCCTAATATATACAAATTACCATAATATCTTTATCTATGTATGCTGAAATTTTATAATCAAAGGCATAAAGGTCTCAAAAAATTCTTTTGTTCAATATAAGTTTCAATTCCCTCCTTTAATAAATTAACAGCCCGTTTGAAAAGGTTTAGAAACATAAAAATGGAATGAATTCAATTCATGCATGTAATTGAAATCCATTTTCTTTATAAATTGAATTCACTCCTTCAAATATAGGAATTCAATTACATTGAAACTTAAGGTAGTGTCTTACTCTTTGGCTCTTTCATTTTTTGGACTACTTCACTTCTCACTCTCGTGTGCTTCATTTGATTAGATTCCAAAGACTATTAATTAAAATATTATTAATAATTAATTAACAATAATATAATTAATTAAAATATTAAAATTAATTAAAATATTAAAATTAATTAATTAATTAAAATATAATTAATTACAATATTTTAATTAATTAATACATTGTAATTGATTAATTACAATGTAAGTAATTAAAATATGATTAATTAATTAATTAAAATATAATAATTTTTATTTCTTAATATTTTTAAAAATCAACTACTGTTAATGGTAATAGTAATCATTTCTTTCTCTTAACTAACCATAATAATAATAATAATAATAATAATAATATTCATTCTCATTTCTCACTATATTCATTCTTATTTTAAACAGTGTAATTGAATTCATTTCTATTATTACTGATTTTGTTCCAAACAGTGTAAATTAAATTCAATTCAATCTCATTAATATACTTGAATCCAATTCGTTAATGAATTCAATTTAAAGGTTTTCAAACAGCCCGTAAGAAAACAAACAGATGAAAGAAAGTCTTATTTTTCTTCCATTCTTTTCTCATCTTTTTCCTTCAATATTTTCTTTCCTTTCTCTTGTACAAATAACCATCTAACCAAATGGTAAGTTAAAACAGAGTTTTGGTTTGGACCCGAAACTAGATCCAAGTTTTCCACTCATGAGTGCAATCAAGGTGGTACAGTGACCATGAACACGTGGATAACATGCACATGTAAAGCTCCATCGAATTACTTGATACAATTAGATGATTTTGGGAGGCACTCAAGATCACACCATCAAAAGGGCATACTTGATTCAAATTTAAGGGCTTTAAATCGATAAATTGTCCTCCATTAATGGCGGTCTTTGAGTTCTTTTAGGAGATAAGAATCTAAAACTACTTGTGCTTGTTCTTTCCTTTTTTTTTTTCCCCCCTAGTTCTTACCTCTTTCTTGATCATATACGTCCGACTTAAACGTAGACATTTTTGTATGCCTCTTTGGACACTTTCACGACCCAGAAGTCGTTTTCCTGCTAAATTCATCCTTTTCTTCGATCTTTGTCTCGGAAGACTGGAGGTTATATTGGGAAGAACCAAGAATTGATCTTTCGTTTTTTTTTTTGTCGCTTTTGGGTTCTGCAACGTCTAGGACTCCAGTAGTTGTATTTATATCAATTTCGCGGAAAAGGGCGCAAAACTGGAGTTGGGTCGTTCCTCTTTCGATCTTTGAATTCTGGTTGAAAGAGAGGCAATTTGTTTTAGTGGAAAACATGAATGGGAAGCTAGGGTTTTTAGCTTGTATGTGGCTTTTGCTATGTGGGTCTTGCTTGGGAAGGTTTCTTGTGGAGAAAAACAGCTTGAAAGTGACGTCACCGGATTCATTGAAGGGGGTGCATGAGTGTGCGATTGGGAATTTTGGAGTTCCTCAATATGGAGGAACCTTGGTTGGGACTGTGGTTTATCCAAAATCCAATCAAAAGGCATGCAAAGGCTTCGATGATGTTGGTAACTCCTTCAAATCCAAACCCGGTGGTCTTCCTACTTTTCTTCTTGTGGATCGTGGAGGTTAGCTACTTTTGTTTCACTCAAAGTTTGTGATTATTGTCTCTCTTTTTTTGAATAAGTTGCATTGTAAGAGCTGATTGTCCTGAGTCAAGTTTCTCCTTTCTCTACACGGGGAAGCAGTTTTAAGTTAGTTAAACGCAAATTTATCTTACTTTTAATCCATACTTATTGGTGAATTCAGATGAATAAGAAACTTACAGATTTGATAGTGGAGTTAATTCTGCTATATACGGCCACAGCTTGATTGTTGCCGTATGCTATCTGTTCCTTTGTGTTGATTCATTGTGCTCCAAACTTTTTGGCCGCCGGACCCCCTTTGTCACCTTGATCGTCATCTAAATTTGAACCCTTTCTCAGAATGTGCTCAAGTTCTCCAGTTTGGAAGTTCTTGAGCTATGCGGTCTTGTCCTTAACATGAGTTGCCTCAAACAGGCTTTTGGAATGAAGTTCATTTACCACCCGTAATTGGGATAATTATTGTCTTTGCTTCAAGTTGAAAATTTATCCCTTGACTAGGAAAGTAAGTATATGAGCTACAGTTAATCTTAATTTCAAAATTGCCTTCTTCTTTTTTTTTCGTTTCGTTGGTTTTAATTGTGCATTCCTCTCTTATTTCCCATGGAGGGACTTCCGAGGAGAGTCAATAGGGTATCTTTTAATTGTTGTTTCATTCTCACTGCTTCAACCGGGTCCTCTCGACTTGACAATTGTTATCTATGCAGACTGTTATTTTACCCTGAAGGCTTGGAATGCACAGAATGGAGGAGCTGCTGCTGTTCTTGTTACTGATGACAAAATGGAACCGCTGATTACTATGAACTCCCCTGAAGAAGAGAATGCGGATGCTGAATACTTGCAAAATATCACTATCCCTTCTGCTCTCATCAGCAAGTCTTTGGGGGATAGTATCAAGAAGGCTTTAGCTGGTGGACATATGGTTAACTTGAATCTTGATTGGACAGAGGCACTTCCACATCCTGATGAGAGGGTTGAGTACGAGTTTTGGACAAACAGCAATGATGAGTGTGGGCCAAAGTGTGACAGCCAGATTGAGTTTGTCAAGAACTTCAAAGGTGCTGCTCAGATACTTGAGCAGAAGGGTTATACTCAGTTCACGCCGCACTATATAACATGGTATTGTCCAGAAGCTTTCATTCTGAGTAAGCAGTGTAAATCCCAGTGCATCAACCATGGAAGATACTGTGCTCCAGATCCTGAGCAGGACTTTAGTAGAGGGTATGATGGAAAAGATGTTGTGGTTCAAAATCTTCGCCAAATTTGTGTCTTTAAAGTAGCCAATGAAAATAAAAAACCATGGCTTTGGTGGGATTATGTCACTGACTTTGCAAAACGTTGCCCAATGAAGGATAACAAGTACAACAAAAAGTGTGCTGATCAAGTTATTGAATCTCTTGGTAGGTCATTAGGTTCTTATTTTAGCATGTAGGTAAAGAACTAGTGCAATTGATTTCTGTTGGGATAAAACTAAATTTATGTTTTCTCTCTCTTGTCTTTTGATAGTTAGCTTAAGTGTTAGTCAATCTTACTTGTGCAACCATTTTATGTTGGGAGAAAACCAATTTTGTGTTTTCTCTCTTTTATTTTCTGAGAGTGAAAGTATTTGTTGGTCTTCCTTAAATATATGAAAGTTCATCAGCTCCTATGATAGTTAGTTTCTAATAACGGTTTACTTTCTTCTGCCTTTTTGGTAGGTGTTGATGTCAAGAAGGTTGATGAATGCATAGGAAATCCTGAGGCAGATGTCGAACATGCTGTTCTTAAAGCTGAGCAGGAGGCACAGGTTCGTTCAATGGAAACTAATAATTTTACATTCCAATATTTCCTTTCTTATAAGGGTTCATCATCTATTTTCTTTTTTACTTCAGATTGGACAAGGTGATCGAGGAGATGTCACTATCCTGCCAACCCTTGTAATAAACAAGAGACAGTATAGAGGTGCGAGATGGATCTATTCAAAACTTGCGTTGGCTACCTCGTTACTCCAATTAGCCTTATCTTATCTGTACTTATTTACTGTTTCTAGGAAAGTTGGAAAAAGGAGCAGTTCTTAAGGCTATATGTGCAGGCTTCCGAGAGACGACAGAACCAGCCATATGTCTAACTGAAGGTTATAATCTTTGAGACTATTATTCTTAATAGAACTAAACTTAAACTTTGATAAATTTCTTACGGCTTGTTGCTTTAACCAATACTTCTATTGCATGACTGCACTGCTGAGAAGATGCTTCCATCACCTATTAATATAGGTGGAAATGTAGTAGCAGTATATTTATTATCATGGAGTCATTATGAATGTTTAACTGATAAAGAGTTGCATCTTATGATAAGATCTTGCTGGATGAGTTTTTCTTAGAGATGGTATCAGTTGTTAACATGACATGTATACAGATATCGAAACTAATGAATGCTTGGAAAACAATGGTGGGTGCTGGCAGGACAAGGCTGCTAACCTTACTGCATGCAAGGTATCGACATGCTTTCAACCGTTTCAGTGACTGTTTGAAATAATTGAATACTGATAGCAGTACCTTTTCTGGATTTAAACTTTATAGGATACTTTTCGTGGTAGAGTGTGTGAATGTCCAGTGGTACAAGGCATGAAATTTACTGGGGATGGTTATACTCATTGTGAAGGTGAAACTTTTCTCTTTCTGTTTAAATTCCGTTCAACATTCCTAGCATAAAAATCATGTTTTGCTTAAAGTTCTATGATTTCCCCCTTTATTTGGCCTCAAATTGGAAGCGGGGGCCATGAGTTTTGATTGTTACCCATGAACAAATCATAGTTGCTGCCTTAATGTCTTATTCCATGGGATGTCAGCTTTACCTAAGGAAACAGGTGCACATAACCTTTGCTTGTATTTGCTACGTTAAGGGATGCCGGGCTAATTTTTCCTGAAACTATTTTCTTCAGTTTTAATGTTGTTTTGTTTCAAAGAAGTAATGCATAAGCATTTATATTTACTTCGGTTCCTCCACCTGATGTCAGAATCCTTAAACCACCACTTCTGAGTTGGAATCACATAGGAGTATTTTCTTTATGTATTCTCATTCATGCTTGTTTTGCAAACAGCTTCAGGTGCTTTGCGTTGTGAAATTAATAATGGAGGATGTTGGAAGAAAACCCTAGATGATAGAACCTTCACTGCTTGCACTGTAAACTTTCCCACTTTAACTATACAGAGCTCCTTTACTTCTGTTGTACTTTCTTCGATGTTTTCTTTAAGAGCCCCTGTTTTGGAGATTCTTATACTATGTAATCTAATTAATTTTCTAGGATGATAATTCACAAGGTTGCAAGTGTCCTCCAGGATTCAAGGGTGATGGAGTCAACATATGTGAGGGTACTATTTCTTCCCTTGATTATACTATGTGATGTCATATTGAGTACTGGATAATCAACTGGTTCGCCTGTCTTGTTCGTCATGCCTCCTTTTTCGAGTTTTTTTCATTTTAACTTGATTACTTTCTTTGTTACTTCTTCTGCACGTAAAGTTTCTTATCACATTAAATAGTTATGAAACTAAAGACCAAACAGTTATGAGAGCCTTGGTTGAAGGCTTATGGTAAATATTATGGCATTAGCATGTACTGATTCAAAATGCATAGCATGATATATTCTTCATAAGATATTGATTTCATACATTTGTTGTTGAGGAGTTCATACCATTGAACTTTGCCGAGTCCTAAGCCACATAGGATATGCAGTAATGTTTATCGGAATGGCTAGTAAACATAGCTTTGCGATGCTTAGATGGGTATAAAGAAAAATAAATCCTAGAAGTGTCCAGATATGGGGGATTTAGTTGTTAAAACAGATTGGTTTACTATAAAGTTTTCTCAATTTTGGTTGTTTTCTAGATGTGGATGAGTGCAAAGAGAAACTGGCCTGCCAATGTCCTGCTTGCAAATGCAAGGACACATGGGGCAGTTATGAGTGCAGCTGTAGCGGTGGTTTGTTGTACATGCGAGAACATGATACATGCATAAGTAAGTATCCTTCCACTGCTTTTGTTATTCTTGTTTACTGACACAGTTTTGGCATTTTCGACAAAATGGATAACCGTCATCACAAACCCATTTTTAGTTGGTCATAGCTTCATATATCTTCAAATTTGATATGTTTCTGTATTGCATTTCTATGTAGTTCAACCTAATTCCAGTTAATTTAATCTGGTTGTTTTGAGTTCAACATTTTTTCTGGGTGTTGGCATTTGGAAAATTTCTATTCATATGAGCTTGTTAGAATTTTCTGCTCATCTAATAGCATTCACTTGACGAATAATAGATGCCGAATAGATAAGCATCAAGCTGAAGAAGTTAATTTCAGGAAGTTTGGATATGGTTTTTTTTAGTCTAGCATCATATTTTTTATTACTTCCATCTCGTGCGCTTGGGGTATTCATTTTTTGGTACCAACAGCTTAAGTAACTCGTTTCATGCATCAGGTAAAGAATCAAGCACAGAGGTTAGCTGGAGCTTTGCATGGACAATCATTCTTGGTTTAGCTGTGGCCGGAGTTGCTGGATATGCAGTATACAAGTATAGAATCCGGGTATGCAGTTGTTTCTGTCATTATTTACCAATTAAGAACTTGTGCTGATTGTCCAACTTTGACAGAGGGTGAACAATTCAGACTGGACTAAAAATTTTTAACGTGGTTTGTTTGATATGTTTGCTTAAGATGTCAATACCAGTGCATTTGAGTTTTAGCTGACAGAGATCATTCTGCAGAGATACATGGATTCAGAGATACGAGCAATTATGGCACAGTACATGCCCTTGGATAGCCGAGAAGAGACACCATCACACCATCATTCGCGGTTCGATATCTGAAGAACTCGATGAAGAGCGGGAAGTAGTGTTTCCATTAGCTAATGTTTGATTGATGATCAGACAATTCCTGCACTTGGTCACTCCTCTGTATTTAGAAGAAGGTACATATTTTGTAAATGATGCTGATCAGTCTCAGCAGCACTCAAAAAGTTTATATTGATGTATAGTTAGAATTTCAATTTCTATTATTGTTCTCATAGTTCACTATGTTGCTTTTCTGTAATTCTCTGCTAAAAAATTAACCACCTCCCTTGGCAGGAGCATTTTCCTAAAAATTGTCGTCTTTAGATGATTTCAGCATTTTGGTTTTCATTTTCAACATGTAATTAGGATGACAACGGGCTAAATTCAGAGCTGAATCCAATCAAGCCTATGGAAAGCAGCCCTGAACTCAAGTTCGAGCTTGATCGAAGCTCAGATTTTGGATAAAAAAGTGCCCTTGAGCCTGAAATCTGGGAGTTCTTTTTGGTAGGATCAATCTGGCGTTTCTTGATTCCTCCAGCCCGAGTTAGGTTTTGCTAAGCTTAATTTGACAACATCAGAGACGGGTCCGAGCCTTTTTGCCATGCTGTTTACATTTCCGTTCTATACCTGTTTCTGTCATCAACCTTCCGTTCTATCTTAAAATCATTACTTACAACTATGAACATTAACAACTATTATTAGTGGCTTGCTTTGCAAAATCGTGACACAACAGTAACCATGACACCATGACATCAAGAACAACCATTTTCGACATATTAATTTATGCATTCAACTAGCCAACAATTTATAGCAAAAACTGGACAACATCCATTGTGACAGAGCTACTGCTGGGAAAACATAACACAAACTCGAGTCTTGCTCATCCACCACAGACTGACATTGGAGGAAAACCAACTCTTACAGATTCCAATGTTTCGTCTAAAATCATAATCTTTCTCTTCTGCTCCTTTGTAATCTTGTTGAACCTTTTATCAGTGAGTAGATAGGAGAGGACGTATTGATGGAAAACAATGTATCGAGTGTTTTAAGGATGACTTGTGCAAATGCATTCAGTTTTCTGCTTCTTGTCCCAAGTCAGACGGTTTCACCTGTTTCCGGTTCAGTTTGATCCGATAAATATAAAACACAACTGTGGCGCCACTGCGAACCAAAGTAAAGTATTTATCAAACTCTTTTTCACGAAGTTCTACACATTGAACTTCCATTTCAAGCTGATGCAAAGGCTTAACATATACAAGAACGACTTTCAAGTATCAACAAGGAACAGAGAATATGAAAAAGAGAAAGGTCGAAAATGAGTGAAAGAGGGATTCAGGTACCTTATGACAGTTGCCAAAAGTTTAAGAAACGAAGCTCTCTGCTAAAAGGAATTGAAAAAACTAGTTAACAAGTACACTCCATGCATAAAGCAGTCAAGAAAATCATATCATGTGGGTGCAGAAAGATTCTACCTGAGACAGCAAAAGCAGCTCTCTAAGAAAGATTATACCTGCTATAGCTGCAACAAAAAGAAAATAGAAACCTCAAGACCAATATTTATTACACCAAACAGAGAATTAAATCAGAAACATAAATTCAGTCAATCTTCCTCAAATGAAAGACCCAATAACCAAACTCCATCCACAAACAAGCACGAAATGATCATTATACTACGAGCCTTTATCAATGGCTTCTGTGGATCTTCATCCACATGCTTTTAAACATATTACACCTAAGACATGAATCGGCCACACAGCTTCTCATGGAAGTTCAGCATTTTGTTTAATTCTAAACCTTTGATTTTGTATATGGGACTTTTAGAGAGCTACTGTGTTGAAAGATTATACCTTTCTTTGTTTATGTTTAGGTAGGGACAAATTGCTATAATTTGTCCCCATCTATGTATCACGCGACATTTTTCACAGATTTTACAAATAGTCTCTTATTTTCATATTTTTCATTACTTAATTCTAAATATACATACATTCTTTTTTGAAGAAAATGAAGTTCTTTAAATATTTAAGTCTTGTAGTGTGTCCCATGAAATGAAAGGAATGTTTAACTTGAAAAAACTACTTAGTCATTCGAATCTTTGATGCAAAGTCTATAAATCAGACACCTCTCGGTCGAATCATAACTGAGAAATGATCACTCTAAATAATAAAGTACGAAGCTAACATATAACAACCTTGCTCTTACCATACCATTACCATAGAAAAGAAGAGTATGCTAACCTGTCTGTCCTTTCAAGGCAAAAGGATATCGTTCTCCTTTTCTGTACGATCTCAAACTTGATACACTGAATGCTAAAAGGGCACCGCCAAGAATCACCCCAAATCTTATGGCAGATATGCTTCCCGTAATCATGAAAGACAGAAAACCACCAAAAGAAAGAAGCAAGCCTGCAAAGCATAATCCACTCTATCAGAACGTACTCATCTAATCCAAACATCCATTATGCAACCACTTCAATATAGTCTTTACAATGCAGCAAACAGGAGGACCATATAATAACGTCAGAAAATATGTAAAACTCTTCTTACCATAAGGTATTCCAACATGAAAATCTTGGATTTTAGAGATATCATTAATGTCGTCAATGGAAGAAAATGTTTGCACAATGTCCTTGACTGGTTCAGGGGAGTTCTCAGCAGCTGTTGATAAATAGTCCATACCCTCTTCACCAATCTCCTTAGCTAGGATACCTAAATCATTCCTGGCCTTTTCAGCTTGAATTCTTAACTGCTCCGAAGTTTCTTCAAGAATGATTTTAGCTCTCTTAGAGTAAACTTCGTAAGCTTCTTGTGACACACTTTGCATCTTCAAAGCTTGCTCTTTGAAAGCCTCGAGGGTCTGTTTCCATTCTTCATCTGATCCTTCAGCTCCCAATTTCAGATCATCCCTCTCTTTCTCCACTTCAATTTCAGAAGGCTTCTAAAATCATATGAAGAAAAAAGAAAAAAAAAAGTCCAATCTTTACGATACCAAGTTAACAAAATTTAAATATTTAGCTCACAACCACCATATTCTATACAAAACAAAGCTAAAAAAACAGGAAATAAAAGAGACCCAGATTTCAATTTCAAGAAAGAAACCAACTTTACAAAAACAAAGAGGTTTTAAACGGAGGGAGAATCGAGATAAGGTGTTAGCTCACCGATTCTTCATGGGAGGCGGCGAATGAGACAACCGGTCGGTGGAGAGAAGGAGGAGAAAGGACAAAGCCGAGGCCTTTAGGAGGGTTAGTGGAGAAAAGAGTAAGATGATGTCTAGGCCTAAGGATAGACTTGAATCGAAGAGAAGATGGAGGCAAAGCCATTGAAGAAGAAGAAGAACAGTACAAAGAAGTCATTTTTTGGGGAACTGGAATAGGATTAGGGCTACGGCTAGGGTTTCCGATAGATAACAATTCAATTGCCACACTCATTCTCATACTTCTTTGCTTCTTTCAAACCAGAGTGGACTGAACACAGAGACTCAAAGAGGCGAAAATCACGAGGGAAACAAGAGGGAGAGTCCTTAGGGCTCCTAATAACTTCCTAAACGACATGACGTCCTCAGTCATGGAACTAAGGAGGGGATCTTTATCGTACCTTTGACCACAAGTCACTTGTAAGTCAAGTTTTGTAGCTACGATGGTTTGCTTTTGTTCGTAACGTTAGGATAAATGTTCATTACTTCATTACATAAAAATTAAATAAATTTAAAATTTTAAAAATGTGATAAAAAAAGAGAAGAATTTAAAGTTTAATAAAAAATACTAAATAAAAATTAATTATTTTATAAAAATTTACAAAAATCGATCAATTAATTAATAAACCAATCGTTTTTTAATAACAAACGTTATTAAAATAAATTCAACTGAAACGTTAAAAATTGAACCCAAAAATTAGTCAATTTAAAATTTTTACAGCTAAATCAATCGAATAAGTTGAAATTTTTGTTCATTATTATGTTCTTTTCAATCTTTACAAAGAGTAGTATTAAAGCAAGAATACCTAATGTAATCAAAAAAAAAAAAAGCAAGAACCTCTTTTTTATAAAATAAGTAATCAATAGACCTATGAGCAAGGTCTAGGATAGCGTTTCGTACCGGTCGGTACAGCAAGAACCTCTTTTTTATAAAATAAGTAATCAATAGACTTATGAGCAAGGTTTAGGATACCATTTCATATCGGCCCGTACTAGATCAAAGTCGGTATAAAAAGGAGGATCGGTTGTACCAGATTTAAATATCGGTCGATACCGGCAAGTTTTGGATGGTACCGGTTCGTACCTACTGGTTGGTATCGGAAAATTTTAAAAATAGATAAACTTTTTTGCAAAAATTTTAAAAAAATTAAACTCTCCCTCCCGCTTCTCCTTTCCCCTCTTTTTTTCAAAGTTTTTTAAATTAGTTATTTTATTTACTTCAACTTTTATAATTATTGTGAATTTTTAATTTTTAAAATAAAAATTAATATTTTTATTGCTAATAATAATTATAAATTAAATAAAACTTAAAATAAATTATTTTTATTTAACTTTATTTTAATATTTTATATAATATTTATTAATAAAGTATTACTAAAAATATTTTATTTTTATAATAAATAATTTAAAATTTATTATTTATAAACTAATATTTATTTTAGATATTTTTAATTATTAAATCAAAATTTATTTGAAATTTATATATTTTAAAGCCGCAGAATTGAGAGAGAAAGAACGGTTAAATTGTCTAATGTAATTTTTAGATTAAATTCCTGAGTAAAGTAATCTAAATACTAAGGGGGTGTTAGGATTTAGATTCTAAGGAAAGTGCCACTATTTTTCCCAAATTAGAAAGTTTTTACTTTCGTAATTATATAGAAAAATAAACCAAACATAATAATTTAAATTTTAAGAAAAAAGATTACTTTCTTTCACAACAATTCTTACAAACCAAACGGAGCCTACATGTCTTTTCACTATCTATTTAGCAACCCTCATGTTATGCTTGCTACAAATTATATTATTTTGTATAATTTTATTTGTAAGACAACGTACGTTCTAACCCATAGACAAAAGAAGTATGATTTCACACCATCGTAGGCCACAACTTGTCGTAATCCTACTGTTAAAGCTTCATTTATTACTTTGTTCATATAAGAAAATCTTATTTCGAGAAAATAAAAATCAGAAAGAAAGGAGGATAAGTGAAGAAAAAGAAGACAGAAAGCCAAAAAGCTTATCGAAAGGCCGTCGCTTTTCTATCGACATTTTAGGGAAGAGCTACGTGTGGAAAGAATACAAAAGACATTACGTTACATAATTCCCATAAAGTCGAAAAGTATAGATATATTTACATTATATTGTGAAAACAAGTGATGGTTTTGAGATAGAAGAAGACAAAAAGCACTGAAACGGAAAGCATGGGGGGCTAGGCTATGGAGGGGCTCAATCTCTATTACGGATAAGAACAAATTCAGGAACTTTGCCACTTATGTCTCTCGTCTAATCATAACCTAATATTATCATCATCTTCATCTGCACAGCATGCCCATCAAATCATCACCAACATGCATGCCCATCATTCCTTATGATGATTATAACGAATAGGAGCTTTGGGGCAATTAATTAATTATGATATATAATTATTTTAAAAGCCTACCTGAACCCAAGTATATGTACTTGAGGGTGACTTACATGGACCCACATCCTTTTTTGGATTTGGGATTAGTTAAAAGATCAGAAGCCCTTTTAGTATGATTAACGAGCACGAAAGATTAATTGTCAAATTTTTACTTGATGTAACAAGATATGGTCTCAGATTGGACTGTTTCATCAATAAAACAGTAAGCTTAACAAGTAGAATATGTATATACCAAGTTTTTTTTCTAAAAAAATTCGTAATAAAAAATTTAAAACAGTGACTCGAGCATTTGTACACAATAACAATAACAACAACGACAACATATAAAACTCCTCGCTAACTCGATCCTATGATTTTTTTGGTCAATAATCTTATCCCTTGATCTAAAGTTCACCTTTTATTTAAAGTAATATAAAATCAGGATTGTTTTGATTGACATGATCATAGAATGATAAATCACACACGATCAGCTTTTTAGGGTTTTATGTTTTATCAATTCAATGAGACTGACTGAGATGTTGTAGAAACCAAATACCGATATGAATAAGATGCTTTTTAATTAAAGGCTTGAATAAGAGAAAGAGGTGGATGGTCATGGTCCCCTCGAGAGGGGTCCCAAGTATCGGATTATATGCCAAATGTCTCATAAGCAAGGTGAGGTTGGGATTCTCATGTCTCTAAACTGTTTTCTTCCGATTAACACTCTTTTCCCAAGGATAGCTAAGCTAATTAGGGGATATTTAAGAAAAGTTGATTAAAGATGTCTCTTTAATTATTGGGAAAAAAAGCAATTTGATGTTAAGTGGCTCAATTCATAACCGTAGGTTTAGAAGGTCTCTTTCTGCTTAATTTGAGTTTCAGATAAATAAATAAATAAATATAATTGTAATAAAAATTAAATTGTTCATATAATTGAATTTATGGTTAATTTTTGTAATAATTAAAAAATAAAAATCAATGGACCACGATGCAAAACCTGAGTTCATGGTTATAAGGTCGCACTCGTACCTAACAGGAATGGTAACTAGTTGAGATGGTGGGTTGCAAAGTTGGGGTCGGTTTTCTGTGGGCAATTATAGGCATGGCACACGGACAGTGTCCCTGTCACAGATAAAAAGGAAGGTCTATAGACACCTGGCCATCAACTATATTTGGTAGTGACTATGTCATTTCACTTTCTTTGCCTCTTTGGCATCGTTCGCATGGTGGAGATTGGAAATCATGGACTTTGCCTTTTCAAGTCAACCGCTTCTTACCTCGACAAAAAACATTCACGCTTTAATTATTTATGATTTTTAAGAGTGAAAATTTTAACTTATGTAATCTTTATTTTAATAAATTTTATTAATTAATCGGTTAATTTATGTAATTTTTAAAATTAAAATAAATATGATAATCTTTTTTCAATTAAACTTAAAATTATTTGACAATCTCTTTCAATTAATCTCAAAATCTTTAATTTTATTCAATATTTAGTCGATTTTACGACGGATTACTACTGACTGAATCTTTTAAATCTTAGATCTCTTGTCTTATCTATTTAACTTTCAGTCTGATTTTCAAAATATTGATAATAACTAGTAATTAAGTGAGAAAACAAAGAATTTTTTGAGAACTATTTCAATATGTTTTTTTGTACTTTTAAAAGAGATTTATGATCTTAAAATTGCTCAATATAAGGGAAATTTATTATCTAAATGATTATTAAAATAGTAAAAATATTTAAAAATAATTAAAATGGGGTGTGTATGATAGAAGCACTTACAAAGTGGAAGGATGACGCATTTGAAAGTTTGTATATTTGTTTGAGCACGAGAGAATTTGTTTTGTTCTGTCTTGGTGTTGTTTCAATGTATAAATAATTATGATCCCCACGTCCTACGTTAGACAGTGGTTTCGTCTGATTTTGTTGAGGTTGGGAGTTTGGATCCATGAATTCGTTTAGCTCCAGCTAGAAAATACTTGCAAAATAGTAAAGGACACATCAGGGGTTGACTACCGGTGGACCCCTCCGACATTCAAGTAAGTTTTTTTGTGAGGATTTTGGTAGCTGCGAATAGAGAATGTTAATGATGAACTTATATAGTAAATACCTGCAGAAATTAGGTCAACATCTAAAAATGGGCCGATCGGCCCGTATGCCGCTCTGAAATTAGGCTTAAGCCTAACACGACCGACCTAACCAAATAGCTTAACGATACAAAGGTGCATGATAGTGAACGTGTACTGCTAAGGAGTCAAAAGGATTATGATATTAATATATGCAAGCGGAGATTCGGATTAGAGGATGCAATCAAAACGGAGGAAACTGAACCACAGGCGATGGACAGCTATACACTCTGATAGTACGTAAGAAGAAACCGAATCCATTCAATTCTTTGCAACGGAATGGGCATGTAAGATTTGACACTAACCATTGTAACGTGTTTGAATCTGGAGCTAAAGGTCAGGATAAAGAAAAAGCAGTTCTGTTCGTTACTTGTTATTTGATTAACCAACTCTATAGTCTGTGAATTCTCATGAATGGACCACTGAAGAGGGTATCGTTACTTTGTTTCTTTTGATCATGCACTAAACTTCATATGTGAAGTGGAAAAAGAAAATCAAAGTCACTTCAAAGACTAATTATTGAATGCTCATATATAGAATTCTAAAAGCAAGATGCATATAATTGTCAGATAAACTGGAATTAAGCAACTGGATAATGGGTATACAGAAGATTCTACAAACTCCCGAGTCATGTTACCAGGCCTATGTTGTTTTTCTCTTTCAGTACGTAGTTTTTGTTGGGCCTCGGCGAGCTGTCAGTCCAATTACAACTTGCTGTCACCTCACCATCGGTTACTATTAACCCTTCTTTCCTGAGGGGCTTCAACATGCAAACCATATTGTTATCACGAAGATGAAGCTCATTTTCATGAGTAATTATGTATGAATCACCAATGGAGCAACCTGCAAGAGTAAATGTTTCAGGAGACCGGGATCCATTCATCTGCCATCAACAAGCACGTGATACAATCTCTAATATTTTCGTCTTATTTGAAATTTCTCCCTTAACTCTCACGTGATGGAGGTAAGCTTGTCATTTCAGTTGGACCAATGTCCAGAGCTAGGACTGAGAGACTCAAGGAGGCTCTCTCTGCGTAAGTGGGCCAATTTGTGGAGAGGATGGAGTGCATCAGGTCTATTGGAGGAGAGCTATCTGAATCACAGCCCAAATTGATTAATTTATCTCAATTCCTTAAATTGGACTCACTTGGGACTTGAAGACCATTGTATTGGGCTGCGTATTATCACTTAAGCCCAAGAGAAGAGGCGCGCCTATGATCAGACTTGGGAGCACGTTGAACCAGGCCTAGGCGTGTTTTTATTATTTTATTTTGGACATGTTTTAAGTTATATTTATTTTGGACTTCTATGTATTATTTAGCCCAAGACTTTTATTATTTGACCTAAGTATAAATACCCTCTTTAGGGTTAGGGAAAGACAACTTTGATCGTATTATTTTCTTGTGTGACGCCGGCCATATTGAAAGGAGAAACCCCTCTTGTTCTTTTCAACTTAAGAATTAAACATCACATATCAACTGAATCAGATTGTGACATGATTTTGATCCTAAACAACATTCTTGGTTTGTTCTTTACCCGTTATCTAGGTTGCTCGAGACAAGTTCTTTGCGAGGTTTAGTAGGTAAATTTGAAACTCCGCGTATCAGATTTAATCTCTTCTTGTTTCCTTGAATCCGAATTTTTCAATCCTTCAATTCCATGTGTGCGCATTAATTTCTCTCTTATTTCTTTTTATTTTGTAAAAGATAACAATTGAAATTGCCTGAAATGGACATACTCACTTAGAATGATATGGAAATAAAGAAGTAGTAAGAAAAAGTCATGAATGAGCTAAATATGAAGCATACTAGGAAGGTTTACGGATGAATAAGCACATCGAAACCTTTAATACTAAAGTTTGGAGTCCGATTACATACTACGAGAAGCTGGAGCTAAATGTCCACAATCAAAGGAGTATAAGATAGACATATATCGCGAATTTTAAACAAGTTCTTAAGAAATATATCAAACTATAAGTAAGTTGGCCAAATCCAAATACTTAAATCTAGGGATCAATGATTTGAGTGTGAGTTTGAACTCGATCTAGTTTAAAATCACCGAACTAGATTTGATTTAATCAAATTTTCACTTGAATTCGAAGAATAAATTTTTGGAATGCACTTTATCGGAGACGGGCCAAATCCAACTTAACTCGTTACCACCCTTAAACATAAACAACTTATTTGCTTTAGAGTTTGACCTTGAATTCGAGACCGAAAAAGAAGAATATGCAACTATATTTAAGAACTTAGGTGAATGTTTTAAGGACAACACAACAGATTGTTAAAGATCCAATGTTTCTTATGTGATTACTTTAGTGATTATATTGTTTTGGCATTATTTTTGTGTTATAAATTTGTCATTATTTTGCATTTGTGGATATTTACTTGGAGTGTTTACCCTAATTTCTTTAGAAAATACATCCCTTTATTTTGCTTATTATTTGCATACACCTTGTAGATGTTTAGATACACTGTAATCTGCATAGAATGTTTCTTTCGTGGTAAAAAGCTTGGTATTTGCAAAGAAAAGATCCTCTTCTCCTTCGGGATTCTTGTACTTTAAACACTGATACCATGAATAGGGCACTATTTTGTATTCCTGCAGCTCCCAAAATAACATACATTGGTTGAACTGATGTAAAATGTAGCATAAGTCATCGTATCTTTAATAATGACTCGAAGTTAATGAGTTAGGTCTGATCTATGTAGCACGGACAAGGCAAAATGGAGTCGTGTCAGTGTGTCCGACAAGGACACGCGGTGGACACATGTCGGACACGTGTTCGTATGTGTTGGAATAACAAAATTATTTTTATCGATTCAGACACGACTGGAGACGGCTCGGACATGGTTAGAAATGGCTCGGACACGTCTTAATATGGCTCGTAACATTTTTATGAATTATTCAAAAATTTATTTAGTTGACATGGGTAGTCTTCCTTATTAAGAAAGATGAAATTGTTTAGAACTTCTCAAATCCCTTGGTTTTCCAGCCGACATCGCTCCTCTTTGTTTTCTCAAGTTCTTCTACAGTGGTTCCACCTGTTCTTCATACGACCCTAGCTTCCATCTGCTCCTTCACGTCTGTGCTGGTTCTTCATACAATGCTGTCTTCAATCTGTTCTTCACATCTGCTCCATCTATTCTTCATACGACACGTCATTCAAGTTCATTAAAGATAAATATTGAAAGTGACTTTCTTTTATCTCGTGAAGCAATTGAAAGATAACAATTGAAACCTCACAGATATTTTGACATGTCAAAGATAACAATTGAAAATTGGATATGGAAATTAGTAATAGTTTTGCAGTGAAAGTGACTTTTTTTGACTTTGTGGTTGAGAATTAGGTTAAGAGATTTTATGGAACAAAGATGTGTTTCCAAGGAAGATTTCCAATCATATAGCTACTGGTGATAATGCAGTCGTAGTACAATACAAGTATAGTGTGTGACATTTTTTAAGTCCTATTTTATTTTTCTAAATTTGCACTTCACACAAAATGCCATCTTATACCACTCACATTCCTTTCCTCTCTAACAAACAAGCGTAATTTGAGTACAATTAAGCTACAATGTTACAAAAAATGTGTTTGGTTGAAAGTTCCTTTTCCCGTCTTGCTTTATTTATCGACATAAAAACACTTTATTGTTTCTTGATATTGTTTACTTG
>JAOSBP010000005.1:1066569-1081236 GCA_027563825.1 Erythroxylum mucronatum
TAATTCTTATTTATAAGTGTTATAAATTGATTAATAAAATATGTTATGAATAAAAAGTAAATTTGAAATAAAAGGTACATAAATTTAAACCACAACATTGATTTTTAGCATGCATTATATGCATAATATGATTATTGAGGACGAATGTGATACTCAAGCGGCCATACAAAATTGGAGCGAAACACCAGCCCCTGATATTAACATTAATAGAGACGATACAATTATACTTCAAGAATTTCTTGCTAGACATAAGTAAATTAAAGATAAAGAAGCTCACTATGAACTTCGTAATGTATTGATTGAAGTTAAATGTGCAATAAAAATATTATATTTGTATATGTTGTTAATTTGTTGTTACAATAATATTAATTATATTTGTCAAATAATATTAATTCAATATAAAGTATATATTAATTAATTAAGAATAATGATTTTATTTTAATTTTTATAACTAAATAAATAAAAATTATTATATAAATATAAATTAATTTAGTTAATAACTAAATTATTGTGGCATATTCTTTAAAAAAATTTGGTGTAAAATAATTAGAATAACACTAAATTTAGTATAAAAAAATTCTTAAAAAATTCTCTTTTATATTAAATTTAGTGTAAATTTTTGGTGTAATTGTCCGAGATTATAAATATATCGAATTTATGAAAAGGATTATGATCCACGAATTATGCTTTTCATTTGCTCCATCCTCCATGGCTTAGCACTAAAAGGTCAACTTGCATATATTGTCCGTCCTTTTCATTCTTTTGAAATTGATTTGATATAATATTGATAGGATTGGAGTCTTTTCAAGTTAACTTCTTAGAGTTCCTTTTTTATGTTATGTTTAATCTCTACACACAAATTATTAAAATTATAGAAAAAAAAGAGAATGAACATAAAAATAAAAATAATAGTTTTAAAAAGAATAATAAATATGTTGTATAACAATATTTCAATTCACGAATAAATTTTAAGTTAATCATATTTTAAATTAAATTAAAATAAAAATTTGAAATTATACTTTAGACTAAAAAAAAATTAGACATACTTACGTTTGAGCGAAATCATTTAAGAACAGTCTTTTTACTAGTTAAAAGTAAGGTCGTATATTATTGAATATCCCTAAATTCTCGTCTTAGTGAGATTTTTACGAGTTCAAATCTTATGTCTAAATACTTGTTTGGATGAGTTTTTGAGAGGTCAATAAGCATTTTTTTCCACTACAAAGGCATTTTTTTAAGAAAAACGAGTGTTTGATTATAAAATAAAAATACTTTTTTAATAGATATGGTTTTTTGACAACCAAAATATAGCTTTTTAAGAAGCTCAAATTTGGAGCTTCTCAAGAAAGCCTCTCAAATGACTCTTTCGGTACATTTTTTAGATTAATTAATGAACCTATTTTTTAATCTCTTTTACTCTTATGCTTTACACATAATTCCCACAATACATACAAATTCATCTCCACGTTTATTTTGAAATTTATATAATATTATTTGGCTTTTTTATATGTTTTAATATTTATTTTTATATTAGTTTTACTTATTTTATAATCCATATAAAAGATTTGGTTAGATATATTTTCATTTGTATTTTATATGATTTAAAATTATGTAATAATTAATATATTGTGTTTTGTATATTATTTAATATACTTTAAATAATATTTATATGTATAGATAAATTTATTACAAAATAAAATATAGTTAAAATTAAAAGTATTTTTATTTTTATGTTGTCAAGCTGTCTATTGAGTGAAGTTCTTTAAAAAAAAACTCTTTTCTAAATGACAGTCAAACAATTAACTGACTTCTTAAAAAAGTTTTTCTCATAAAAAATTTACAGAAAAAAAATTTACTGATATAAGCTTAAGACTAATTATATTCTATCTAATCTTGTCCAATGTCCAAAACGACATCGTTTTGGTCATTGAATATTAATTTAGAGACCGCACAATTTTGTCTAATGGTGAAAACGATACCGTTCAGGCATTAGATAGAGTAAAATTAGACGAAATATCTCCGTTCGATTTTTATTAAGTGTTATTGTTATATTTCAAGAAATTTTTAAATACAAAAAGACTTTACGCCTAAAGAACAAAGCCAAAAGAGTGAGGCCTTTGACTCGTTTCCACGAGAACTCGGACAAAAACAGAGAAAGCTTGGATTTGGCTTACCTTGTACTTTACGGAATCATCACTGGCTTGGTCTCCAAGAACATACAAACGGTAGAGAGCACAGAGACTTTGTCGTTTTACTGTCGGTCACATTCAGTTTTTAAAAGGAATCCCAGTTTGATTCTGAATCCTACCAGTTCTTTACTAAGCAGCTTGTCTTGATTTCACACACACACATATATATATATATATAAGATGAGGATTCTTGGGACGATGGAGATCTGATATCTGCTTTGGTTGTGCTTCTTTAACCATAATATATTGTCATTGGAACACGTACTAGTTTAATGGGATCAATAAAATGTAATATAATTGAATTTAAATTTGAAATTGGTCTAAGATAAATTAAAAACCCTAATTAATTTGGCCGGTTTAATAATAAAAATTTTGAATTGTTCAACTTTTTGGTTTAGTATTCAATTTTTGGTTCAATTTATTTTTTAACTCTTGTTATTAAAAACTAATCAATTTGTTAATTAACCGGTTAGTTTTTATTAATTAATAGTTTCTTATAAACTAAATATTCAAAAAAGTTTATTTAACAATATCTTTTTTAATTGAACTTTAAATTCTTATATAATTAAGAATAATCTATTTTAATCATATTTTAATTTTTAAATATAATTTTATGACAATTTAATACCAGTCGAAACCTTAAAACTTTAAATTTTTTATTTTACTGGTTTGACTTTTAACGAGATCTCTTATTGAATTGCTCATTCAATGAGCATTCTCAATATTATGCCTTGAAGAGGCTTCCTCTTTAGCACGAGGTTTTGAGTCTCGCGTGTTAACCATTTCACCACCAAGGCATCTTAAAAGTGAATCGTATTTCATGAATATGATATCCATCTAGTGTGATGTATGGAATATATGACAATGGTAGAGTCTTGGAGCCCATCTATTGATCGGTTATGTCATCTAGGCCTGAGTTGGGCATCCAATTGCTTCGATTTGAATATATCAAAATTATATCAAAAAATGGACAATCAAGCCCATTTCTCAATTCAATAGAAATATAAAGAGGTGAATAGAATACAGTATTAAATAAGGAGATATATATGTTAAAAAAATATGTCCGATTACGTCTATTCTTAATCTGAAATGGAATTGAACGACAAATGGATTCATGTGTAAACATAGTATATAAAAAATTTAGATTCAAAATTTTTAAACTCAATTTGAGTTTTTTTTATAACAAAGTTAAAACTTTTAAGTTGATTGAGTTTGGAATCTAAGCTTACAAATTACCCCTAGTCCTAATTTTCCTCTAAATGAACCTTCATGTCTTCTTTATACTACAATATAATCATCCAACATTAATAGACATTGACATGAGTTTAATTTTAAAATCAAGATTTGAGTCAATATTTTTTTTGAAAATGTTAAATTATTATAGATTAGAGCTAATCCTACTTAAAATTAACGTATTAAATGAATTTGAATTCAAACTCGAGTATTCAAATCGGATCGGGATCGAATTGTAGGGTTATGATCCGACCCACTTTCACTTGTAAAGGGACGTTTTAATTATAAGAATCTGTTAATAAGGCCTAGGCCTTGTAAGTATGTATGCATTAAGTCAGTATTCATATCAATTTGTCTTCTGCTTGAAGTCACCATTTCAAAGTCTAGCATTGATCCTTGGACATATTTGAAGTTAAAAAGCAATAAGATTTATGGTAATGAAAAAGGAAAGTCTTTGTCTTGACATGTGAAGAAGAAGAAGAAGAACATAAAATAGAATTAAGGACTGGAGGAGAAAAAGAGCGTTTCTGACTTGGAATGTTAGAAAATTAAGGATGACAGAATGGAAGCGGAAGCAGACACATTGGATTCTACTTTGACTAAAGAAAGTAAAAAACAGGCATTAGCAGAGTTCAAGACTCCTGCTTTTACTCCTTCTGGTCTCCCGCTGTTGTGTGTGTGTATTCGCCATTAAAGAAGCACTTCAAAAGTTCTCATCTTTCTCTGTGTCATTACTTTACTCCTTTTATTATTACTCATCACTAACACCAACCCCATCTCTCCTCTGACCCCATCATTAATGTCTTCTTCTTCTTCTGATTCGAGAGCTTCGAATTGTGTAAACTCATCAATACTCTCCCGCCCTTGTCGCTGCTTTTTCCGGCGAACTTACCGCCTTGATTCCTTGCTTCTTGGTCACAGAACCCGACAACAGTACACGGTACACCCTCCATTTATTGACACCATCACCAACACCACCACCACAAAACAACAACTTGTTTATTTTGGCTTTGTCTGAACCTTTTTCTTTTCAAGTTCGAGCCTTTTTCGCCTGTTTCTGTTTCAATACCACTTTCTCTCCTGTTCATTGTTTATGGTGTTTGTTGGGTCTTGAGTGGATGAAAGGCGAGTGCTTTCTCGTATCTCTTTGGGTGTTTTGAGTGAGTGCCACCATTTTTAGTTTTCTCCATTTGAATGTGAAAGAGGAAAGTGGTTTTCTTTTTTGGTTCATTGTAGGTGAAGCATTCTCTGTTATCATTCGATCTTTTTTCTTCTGTTACTCTTGAAAAGTTCAGCTCTTTATTGTGTCCTGCCTCTACGTTCTTATGAGAGCAGGAAAGTTTCCATCTTCTCATTTGTGTCCAAAAAAATCCCTCTTTTTTTTTTCTGTTCCGAGTAGTATCCTCCATTAATATTTTGCATCCGAAGCTTCCCTTTTGATGAAATTTGGTTTTCTGTTCTATACCCTTCAAACCCGACAAGCGTTTGGTGTCATCATTACTTGTCCAGATAATTTCTGCCTTCTGTTTCGATGGCTTTTTGTGTACCAAGTTCTATAACCTCTTGTTGTAATGAAGCCTTAAGCTCTGAAAAAAAATCCGACCTTTGATCAAGTTCTGGAGTTGTAAATTTGAAGATGCTACCTTTCAAACTCTTCCTTTCTTTTGTTTTAGCTTCAGTGTTTGCACAGTCATTGGACCCGACATTGAACGATGATGTCTTCGGTTTGATAGTCTTCAAGGCTGGTCTACAAGACCCCGACTCTAAGCTCATATCGTGGTCCGGAGACGACGACACTCCCTGCTACTGGGTCGGCGTCACATGCGACCCACTATCTCATAGGGTCACAAAAGTGGTTCTTGATGGTTTTTCTCTTTCTGGGCACATCGGTCGTGGACTTTTGAGGTTGCAGTTTCTTCAAGTTCTGTCCTTGTCGAGCAACAACTTCACTGGAACTATAAACCCGGATCTAGTTCGACTTGGGGGTTTGCAAGTTGTTGACTTGAGAGACAATAGTCTCTCAGGGACAATCCCTGATGATTTTTTCCGGCAATGTGGGTCGCTTAGATCTGTTTCTTTTGCTAGGAATAACCTTACAGGGCGGATTCCTGATTCGTTGAGCTCCTGCTTGGCACTGTCAACTGTTAACTTTTCATCTAATCAGCTTACTGGAGAATTACCACCTGGTTTGTGGTCTCTAAGAGGGCTTCAGTATCTTGATTTGTCTGATAACTTCTTGGAAGGAGTAGTTCCGGAAGGAATAGCCAACTTGTATGATTTGAGATTGATTAATATGCAACAGAACAGGTTTTCTGGGTCGGTTCCAGCAGACATAGGAAGGTGTTTGTCTTTGAAACAAGTTGATTTTAGCGAGAATTCTCTGTCTGGCAGCCTTCCTGAATCACTGCAGAAACTTACTGCCTGCAATTCTCTTAGATTGGGAGGAAACTCACTGACCGGTGAACTTCCTGGTTGGATTGGGGAACTTAAAAATCTTGAGACTTTGGACTTCTCTAGCAATAGATTCTTTGGTAGGATTCCAGATTCCCTGGGAAGTCTTTATTCATTGAAGGAACTAAATCTATCCATGAACCAGTTTGTTGGTGGGTTGCCTGATTCTTTTGCTAATTGCCTCGACCTTATGAGCATAGATGTTAGTCAAAACCGTTTGTCTGGTCATATTCCTTCATGGATTTTCAAGATGAGCTTAAGAAGTGTGTCACTTTCTGGTAACAAGTTAAGTGGAACATTGAAGTATCCTTCAGTTACATCCATGACAGCTTCTCTTGGAGGTCTTCAGGTACTGGATCTATCTTCAAATGCCTTATCTGGTGAAATTCCACACAATATTGGGGTCCTTAGTGGCTTGCTGCTCTTGAATATATCCAAGAACCATCTCTTGGGTTCTATTCCATCGAGCATAGGAGAACTGAAGGCAATGCAAGTTCTTGACTTGAGCAATAATAGGCTCAACGGAGCCATTCCTTCTGAGATTGGAGCAGCAGTTTCGCTCTTGGAACTCAGGTTGGAAAATAATGTAATGACTGGGAAGATTCCGACGGAAATAAAGAACTGCTCCTCTCTAACATCTTTGTGAGTTCTTGCTTGCTTGAGTTTCATGCTTTACCTTTCTGTTTGGTACTGTTTATGAGTAGGTGTGATGCTAGTTGTAGTTTAGTGATTTTGATTGACATTATCACAATTAGAACTTACACTCTAGGGTCTTGACTGATTAGCTATTGGTTTACATGTTTGTTTTTTTTATTGTGAATCTCTTAAATGTCGTGCCCATATTATTCCTGATTAGAGGTTGAACCGTTGGAGTTTAATTGTTAAATGTGTTTTCACATTTACGTGAATCATCGTTAGCAACCTTATCGACAACTTCAGGAAACATATGGAAACATTTCTAGGATTTGTATTGATCGTAGGCTTGTCAAACTGAAATATCCATATAATCCAATGTCTATGTAGTGGCGTATGTTTTGATATTTGTATAACTTTCAAACTGATCATAGGCTGATAAATTCAAGTAGGTGTCACTTGATGAAAATGCTTGTGTTAATATCTCCTTTTCTTAGCTTGTTTTTAGACTCATAATTTATCAGCAGTTTCTAGTTGCAAATTCTAACTTTCCTCTTGTTTTCTGCTTGAAAATTTTCAGGATCTTATCTCAGAATAATCTCAGTGGTCCAATTCCTGCAGCCATTGCAAATCTAAGCAGCCTCCAGCATGTTGACTTGTCTTTCAACAACCTTTCAGGAACCTTACCCAAGGAGTTGACAAATCTTTCACACATGTTATCCTTCAACATCTCCCATAACAACCTAGAAGGTGAGCTACCGCTTGGGGGTTTTTTCAACACCATCTCCCCCTCATCTGTCTCTGACAATCCGTCTTTGTGTGGATCTGTTGTCAACCGTTCATGCCCTTCAGTTCATCCAAAGCCCATTGTCCTCAATCCAAACTCCTCTGGTTCCTCTCATGGCTCTTCTTTAAGTCAACGTCATCGGAAAATTGTTCTCAGCATCTCCGCCCTTATAGCTATTGGTGCAGCTGCGTTAATTGCCATTGGTGTGATAGCTGTTACTCTCCTCAACATCCATGTGCAGTCCTCCAGGTCACATTCTCCTGCTGCAATCACACTGTCAGGTGGGGAGGATTTCAGTTGTTCCCCTACTAATGATCCAAATTACGGAAAGCTTGTTATGTTTTCTGGTGATGCTGATTTTGTTGCGGGGACCAATGCACTTCTCAACAAGGATTGTGAAATTGGTCGTGGTGGGTTTGGAGTAGTTTACCGAACAATGCTTCGAGATGGGCGTTCAGTTGCTATAAAGAAACTAACAGTTTCAAGCTTAATTAAATCCCAAGAAGAGTTTGAGAGGGAAGTGAAGAAACTCGGAAAGATCAGGCACCATAATCTCGTGGCATTGGAAGGTTATTACTGGACTCCATCCTTGCAGCTACTTATTTACGAATACATTTCTAGTGGGAGTTTGTACAAGCATTTGCATGATGTACCCAGTACAAACTGTCTCTACTGGAGACAGAGATTCAACATAGTTCTAGGAATGGCGAAAGGTTTGGCACATTTGCATCGGATGAACATCATTCACTACAATCTAAAATCAACCAATATTCTTATAGATGATTTTGGTGAGCCAAAGGTTGGGGACTTTGGCCTGGCAAGGCTGTTGCCAATGCTAGACCGTTGCATCCTAAGCAGCAAAATCCAGAGTGCACTGGGCTACATGGCTCCTGAATTTGCTTGTAAAACTGTGAAGATAACAGAGAAATGTGACGTGTATGGTTTTGGTGTCTTGGTGTTAGAGGTGGTGACAGGAAAAAGGCCAGTTGAGTACATGGAGGATGATGTGGTGGTGCTCTGTGACTTGGTGAGGGGAGCATTGGAGGATGGTAGAGTGGAGGAATGCATCGACGGTAGACTTCGTGGAAATTTTCCAGCAGATGAAGCTATTCCGGTGATAAAACTCGGCCTTATTTGTGCTTCTCAGGTACCATCTAACCGACCGGACATGGAGGAAGTTGTGAACATTTTGGAGCTTATTCAATGCCCTGCAGAGGGCCAAGAGGATATGGAATGAATTGAACTTGTATAGTTCGACAACAAAACAAATATTGCTTCTCTCCGGTGAAGAAGAATCCGTAAGCAGAAGAACAGGACATATTGAATTCTGTTGCATTTAGGTTCTTGTTTGTTTTTGGACAGAACAAACAAATAAAATTTTTCTTTTAAATATTTCTTGGTTTCTGTTGTGATGCTACCTGTTCTGTTATTTCTGAATTCAATCCTGTTTCGACTGGATTCCTTTTCACCGGCTCAACATGGTGCTGTTTACCATTTTATACAAGAAGTATGTTTTTACATTATGGACTATACTAGACTGAAACTTTGCTGTATTCATTACTTCACTGTGTTGCTGGGAATCTGCAACTAATTGTTCAATTCAAATCATGAAAGGCCTAGGGGAGTAAAAGGTAATGCAGTGACTAGTTCAGGAACAAGAAAAAGAAATAAAACCTGAATGTTTTTCTCCATTGTTTAGTGTATTGACTCTTGGAGAAATGTTCTGCAAACTGGGAAAATGAGAACACAGCAAAAAGCAGCAAGTGAACATCTCCTGTCAATAACATGATCATCAAAGGCTTAGGTTTAGGCTATTCCTTTATTCATACTCCAAAGCCTGAACTTTACCCTTTTTGTGCCAAAAAAACATCTTTTCTCTAATCTATAATCAAAGGCATACCCTTTTGTGTGTATAGATTGTAATTGATGTCAATATACAGTAATAACACAACCAATTTGTGTGTATAGATTGTAATTGATGTCAATATACAGGAACAACACAACCAATTTGTGTGTATAGATTGTAATTGATGTCAATATACAGTAATAATACAACCGATTGTAATTGATATCAATATACAGTGATAACACAACCAACTAACTTTATATGAAAGTTTTTATCAGACAAGGCGTCTTCTTCTGCAGTATCTGCAAGTAGAGTTGATGATTAACGCTTAGATGTCAAGTTTAAAACTTAATCAAATCGTTCCTTGGACCCCGCAACGCAGAAACAAAACTGAATGAGGAGGAGGAGGTTTTTGGACATCATCAAAGCAAATCACATGGGGCTCCTGAAAAAAGCTCCTGATGCACTTTTTGGAGTGGCAAAAGTTAGTGCATGGCAATCATTTTGTGGTTTGAAGTGGCAACTTTTTCATGATTTTCAATGCTCCTGCCGTGTGGTGGAGAAAAAGTTTTTAAGCATGTTCTTGCAGCATAATGCGCCTTAAACACTGTATCATTTCACTTCAGCCAACTTGTCAGGAGAAGCCAATGAAACAAGAATTGTAAATGGAAGGTTCTCAAACCATAGTACATAGCATCTGGCAGTTGATACAAGTCCCTTTTCAGAGCCCCAAAACACAGATCTTTTTTTTTTTTTTCAAATTTATAGACTTGTCTTGGTAAAGCTACATATTTTAAGTTCAGGATACAGGGCTTTTGTCAGAGGCATTCTTCCACTGTAAAGTGACTAAAAAAGAGCCATAAAGGTTCATTCTTTATCAGTAAGTTGACAGTTGAATCATGCACAGTTTACACACTTCACACTGTCCTCAGGGGTTGAGGAGGAACCAAGCACAGTACATGGGCTTCCAGGCTTAGTTTGGACTGAAGTGGTACCTGAAATACTTTAGTATCAATGCATAACTAAGCATTCCAATTGAGGCTTATGACAGACGGTTAGGAAATTTTATGCAGATGGACAATATGATATAAAAAGAAGGCAAATCGAATATCTACTCTACTATGCAGAGAAAATCCGACTCTGCTGCATCTCTGCAGTCTGGATTTCCTGCTTTAGACTGAGCAAAGAGTTGGAATCGACTGCTAAGACCCTGTAGGCTCAGGAAAAGGCAGAACCCACCTAGACTCCCGGATTTTACCTAATTGTGCAAATACCTCGACAACTTCCTGCTTTTCAGATACTCCGTGGGTAGATACACGCTGGCATATTAAAGAAGCTATAGGCGAAAAATGTAGAGTTCAGTTTAGTGCTTTCCCAGAATGGAAAATGTAATTGGACATGACTAACATACAAAAAACGGGTATCTTCCACTCAGATGGGCAAAATTGAAACAATATTTTATACTTAACTGAAGGAGTGCCAAAAATGGAAAATGCAAAAATCTGAAACTGTAGCCAAAATGAATGTACATTTTACAAAGCAGAAAGACGTATCACTTCTTGACTTCAGAAATGAAATAGCCTCTCTGACCCGTTGCCTCCGTATAACCCTATGAATGTCAACCTGCAAGTGGAGGATGGTTTATATTTCCCTACATCTATTTTGTATATGTAATCTTTTCAATTTTCTTCCACCTTCGGTCATGCTGCTTCATTTTTTTTAAATCTTCCCATGGAAAAGGGACCCTAATCATCCCAGTCATTATCCCATCCATCTCGGTTTGAAGTTCGAGAGCTAAGGCCATTGGCTGAGATACTTCCTGTGTGACGTGCAGCTGGTGACTTCACCGCACTTCCATCATCCCAGTCATCATCCCAGCCTTGATCCCAACCTTCTGCTGTATCGGCATCATTTACCAAAACAGATTCTGAAATACCCATTTCAAGCTCCTGATATGGTATTTCATCCTGTCGTCTCCTCTTTCTGAACATGCAACAAGCCCACGTTCCTCCAAAAATCACAACTGTTACAATTAGGAAGTAGGCACCATTGACTGGTGTAACTAACTGGTCATAAGAAGGGAGTCGCACATAAAAATTCCCTTGAGATGTACGAGCATTTAAGTGCAGACGGCATTCTCCATATCCCGACTTCAAAACTATACCAGAGCTGTTACCTAGAGTTAAATTCATCTGAAACCAGAAAGGAAATCTTAGCTGTGAAAATGATCAATAAAGATGCACATAGCTGATTAATTGCAAGTGTTCTATCAACAACCTTCATTTTAACTATTTTGATCTTCCACATATTAAAATTTTATAAGCTTTCACTTTGCATCGACAAGCAATCTTGTTTCTCAGGATAGTACAAAGCAAATTAGACTGAAATGACAAAATAAGCAACCGGACCTTTTTAGTTGTGTGCTTGGATAGTTCAAATGAAGTGTTTTCAGCAGGATTTGGAGCAGAAAGATTCACTTTTAAAGTTTCTTCTCCTTCATTTTGAATTAGAATAACCAGTTGTTTTGAACCTACTCAATAAAACCAGAAATGAAGGTTAGATGAAGAGCACTTTAAATCAATGACCAAGTTCCTGCACAAATAAGTAGAATGTTGTATCTATAGCCATAAATCAAATTATTTCAATGCATTAAATCCTCATATGCTATACAAAAACCAATCGTCACTATTGAATGGAATGATAGCAGATTTGGATCCTATGAGCAGGATTCAAACAAGTATAATTATACTCTTACACTTGCTATTCACTACTATACATATCATATCATCAGCACCAATTTACATAATATAAAGTTGATAGAAATACGTCCACTAAATTCTAATCCCTAAAGTCTCATGGTTTTGCAGAAATCAAGACAGGTTTTTACTCATTTAGCAAACTCTAGCCTACAGAGGAAAGGGTTTTCAGCAGGCAAAACATAGATCATTCGTAAGAAGTTATTCAGGGAACAACTTGGAAAATACATAAATGATGTTTCCTTATATATGGGAATGTGAGATTTAAGAAAGAGAGACAAGCAAAGAGTGTCTAGTTTCCACCTGCAAGTGTGCTAGTATGAAAAACATGAAGAATGAAATCCATTAAAAAATGAAACCAAACATCCAGGAATGATGTTGTGAAGTGTAATGTCCTCCAGGAGAAAAATGCTAAGGAATACTTGTAAATCTAATAATATCAGTCTAGTTACAGTTAATATCTCCGGGTGATACCAGATCAGTCTTCAAGTATGACAATTGTAGAGTTCATCGAATTGCGGAACCATTTATCCACTAGCTACTATCTAAAAAAGGGCAACTAATTACTATCTAGAAAGTGGGGGATGGGACATCTAAAGGTTGACCCATCTATGATTACGTATGATACCAGTGCAACTAGATTAAGAAGGATACTCGATTTTCATTCAAACGCTTAAGATTATGTACAACCACAACCAACTAATACTCATTCTCCTCTGCTATCCTAAACAACGTACCACTACAACCGCAAAAGCTTGTTGTCTCATAATGCAACTAAAGCACCCATAGCTTGGCATCCCTGAGTACAACTAAACGCCATTTAATGGAACCATCCAATTTCCATATCAAGATCACTTCACCAACACAACCAAAAACTTGCAACTTGCAGCATGTCTACGCAACTATACATTATAGCAGTTATGTGAAACAGTACAAATCACACAAATCATGGTTCACCAGTTTCAAAAGTAGGGATGCAAGCAGTCAACGATCTCCGGTCCGAGCATCTTTTCAGCACTCCGGTACAATTCTCGGCAACTTCCGGCTGTGAATCCGTGTTACTCCTTTCCCCGCCTTTCTTCTTTTGATTCTCTTTTGCTCCACTATCCTTGCCACCATCCGACTTGGATTTAGGAGGCGGGGCCAAAGCTCCTGTTACACTGGCGCTATTGGAATCAACCTTAGTTGACTTGTCTTCGGGCACCTTCGGATCATTAGAGTTAGTCACGTTTGATGTCTTGTTCACATTTGGGACGGGACTTGGCGATGGAGAAACCTTGAACCAAACGAACAACCAAAATTACGGAAATCAAATCAAATACGAATCACAAAACAACTGAAAAAATTATATTAGGAAACAAAAAACAATTACTTGGCTTGAGTCGGTCTTTTTGGTAGGAGATGATTCGATCAAGTGACGAAGCGTCGAGAGGAAGGAAGCGTTGGAAACATCCAACGCGACAAAAAGCACCAAGATTGCAACCACTACTCTTCCATTAACGCCACCCATTACAAACCCTAATTTCCCCAACTTCTCTCCTACTGATTAGATCCCAAGATGATAGCTTTTCGCCATGATTCTTCAAAACTTGAGAAACCAGATCGTTTATTCTTCAAAAGAAATAATTTTGAATCTACAGAAACAATCAAAAGCGTATATTTTACGCGGAGGTAACATCAGAAGACTGAATACAGGCTGAAAGCTGAAAGAAGTCTAGTAGAGTTTAGTGAGTGCAAGTTGTACAATTGATATGTACCGGGGAAGATGACATGTTTCAATCATGGACCTTTTTAAGTAACAACAACAGGAGAAACCGGCCCGGCCTAACCCGATTTTTTAATATTTAATGCAAAATTTTGAATTTAAATATTTAATTTAATTTAAATAATCTAAATTCAATTTAACAATTTAAAAATTAAAAAAGCAACAGAAAATTGTCTTAAAGAGACAGAGACCAAGACAAGGACGGAATCTCTGTTTTAAAAATCGGACCGAACCGGCCGGTTCGATTGGTGACCAGTCGGCTATTCGGTCCGGTTCACTCTTAAAAATCGACTATCAATTGAATTAGTGAGAACCGGTCAATTGGCCCTGGTTCAATAAATTTTTTATTTTTTTATTTTTTGGTATTTTTTAATAATATTAATATTATATATAATTAAATATAATTATTACATAATTATGATGTCACACCGGTTCGGCTGGTGACCGGTCAAACCGGTGATCAGTAAGACCTCCGATTTAATGTCTGATCCGGTTTTCAAAACACTGGACAGAATTATACACAATTTCCTTTTTACGAGGGAGAATACAGCAAGAGCTCAGACAGCCAACTACATACGCTTCAACTTTCTAGGACTCAAATGTTCCTGCAAAGTGGGAAGTAACTTTTAGTTGCATTACATCCAACGAATAATGTAATTAGTATATTATAGACTTCCATTTTGCTTATTTATAAGGGTCAAGTCAAGTAGGCAACTGCAGATTTCAAGAACCTTTTCAATTTCTACATGACTCCTCGTTGATGGGATCGATTCAAGTGATGCTTTAGTTCGAATATGTTTCTGCTGAAAAGCAGGGAAATAACCCTTTTTTGGCTTCCACCTATAATTGTGGATGGAGAGTGAAACAACAGGATCAATGTGAATGCACAACAAAGTGAAATTGGAGGAGATTGCGGTGATTCTCAGAAGAATTGGACCAGTTCGAGAGCGTCTCCTTTGAACTGCAGCTAAACCAAGTATCTGGTTCTCAGCTTCCAAGTATCATTG
>JAOSBP010000005.1:1081336-1132114 GCA_027563825.1 Erythroxylum mucronatum
ATTGGACCAGTTCGAGAGCGTCTCCTTTGAACTGCAGCTAAACCAAGTATCTGGTTCTCAGCTTCCAAGTATCATTGGACGAAGCAGAAAATCCTGAAAAAGCTATTCAGACATATTCTTAGTAGGAATAGGGTTGGCAGAGATAAGAATGATTCTGCAGAAATGGAAGCCGAAGGTCCAGACCCCAGAGAGCTTAAGTCCTGCAAAACCTTCTGTAGATTGTTAAGGTTCTGAGTGGTTTCAGACAGGAACATTTGGTTTTCTTCTTTCTCCATCGACAAAGGCTTTGAATCCCTTAAAATGGGCGCAAAATATGGCAGTTAAGTCCACATGCTCACCAACAAACAATAAAACATTGCAATTAAGGATGACATGGTCCGCAACGCATCAATCATTTTTATGGCTACTTGCTAAAGGGAAACTCTTGACTAATCAACAGCGGGCTTATTGACATTTCACCGATGATGATAGATGTAATATTGTGGCAATCCTGAATCTTGTTTGCATGCCATTAAAGATTTTCCTAGAGTGCGCCAATTTTGGAATCTATTTGCCTCAGACTTGGATCTTCAACATTTCTTTAGTCTTACTGCTTCGGAGTGGTTGCTTTCGAATTTACATAATCATCTCAAAGTTAATGGAGCAAGATGATCGATTATTTGGGGGGTTTCTTGCTAGTTCCTGTGCTATGGAGAACTAAAAGTCTATTTGGCATTACCGTCTCCTGGCCAGTAGTCAGTAATGTTATAGTTCCAGATTATGTGAATCAGATTATGCACGCAGGTGCAGTAATCTCTCGAGCAGCGGTTGGTCTTGCTACCAGTAGCATCAGACATATAGGGTGGGCTAAACCTAACGAGGGATGGATCCGGTTGAACACGAATGGGGCGAAGCAAAAGCCAACTAGGCTTGCTTCTGCTGGAGGTCTCCTTCTGGATAGTTCTGGAGCGTGTCTAGGAGGTTTCGTACGTCTAATTGGAATTTGCACACCACTAGAGGCCGAGTCATAGGGGTGTATTCGGATTTGAACTTGGCTTGCGATATGCGCTATCGGAGAATAGAACTCTAAGTAGATTTTTTTGGAATTCATTAATATTCTCTCCTCTTCAGGTTCGAGAGCCCCTTATAATACTTCTCAGGCATAGGCAATCAAGACTCTGTTAACTAAATCCTGGACGGTCCAGATCTGACATGTGTTTCGTGAAGACAATCAATGCACTGACTCGTTAGCTGTAAATATGGAGTCCTTTGGTTTAGGAATTACTTATTTACAATCCCTTCCAGCGGGATGTCTTTGTATCCTCCTCTAGGATATGTGTGAGGTTTTAACCCCAAGGGCCAATGTTTAGCCCGTGTCTTTTTCCATTATATATATATATATATATATAAAAAGAATGGCAAGGAGTTGGTCGAGCTTGGGTCGGGGCATTTAAGCCCACATGCTCAAGTTCGATCTAAAACTTGAAAATTAAAAAGAAAAAGAACTTTAACCTGAATTGAACCGACGCCGTTGACTTCGGACGGACAGGACACGACTGCCATCCCTAGTTGAGTCGACTATCCACAACGAGAAGTAGCGAAGAAGTCCACTTCTCTCTCTTTCTCCCTATCTGTGTCGTCGGATGTTGTCATCATATCCTCCACCGGTACAATTAGTTCAGTCTCCTCCTCCACCCTTTTTCCAACTCGACACTTGTGCCAACAATCACAACAAATTCTCAGGAACCAAGCTTCTTCACATCCCTAAAGCTTCAGTTTCCGCCGCATATCGAACAGGAGCTAAACCACTACAAAGTCCGTGTCTTTCCGACGAAGGCGGACCCAGAATTTATGCTGGGAGAGGTAGAGAATCGCAGGTGCAGAACTTGGTACGTGCATTTATGGTGTTGCCTTGCAAGGAAGGAATTGAAGTTGCCAACATTTTAGGAAAAGACAATGGCAATTGGACCATATCGGACTTCAACGATCTTCTTACGGCGTTAGTCCTCGCCGGAAAACCAGACCTTGCATTGAAACTGTACACTAACCTATCGTGCTATGACATGGTGCCAGATTCTAGGACTTATTCGATCATGCTTAGGTTTCACTGCATGAGAAATGAAGTTGATGAGGCTAAGGTGGTTTTAGACCGGATGTTACATAATGGGTCGAGCCCAGATGTTGCAGAATTCACCACACTCATCGATTCACTCTGCAGAAGGGGTAAACAGCAGAAAGCTTTTGAAGCTTTTGACGTCATGAACAGAATTGGGTGCAAGCCAACTATTCAGACGTACAATTGCTTATTAAAGGGATTGTGCTATGTGGGTAAGGTGGAGGAAGCGTTTGAGCTACTGCAAAACATCAAGAAGACATGGTTGCAACCAGATATATATACGTACACTACTATGATGGATGGTTTTTGTCAGGTTGGTCGATCAGATGAGGCCATGGAGCTACTTGATGAAGCTTTGAAGATGGGACTGAACCCAACTGTAGTCACTTACAACACACTGTTTAATGGGTATTGCAAGGAGGGAAGACCTGTGGAGGGGATTCGTGTTTTGGAGCAAATGAAAGAAACGAAATGTGATCCTGATACTATTACCTACAGGACCGTGCTGCGAGGTTTACTGATCTGGGGGAAAGATTAGAGTGGCACTGGCAATTTACAAAGAAATAGCTCAGAATGGTTTCGTAATGGAGGACAGGTTGATGAATAGTCTAGTTAGAGGATTGTGCAGGGGATCTTTGAAAGAACAAAGCCTACTAGATGATGCCTATGAGTTGTTCGATAAAATGCAGAAAAGGGGATGTTTCATAGAGCAGAGCACGTATGTTATAGTGATTGAGGCTCTGTGTATGGCCAAAAGGGTAGATAATGTTCTGGTCAATTTAGAGGAGATGGTCAGGCTAGGTTGTATTCCAAAAGTGATCACATTAAACAGGGTTATTCAAGCACTTTGTTCTCAAGGACAAGTTGAAAATGCAGTTCTGGTGCTAGCTCTTATGTATGAAAATCACAAGATACCAAGTGAAATAACCTATAACCTTCTCGTCAATGAACTGAACAGACAGAAAAGGTCTCTATGTGCTTGTAATGTCTATGGTGCAGCACTGGTTAGAGGTGTCATTCCTCACATAAAGCCACAAAGATGAGTAAAATGCTGTATACAGTTGGTTCTGCAACTCCAATTTCCAACAGAGTTCTGAAGCTAACAAAAATGAATTCAGTGATTGATTTCGGTTTCAATTGCAGGTGAACAACACTCCAATTCCAAATACATGAAGAATGTTTTTGATCCAACTCTGTTCAATTTTCTCAGATATAAAGAGATGCTGATTTCTGTAAAATTTCTCAAAAGTGTACATGTTCAATAGGTTGTCCAACTCTAAGCTAAAACTCCATACTAAAACCTAAGCCCGGTCTCATGTATTCTCCAGTTTTTGTATCCACCAATATCTTATCACCTGTATTAACAAACAGTGGGACATTAATGGTTACAACAGTGTCCAGAGTTGCTGGTTTTGATCTGCGTGCCACCATGAAATGTTTATCCTATATTTATCTGTAACAGAAATTTGTTTTGGGGGAGAGGCGACCGAAGTCCGGCCTATACGAGCCTAACTCGTTGACTTCGGCCGGGCCATGTCAATATTAGAGTTGAAACTCTGCATATCAAGGATACATGACGTGCCTAAATCAGTAGTGCATGTTAACAAATCAATTGCAAACTTCAGTAATTCATAGATAATTGAACAATTGAACCTGAAACAAGTTGCTTCTAAAGTTTCCTTGAAGAACCCAGATGAAATTACCTTGAGACCGTGATCAACATCAGCAACAGTCAGCTTTACCGTAAACTCAAGAATCAATAACCTGCAAGCACATCAACGATGATCACTGGGCAGCAGCAAATGCAATGAATGAGGAAAACTTAGTTTCCCTAGTGGATCTAAGTTTAGATCATGATTCACAAGTTTCTGTTCCAATTAGGATATATCCACAATTACACTCATCTTGGATGAAAAACAACCCATGATACCCTGAAAGAAGTGAAGACGCAATTGCTAAACTAAACTTGAATACTGTGGAAAAAACAGCAATACCAGGTCCATGGAGCGCAAGAAATTGTTGCTGGTACGTGAAAGCCGTGGCGGGAAATTCCGAAACGAGCAGTTTTCACTCAGAATGATAACGACGAAGAGGAACGCGGGAAACGGAACAGAAGCCCCATCTCAAGGTCCCATTCCCATATAGCTTTTGCTTTGGCCCAAGATGGTGATTCCATTAGTCATATAGCGATGGCAATTTACACAGCCCGGCCCAAAGTCTAATCCAATTAAATTTGAATAATATAAATCGAAATATGCTAAAATATTATGACTTTAATTTATTTATTAATTTGCGAGGATATGGGAAGTATCATCGATGTAAGCTGCCTTTCCTTTGTATTTTTTACAAAGAAATTATTTCCGTAATTCAAAAATAACATCATGCTGATGGAACTTATTGAATTTTTAATATAGGCACAATGTAAAGCTCATTAACAAGAATTGAGCTTGGGTCAATCATTGTTCAAATAACTAGAACTAGTTGTTTGGATAGTTGACCCTTACCACTTATAAACACTTTAATATTTTCGCCACGTGATACTTGAACTGGACTTTATCGTGGCTCAAGATCTCTTCTCCGACGCCTCACATTGCGCCCTGTCTCTCAATCTTTTGGTCTTGGACATCAATGGACTTCTCATCCAAAACTGGGTAGTTATTTCTTGCCACACCTATCGAGAGGGCAACTGGTGCGCTGACTGGCTCACCAACCATGGTTTTACTTTGGGTCTCAAGCTCACCACTTTTGATAGGACATCATCTGGGTGTGTCACTCTCCCTTTAGACGATATGGCCAGGGTTAGTCTCCCTCGACGGATATTGTAATTTGTGATTTTTCCGTTGTAAAAAATATATATGGGACACTCTAACACTCCCCCTTAAGTGCAACTGGGGTTGGACATCCAGTTGTTACTTGAAATATCCGCAGTGATAACCGGACAGGACCGCTGGGACTGGACATCCAGACGGACAACCGAAAAATTATGTTTAGTCAATATGGGACGCTCTAACAAAATTTATCATGGTATTAGAGCAGGTTGCTCTTATGTTAGTCGTTAATATCTCGAAATGATAGATTATGTCATGTGTTAGATCCACATGCGAGAGGGGTGTGTTGAAATATAAAGAGTGGAGTTTATCCCACATTAGAGAAAGAGAGGAAAGAAGACTAACATATAAGTCTAGTGGGTTACTCCACCTATCACCAATTAGTTTTAGGATGGAACCTTATTTTAGACTTATATATAGTCTAACTTTCCTTCTCGTATGAACCTGTAGGCCCATTGTAAATTATAACCGAACTTAAGGACAAAGTCGAACTTGAAAACAAAGTCCGGGCTTGGCGGCCTATACAGTACCCGTGCTATTTCCGCTATTGATTATAAGAGTGGACAAAGGTTTAGGAATCTTAAATAAAACAAGACTGAATGTCATGTCTTAAAACCATATGAAATATGCTTTAATTATATAGTCCTATTAGCCCAAATTGGCAACAAAAAGGAATCTTGGAGATTAGCATGGCGTATCAACTTAAGGAGTAGGTGATTAGGTAAAGTGATTGACAAGACTGCACGTCTTCGACGGGCTTAATTGTCCCAGCTTAGACTCCATTAGAAGATAAATAAGTTTGATTAATTAGGCCCGACTTAATTTAGAGTCAACAAAATAACATCATTTAAGGCCGTTTAAAATTATTTGATTAAGAGAACGCGACCTCGACAAATAAGATTGGTCTTATGAACTATAATCATTTAATAATTAATCGATTTATTAATTAATCAATTAATTTTTATAAACTAATCATTTTTATAAATAAAAATAAGTTAGTTAATTTTCTTTTGATAACTTCTTTTCTGGACTAAACTTCGATCTCTTTAATGAATATGATATTATTGGTCTTCAATCATATTTTAAGTTTTTAAATTTCGTTAAAATTTTATTATATACTAATCTTATAATAACAATTAAACTTTTAAATATTAGTTTTTTATTTTATTGATTTATTTTATATTTAATTTTATAATATTAATTTAAATATAAATTTAGAACAATTTTTCGTGTTTGAATTGTAAAGCCAATTGTATCCGAGTTGGAGCACCTTGTTTTCATTATGATGTTTCAACCCTGTGCCACTTAATTTTATCAATATAAATTTATATGAATAAGATTTAATAAAACATAGTAAGAACTGATCAATATAGGATTTGTTCCCATTATGGAAGGTGTTTGATAGATAGCGTTAAAGCTATATTTCAGCTAATTAAAGAGTATTAGCTGTTAACTATGTTAAACAGCTAATATACTTGTTTGGTTAGGAGCTGATTGAGTTGGTTGATTCAACCCAACCAGTTATTTTTTAAAAAGCTCCTCCAAGTAATGTTTCAACCTATCAGCTAATAAAATCTTACTCAAAGACAATTGTGCCCTTGGACTCATTTCTCATCTTAAGCAATGGTAGCTCTTAGGTTTTTCACTTTAAAAAGAGAAATTAGGATTCGTGTGTAGATCTTTCATAATCTCCTCAAGCCGTTTTCTCCAAACACCTAAAAATCATCAACTTATCAATTATTATTATTATTCTTGTTGTTGTTGGTGGTGGTGTTGTTGTTGATGATGATGATTATTATTATTATTATATATCCTATGTTTTTATTATAGTTATAAACTTAATTTCTATAAAATTAAATATCTAAAATTTAAATTCTTATAAAAATATTCAACAAAATAATATTTATGTTATTATAACTTTTTAAGTTAAGTTCTCGTTGGTTATTTTACACATAAACTGTTAATCTTAAATAACTAATTTTATCAAACATTTTTAATAAATAGTTGATATTATTTACTGGTTAAATTAGCTAATATAATCAACTATTACTTAACAACTAATGCAATTAACTGATTGTCAAACAGAGATATACCTTGCGACTCTCAATCTTAAGAATTATTGACTGATATTTGATATTTTTGTGTAACAAATAGAATCTTTAGCGTCACTTCTACGGCTGAGTACATCAAATTTCGTAAGATATCATGGCCGTCACTAAACTAAATCCATGAGATCTAAGTATTCTTGTACAATCATGACATCTTAGGTTAGGTTAGGAAAAGTTGGTCGAATCGAGTGTTAATTTTCACACGAGATTGGTGGAGCCCAATTCCAAACAAGCCGTCAGATCACACACAAAGGACAATGATGGGGTCGCCATCACATGATCACGATGATGATCATTATTATCTTCTACTACTCCTGGGCCTGTTAAAGGGGACAATGAATTCCAAATCCAGGCGCATTACCCACGCGTGCTGACTCAGTAGTCAGACGTGACTGCTAAGTCTTCGGGCGCGTGGGTTGGCGTTTCTCTTTCAGCGTGGTAGGTACTCTTACCTCGCATTCCGTAATATGACGTCATAAATAAGAAATTTTCAAGTTCTTAATTCTTAATTCTCAACCTTTAAATAAAATAGATAATAAATTAAAATTTTGTAAAGCTTATATTAATTAAATTAAAATTAAAATTATTTTTACTAATGTAATATATCTACTAATTTTCGAGTTTTATTACTTGTTTTTAATTTAAATATTTAATATATAGTACATTCCATTTAATCTCTCCATTAGTTAATATGGTATCAGAGCAGATTTGATCCAGATTATTAATTTCTCGATTGTCCGTCTGGATGTTCAGTCTCAGCGACTCGGTTCGGTTACCACTGCGTATACTTTAAGTGACAACTGGATATCCAACTCCAATTACATATTGACTAGACGTAAAAATGTTAAAGTGTTTATAAATAGTAAGGGTCAACTATCTAGTTATTTGACAATAGTTGATCCAAGCCCAATTCTTATTAATGGGCTCTACACTCTATCTATATTAAAAGATTTAATATGATATCTTCACCTTATTTTGTATTTATTATATTACTTTATTATCTTGATATATATCTTTTATTAATTTTCTTCCTTTTAATTTTATTTTTTTTTCAAAAATAGTCCTTCTATCAGTTAAGATAAAGCTGAGTACTTTAAGACCTCTTCAGATTTTACGTATTAATTGAAGTAAATATCTATTTATTAATCGAAATAATAAAAATACTGTTTAAATATAATTAATATATTTTATGTATTTTAAATTTTTAATAATTAAATTAATGTGCACTATTACCTTAAATGAAAATATCTACCAACAAAATTCCATTCAACGCACCGAATGACTATGATTATTGCCGTTAACTAACACCTGACATGAAAAATTTCAGTTGGAAGAAGGACATTCTCGTAATTTTATGCCCTCGTACTCATTACATGCGTTGATATTAATAATTCAGAGCCTTAGTGGCGCACTTTACGCTTCCCGCATTTTTATTTATCATTATTAAATTTTAATTACTTACAGATATGGATTATTGCAGTCGTCCACGTCTCTCTTAATTGCAATTGATAATAAGATAAAACACACTAGCCTCATCCATACTTTTATAAATTATACCAAAAACATCTTTTGTTTTAAAAATCTTATAAAAATTATTATATTTCAAACCAAAGAAAATAAATGGGTTATTTATAACTCAAATTTAAATTAAATTTTAATTAAATTCAAGCCGAGTAACTCGTGTTTTATCTAATCGAATTTTGATAGTTCAAAGTTTAATTAGAGTATAATTAAAATGAAGTTAATTTGTCATTAAATATAATATTATTTTTATAATTCAAATTCATAATTTATAAAATAGGTTATCTTATTTTAAAATTACTTTATTTCGTATTAGTAAATGTTACACGATGTTTAGTTGGAGGTTTATTAATAGAATGAAATATAATGTAATATTATTTAATTGTTTGAGATGACGGTTTATAATATAATATAATGAAATGAGATGAGATGAAATAGGAGGATTTCATATTACATCTCATTCCATCATCATCATCGTCATCATTATCGTCATCATACCCTGAAGTCTCGTAATGAAGCAGGGTCTGGGGGAGCCTGATAGTCCACAGCCTTACCTCTACATTGTAGAGAAGTTGTTTCCAGTAGACCCACATGCATATATGATAATGATAGTAATAATGCAGGTTGAAAGAGAAAATACGTAAAGAAAACAGTAGGCAACGTATATAATGAATATAATAATTAATAAAGAAAATACTAAAATAAAAGAATAATAATAAGAAATAAATAAATGAAAATATAGATAATAATACTAATACTAATACTAATAATAATAATAATAACACTGTTGATAATAAAGAATGCAAAAAACAGGAAACGTCAGGTAAATAACACGACTCTTAGTAGATGAAAAACTTCCGATTTGGGGGGTTTATGATGGAATGTAAAATGATAAACAACTTTACACTATATTATATTATAAACTCTTTATCTAAAAGACATTTTACTATATTACACTATAAACCCTTAAATCCCTCACAAACAACAATTTTCTAATACGGCATCCATTTACATTTCATTCTATTATAAACCATTCAATTTCATTAAAAGCTTTATGTCTAACAAAACATAGCCTTAGTCATAGTGTAAATTTCAACAAAATCAATTTAGTCATCAATAGTATAGTTTAAATGATATTATTTTGACTTAATAAACTCTATACTGAAATAGTCTCTCGACCAGTTAGAGATAAGGCTACATAATACAAAATTTCCCTAAATCTTGTACATTATATTAAATTGTTGATATTGTTATTGTTGCACACTCGATATTGTTATTGTTGTAGACTCGAGATTGATTAAGTTGAATCATCCTCTTCAATTAATACAATTTTAATTTATTAAAATTTAATCAAATCAAGCTGATTACTACCTTAATTTAAAATAGAGTTATTATTAAATATCTTATAAAGTGAATATTCATTTATTTATTTAGAGAATGTCACTTCTTGCTTAAAAAGTAATAAAAATTAACAAAATTTAAAATATAAAGATTATTTTGAAATTTATGAAATTATTAAGAAAATTTATTTTTTAAACCCTAATAATTATATATATTTCCATTTTTGAAGGGTAAATGTGGAAGGAAAAAAACGGGGAGGACTTAGCCGTTTCTTGAAGTATCATCGTGCATGCATTTGTAGTTGTTGCTGGTATGTTACCAACCAAACGCACGCACGCGCTCTCTCTCTCTCTCTCTAAACATTCTCTTTTCCTTTTACTTTGCATGCACTTGTTAATTTCTCTTTCCTCTTCCTGAACTGAACTCCACGCCGTCGTTTGGCTCCTCCGGCCACCCTGTGCCTACTTTCTTCCTACCTGCCTCCCGTTGGTTAGTTATTCAACGTCCATGAGATGAGTGAAGCTTTCACCGCCGACATCGAATGAGCTGTCTCTGCTCTATCTAGAGTCTGAAGCGGTCTTGGAGGTCCACACGACTAGCGAGAGAGAAAGAGATAGGTCAGTCAGTCAGTTAGCTTCTGCTTACTTTATCTTCTTTCTCGTCGTTCTCGTGTTGTTATTATTGACCATTTTAGTTGACCAATCAATTTTGGGGTTGAATCATTGGGGGAATGGATTTGCCAGGGGATTTGTAATTGGTGATTGGATTGGGCTATTGAAGCTTAAAGATGACCAACAACTCGATGTCTAACACTTGCATGAACACGTTATGCGGAGCTTCGACGTCGACCGGGTCGATGAAAGGTTGGGCTCTGCGATCTGGAGAAGTTGCTACTCTCTGCAATAAGTGCGGGTAAGTTTCTGATTTTCTTGCTTATGCAGTTATGCTTAACTTTTCCTTTCATTTATTTCTTTATTCTTGTAATACTTAACTTTGCCAAAATGAAACATAGAAATCTCTCGAATAGCTACTTGTGAGGATTATGAGATTCTGCTTATCTCGAAGTTTTAGCATTACCTTTTATTATTCGGTATTTGCATTAATTTCTTCATCGAGTACATTTTTTTGTTTTGTTTTCCTTGATTTTCTATGGAAGTAATTGTAATATTTTTAACAGTTCTCTCTTTTTTGGTGATTTTCTTTTGGGACTAGGTCTGCATATGAACAATCGATTTTCTGTGATGTTTACCATGCAGAGGATTCTGGATGGAGGCATTGCTCTTCTTGTGGCAAGGTAAATTGATGGTGTCTCTATCATGTTATTTGTAGCTTTTAATTGAATCACGATTTAATTGAATTTGGCATTTGCAGCGTCTCCATTGTGGATGCATAGTTTCCATGTTTCTCCTTGAGCTACTTGATGGGGGTGGTGTGAAATGTATAAGCTGTCCTAAAGTTCCAGGAGACAACTCCGTAAGTACAATCCCGGCTTAATGATATAGAATACTTGAAACGTAAAATAATTGGTGACCTCAAACTTTAGGCTTATATGCTCTTGTTAGCTTCAAACATGCAGTAGTATTTAGTTGTGAGAGTTGTAACTATTTGTTGTAATTTATCATTTAAACTCCCCTGCTCTATTTCCATGAATGCTTGTCATCACTAAACCACATCCTTAATATAAAAGCAACAAGGAGATTAGCATGACAAGTTTGAGGTACTTAGAGTGATTCTTATAGGGTCAAGATTCTTATTTTCTGGTTTACAATTTCTTATAATATGACAAAAATCTGCTTCCTCCTAACACGTTAGATTATTGCTATACATGGGTTTTATGCAAGTTTGTCAAGTATTCACTGTGAGATCTGTATTTGGATAGGATAAGGGAGAAGAAAAGTCTGACGGAGTAGGAACATCAAAAGTTAACAATGCCAATGAACCGCAATTTACTACTGACTCCCAGAGTGACAGTGAAAGGAAGATAACAAATGTTACTGAGGCTGATTGCATGAGACATATATTTCAGTTGCGAAATGGTGAGGCAAATGGGTTCGTTAACCAAATGAAACAGGAAAATATACTTCTTCCTGGGGGAGATATCGGAAGCACAAGTTCTCCAAAATTTGACCAAGCATCTAATGGATTTTCACAACCTGCCAAGTCAGAGACTAGTAAATCTATTATTGCAGCAAAAGATCTACATGACCCATTGGCACAGACAAATTTGAGTATTACCCTTGGTACTTCTTTAGGAAATCCAAATTTCTTTCCCGGAACTGCTATGGATGAAAGGATGCAAAGTAAGGCATCCTCGTCACTTGCACAGGGGTTAAGGTCCCGCCATCTACTGCCCAAGCCTCCAAAGTCCAGCCCTCCTACCGCTTTAGGGGCAAATGCTGGCATGGTTTCACAGATACGTGTTGCTAGACCACCAGTTGAAGGGCGGGGGCGAAATCAACTGCTTCCACGATATTGGCCTAGGATTACTGATCAAGAATTGCAGCAAATATCTGGAGAGTATCCATCACTATGTCGTTTAAGCACCGAAGTTGCTGCTATTATCCTGCAAAAAACCATGCGTCACTGTTATACGTATGGCATACATTTCAACTATTTTAGGAGCCAAAAGTTTTCGTATTCCATTTCTTAAGGGAGATGTTTACGCGATTTCATTTCATCACGTGATTTGGTTCAATGATAAGCTCTCTATTTATGTTATGGTTGTTCAGTACCTATATAGGTTCATTGTTTTGCGATTGAACATGATTATTCAATTTCTTCCTCTTATTTCTGTTATTCTTTTTCCCATCCTTATTTTATCAATATTTTTAATGTCTTTTACATTTGGTGTTACATATTTGATTTTCAAGCCTGTCTGTCTACTTAGATGATGGTAGCCTTAACTTGTCATCTTATAGTACAAACTCAACCATTGTGCCATTATTCGAAAAGGTTCTCAGTGCAAGTGATGCTGGTCGTATAGGTCGTTTAGTTCTCCCTAAAGCATGTGCTGAAGTAAGTTTTTTCATCTTTAAAGTCTTTTCGTTAATTTTGTTTACAGCATATTACTTGATAATAAGCTGCTCTGCAGGCTTATTTTCCTCCCATCTCTCAGCCGGAGGGCCTTCCTTTAAGAATTCAAGATGTTAAAGGAAAGGAGTGGGTCTTCCAGTTTAGATTTTGGCCTAATAACAACAGCAGAATGTATGTTTTGGAGGGTGTAACTCCTTGTATACAGTCCATGCAATTGCAAGCTGGAGATACCGGTATCTTTTCTTCCCTACTGCTCTCACAGTTCTGAATGCAAGATTGATTTGGTAAATAGTATGATATCACATTTTTGAGGTCTGTCGCATTCCTTTTCCTTTTATTCATGTTATGAAAGCTATAAGTAAAGATTTTGGATTGCCATTCCTTTGCCAGTTTACTTGTGACATTGTCTGTTCAGTTTCTTTATCATAGCAGAATGAGTGCAATCCATGCCTGGGATTGTCACCGGTTTATTCTTGTCTTCTTCTAGGATTTTGAAGTTATATGAGTCAGTTTGTTGTATGATTATATTTTCCCTAATGCAGTAACATTTAGCCGTATGGACCCAGAAGGGAAACTTGTTATGGGTTTTAGAAAAGCATCAAACTCTATCACAATGCAGGTAAAAACCAGGTTCAATTTTTTAGTTAATAAACTTGGTCATGTAATATTGATTTTTTTAAATTACTAAATAAGCAGGAAAGCCAACCACCCGCCATTCCTAATGGCGTTTATTCAAGTGAAAGTTTCTTTTCGGGTGTATTTGAGAACCTACCTATAATGAGTGGTTACTCTGGCCTTCTTCAGTCACTGAAAGGAAGCACCGAAACACCTTTAAGCGCACTGTCAAAACATTTGCATTCAGCTGGTGGTGATATAAGCTGGAATAAATCTGAGAAGCTTGAGGACAGGACAAGGGAAAGCTTTCTTCTTCCGTCACTGCTGGTTCCTGAAAGAAAACGAATGCGAAATATTGGGTCTAAAAGTAAGCGACTATTATTTGATAGCCTTGATGCGTTGGAGCTCAAGCTTACATGGGAAGAGGCACAAGATTTGCTCCGCCCACCACCAAGTGTTAAGCCAAGCATCGTCACAATTGAGGATCATGATTTTGAAGAATATGAAGTGAGTTGTGCATCTTAATTACTTCGTTTGAACATGCCTATTCATAAATATACGTGTAACTTTTGGATACTTACAATTTTGAATTAATGAAATTGGGTTTGCAAGCAATTTGAAGTTGTTTTTTTCCTGCGCTTGCTTTATGATGCACTACTTGGTAGTATCACAAAATGATACAGGAAAAATGGCAGGCATGCTCATACTGAACATTTGAAGTTTACAAATATTCCATCAATTGATTCAGTCCTTTACTGGGCAATCTTTTAGAAGTCCCAGAAATTATGAAATTTGCTTTAAAATTCCATGTGAACGAATTTATGATTCTTAAATCTTTCTCTTGCAGGAACCTCCAGTCTTTGGCAAGCGAAGTGTTTTCATAGTTCGTTCAATTGGGTAAGGACCCTGTTCATCATTTGATGTTTTCAGAGCTACGTAATTATGGTCATAGATTTATGCAAGCACTTTAGCCTAATCGGGATAGTTTCAGTTTTGGTCATGAAGCAAACTTCTTGATTGCTGGTATTTCTAAATCCTAACAACATAAGTAAGATCCCAATGCTACACAATTTTTCAATGAAAGAAAGTCATTTTCATAACATCTTTATTTCAAACTGCCGAACTGCGTCAGGTTCCAAGTTCCTGACAAGACTTATGCTTTAGGTTCCAAAATTCCTGAAAGACTGTTATTCGTTCGCCTACCGCAGTTTCAGATTAAAGTTCTTATGATTATCTTTGTTTCTGATCTTCGGTTCAGGGGACAAGAACAATGGGCTCAATGTGATTATTGCTCTAAGTGGCGGAGGGTCCCTGTTGATTTTCTTCTTCCATCCAAGTGGACATGCATGGACAACGCTTGGGATCAAAGCAGGTCAACAAAACAATCTAGCATTTTTTTATTTATTATTGATAATGTGAGACAAGCAATTTCCCTGGAAATCTCATAGCAAATAGCTTCAGGTGCTCATGCTCTGCTCCAGATGAATTGAGCCCAAGGGAACTGGAGAACTTCCTGGGGCAATATAAGGGTAAGAATTATAGTGCCTAACAAATTCCCATTTTCCTCTCTCTTCTTTGTTAAATAAACATTTCCCGTTTGTTTTAGGCTTTTTCCCTAGAATTGAATAGAAAATTTGGTGATATTGTTACATTGTTCTGTATTTTGTATAGATTTCAAGAAACGAAGAATAATTTGTTATAGGCCAGCTCAGGAGAATGAATCATCATCTGGACTAGATGCTTTGGCCAATGCAGCAATTCTAGGAGATGTGAATGATCCCAGCACCACCGCACCGGAGGTTGCTACCACAACCAAACACCCTAGGCATCGTCCGGGTTGCTCCTGCATTGTGTGCATTCAACCTCCAAGTGGTAAGGGCAAGCACAAGCCCACATGTACGTGCAATGTCTGCATGACTGTTAAGCGGCGGTTTAAAACCTTAATGATGAGGAAGAAGAAGCGTCAATCCGAGCGTGAAGCAGAAATTGCTCTTCAGAAGAGTCAGCATTTATTTGCTCCTAAAGATGAAGCAGAAGTAGAGAGCAGTTCTAAACTTGTATTGGATCCTTCAGAGAATGAAGGTAGGTCAGCAAACGATTTAGAATCTAAAAGCCCCAGCAACCATCCGTCAACCAAAATTCCTGACACCAATAAGGGACATATAGACTTAAATTGCCAACCTGACCGTGAAGAGGAATCACAGGTAGGAATCGGGTCGACCGGAATGAGCATGATGAGTCTTCTTCAAGTAGCAAGCCTTCCACTGGAGACATATCTGAAGCAGAATGGTCTTACAAGCTTGGTATCCGAGCAACAAGCAAGCTCAGCATCTCATGCGCTCGCACAAACTGGAGAGAGTGAAGGACGAGTCCATGATGATTGCCAATTGGCATCTGGTGGTGTTCAGGAGCAAGAAAGCAGAGGTGAAGATGATAACTTCGATCCTGGACATGATCAAAGCCAAAGCGACCATGCATAGATATAGAAATACAGAGTTTCTTCTTCTTGTATAATCATTATATTTTTCATTTGTTCTTTCTTTTCCAAGTTTGCATAGGCCTCTATTTTGTTAACATGTGTATAATAAGTAACATTAATTTTCTTTCTATAGTTTTTGTATCAAAAGGAGTTAATGAGCAGAATTTCATAACATCATCATCCTTTAAAACTCCCTTTTCTTTTGCTTTTCAATTTTGTATTTATGAAAGAAAATGGATTGTTTTGATAAGCTTGAGGTGATTTGGCAAATTGGGTTTTACTCAATGATTAAAAAAGTCGGTTCAATCATAAGAATATTACCGTTAATTGATAAATTATTGTTAAAAATTAATTAATTTATTAATTAATAACAATGTTTTAAAAATCGAACCGCAAGTTAAATTACTAAAATAAGAGATTTAAGGTTTAAAAGATTATACCGATATTAATTAATTTTTTCAATTAATTGACCTACTTTAGTTTATAAGAACTTATTAATTAATAAAAATTGATCGACTGAATTGATAAACTTTTAACAACATGAGTTATTAAAGTAAATTGAACCGAAAAGTTGAAAACCGAATTTAAAAGTTAGATACTTCAAGGTTTTTACAGCTAAACCGGTCAAGTCGATTGAGATTAATTAATTGATTTTTATTTAATAATATCTTTTTTCGATGTAAATTTTAAATTCAGGTAACTTTCAATCATATTTCAAATTCTTTAATTTTATTTAATCTTTAACCAATTTTATAACAGTGTAATACTAATTTAATCTTTTAAACCTTAAATTTCTTATTTTACATGTTTAACTTTCGGTCTAATTTTTAAAATATTACTTAAAACTCTCTTTTGTCTCCTACTACCAATCTTCTGTCGAGTTAAACGTGAAACTAAAGCTCCATATGCGTGATCAACTTTACTAATCATTGATCTACTTAATATAACTACAACGTTTGACTATTAAAAATAATTATGATTTTTTAAAAATTCTAACATCCAATCCAACCACATTAGTATATTTTTTTAGATATCTTAGGAAAGTCTTAATTATAGGAAAGTACCTTTAAATCATTCACTTTTTGCCTAATTCCCGCTCGAATCAGATAGGTCCCTTATAAGAGGCAAAATTTTGACCTCAAATTATAAATAACTGTATATATAAAGATAATTTAAACCAACAACCTCACTTAAACCAAAAAAACCTCATGATAACTTACCTGCACCATCACTTCCACGTTAGCATATTTTAACACAAGCCAATCTAAAAACGTAATTTTAAGATAAAAATAAGGTTAAAACAGAATATTTGAGACAGGACATAATGCCAACCTAAAAAGGACAAAATCACAGCCAATGACTGTCTTGTCCTAATGTATTTTTTCTTTTTTTAAAAATAAAAAATTATGTAATTTTAAACTTTTTTCAAAACTTTGACTATCTTATCACTTCAATGGCGGTGCCTTTCTTTGAAAACCGTGACACTTGCTTGAATTTACTATTTTGGACTTCGCTCTCCTCCAATTTCTCCTCCCAACCCGCTCTCTCAACTACCTAGTCCAACTATTCCATTCATCTTTCATAATTAATGTAGGGAATTGAACGTGATCCATCGTCACATCTATTGTGAGAGGACTTGCTGTGCAAACTGACTAGCAAGATCTTTCACCCATTAGCTATCATGTATTCCTCTTAAAAAATATATCGAAAATCAGTTTCCTGAGACTCGTAGTGTAATCAGTTTCCTTTTTCCTCTTAATGAAAAAAAATATAGGCATTGATTCAAAGAAGATAAATGATAAATTTTCATACATTTAAAAGTATTTTATTTTTAAAAATTTTAATTTAATATTCAAATTTTTTAAATTTTTAATCGAATAATCAATTTTTAATTAAACATTGGTTTTTATACTAAATATCCATATTTCAAAACAGGATTGGAAGTTAAACAGATAAAACAGAAAATATAAAGTTTAAAATATTTTACTGATATTAGATAGTCATAAAATCGATTAAAGATTAAATAAAATGGTATTTAACTTACTTATAATCTTGCCTATTTAGATGTTCTTGTAGAATGTGATAATGAGATTGTTGTCAAGTTGTTGACCGATGGTTTTCATGTAAATTTAAGTTGTTTGTCTCTTGTTGACAGAATTCTAGACTTATTGAAGCAATTGAATAATGTGAAACTCACTCACATCTACAGAGAAGGGAACTATGCTATTGACTCTCTTTTTCACCTTGTTTATTATTTTTCTCCTGGTTTTCATATTTTGGGGCAAGTCTCCCTGATATTGATAGATGGATTGATCATAATTTAATAAGGGTCTCTTATATTAAGTAATTTTCTACTTTTGTAAGGTTTGCTCACATTTTTCTTACCCAAAAAAAAAAAGCTTGGGTTGGTAGCATCAAAAGATTCTCACAAAATCCTAGTCACAAAATGGCAAATAAGGGAGAAGTTAAAGGGTAAAAAAGTCAAAAAGGAATGTAAGGAATGCATTTAATATTATAAGAAGCAGTTAAGTAATTAAAGCTAATTAAATGAGAGTTTAGGTAAGTTTGACCAATGCCTCTCTCTCTCTCTCTCTCCTCTTTCTCTTTCTTTCCATTTTTTCAATATTTATTTTTCCCAACATTGATTAAATTAGAAAAGATCACTACTTTTTCATTTCAATCTCATTTGCTTTGTTTGACTTGAAAAGGGCTTTTCTTTGCTCAATCAAAAACCCCACTTGATTCCATCCCACCACCTACTTGTTTCTCCCTTCTCTCTGCCGGAACTTGCATGAATTGCCGATCTCAGGTTTGATTTTTATTTATGTATTTTTCTCTCAAAATTTGTTCTTTTTCTAATTTTTTAGTTGGTTTTGAAATCGTAGAGATTTTCCTTTTGTCCTAAAATGGGTTTCATGCGTTTGCAAGTTTTCATTTTTCTGGGATTTTTGTGGGGCTGGGTTCGTCACTCTAATTCTGGTTGGTTTGATTTTATGACTTCTTAAAGGTCGTTCTTTTTTTTTTGTCTCATGAAATTTTGTGACCGGGGAAATGAAAACGATTTGTTATTTGTTGATTTCTGGAATTGTATATTTTGGGTATTAAATTTGGGTTATTTGGGATATGGGTTTGCAATTTTTATTTTTACAAGGTCGTTGTGGTGCATGTAAATTTTGTTTTTTGATCCTGAGTAGTGTAGTAGCTGAATAAGTTTGTTGGTAGAGATGGTGCGAAGCAGAATGAAAATGGTTGCTTAAAGCATCTGATTTTCTTTTAGTGTGGTTCTCGTTTCTTGTCATCTGATCTTGACTTGCAAACCAAAACCGCAATGCCAAGGAGTTGGTTTTAAACTTCAGCAGTAACTGATACTTAACCATTTATTTTCTTAGTGATACCCATGCGGCATACCATTAGAAAGATGGATTTGATCAGACTACCCATGGTGATGGATGCATATGGGGAGGTTTTGGACTGAAAATACTATAAGCTTGGAACAAGTTCTGTTGTCTCATGTGGAAAGTGGAGAGTTCTGTTGTTTCTTGTGGAAAGTGGAGAGTTCAAACAATGTAGTTTGTTTTCCATTTAATTGGACCAATTAGTATAGTTTGTGCATTGTATTGCAGTATCTTATATTTTTTTAAGTTCTGTGTTCTTGATATCAGAACTTGTCAATCGTATGCCCCTTGGTTTGCCCAACATGTTTTTCTGCATCTTCCTTTTCAGTAGTAAGAATTTTTATGCTGTTACTTTCTTCTGTCAGAAACCTTGTAGATCTGCTCTTTAGAGCGTTGGACGCAATCAGATGGGTTGCTTCACTGTTTTGAAGAGCAGGAAGAAAAAGCCTGAGCGGTCTGTGTCTGTCAAGCGCATCACGCCGAAGGAGCAAACACCAACCACACTCCCTGAGCCTCGGATCCAAACTCGATCACTGCAGTCAGCACCCCCTAGTTTTAGGACTAGGGTGAAACCTGTGCAACCAGATAATCTAGTAACAAACAATAGAACACGTGCAATGTCTGCTCCAGAAAGTCTTCATGCTGCTGAACAAGATGCTCTAGCAGCAAGTGAGTATGATGAGCAAGAAAATTCAAAGAGCCGAGTTGGATTAGCCACCGACCATCAGTCTCCTACCCCACAACCTCTTCCTCTTCCCTCACCTCCAGGCACTGTTTTGAAGCCTACAAGTAGCTTTAAACTTGGGAATGGTAGCAGTGGCCCTCTATATGCTTCTGGACCATTACCGCTGCCTCCTAGTGCAACACACAGTGGATCATTGCGTAGCTTTTCATATGAAGAAATTGCATCTGCTTGCCACAATTTCTCATTAGACAGATGTGTGTCAGAAGGTCTTTCATCCGTCATATATAGAGCTTCTTTTGGGGATGATAATTTAAAGAAGTTTGAGGCCAGTATCACGCGTCTTCACCCATCAACCCAGGTAACACATGGGTTTAATGTTTTTCTTTCGATAAGATTCGTAAGTGTGGATAAGTTCTAGGATTATAGTCTACCTCAGCTTCTGGAAGACCTTTCATTATGCAGATTTATTTATTGCTTTAATTTTTTAAAACACAGCTTTATTTCTAGAACAAGTTGGGTAAGAGCTTTGGGGGCCTCTTGATGTCCTCTTTTATACGTGTAGCAAAGATAATTTGATAGCCTGCTATGAATCAGCATAGTTGCTGAAGCAAAGTTCACCGTTAATTAAGATTTGTCATTCGAGTTAAATGAATCAACAAGCCCATTTTATTGGATATTCATTTTGTCATTCGAGTTAAATGAATCAGCCAGCCCATTCTGTTGGATATTCATTCTTAACTATCTTTACATGTCTAGCCTTTTGTTTCGTATTTGACAAAAGTTGAGAATTCATAGACTTGTGAGGTTTATGGTTTTCCAGGGTTTAAAGGAATTCATAAGTGAGGCTAACACTCTTGCATCTATGCGACATCCAAATCTCTGTAAATTGCTTGGATACTATGCACGTGATGGTTCAGAACAGCGAATGTTAGTGTATGAGAGGCTTTATCATGGAAGCTTGGACCGTCTCCTATATGGAAGGTCGGATGGGCCCCCTATTGATTGGAATACGAGGATGAAAATAGCTTTAGGTGCTGCACAGGGTCTTACTTTCTTGCATGAAGAAGGGCCTTTCCAGGTAATTAGTGCATCCATGGCATACATTGCTCGATATTATGAAAACTGTTACTCCTACTTAATTTTCTAAAGGATGACATTGCAATGATTTGTAATTCTCTCATATTCTTACTTTCTAAACACTTGTCTCAATTGTCTCCTATTTAATTCTGTATTACGGCCAACTAATTTTCTGCTTATTTCTTTTTTGCATTATGAAGGAAAATTTGCATCCTTTTTTATTATCTTAAATGTATATATATATTTTGTAGAAGCTTATACAAACATTTGACGTTTGCTGAAACATTGTTGAATTCACAGGCAATGTACAATCAGTTCTCCACTGTCAATATACAGATTGACAAAGATTTTAGTGCAAAGCTTTCCGGGTACGGTTGTGTCGGTCATATTCCTGAGACAGATCTCTCCAGCACATCAGTGGTAAGTTCCTTTTCAATGTCTATTAATTCTTGTTACACACCATAAAATCTGTTTTGGTTTCCTTTGTATCGGTTTCTAGTCGAATCTTTTCCAATTGAATGCAGTAATGGCTACCAAGACCTTTAGTTTGGTTAAGTAGTTATCTTCTTTATTCTTTATACAGGCTGTTGGAAACCTGTCAGTGGAGACACTTGAGAGAGGGTTGTTGACACCAAAGAGCAACGTATGGAGTTTTGGAGTCGTTCTTCTTGAACTACTTACGGGAAGGAAGAATCTTGATTCCCGTCATCCCAAGGAAGAGAGGAACTTAGTTAAGTGGAGCCGGCCTTTCTTAGCTGATGACTGTTGGCTGTCACTGATAATGGATCCTCAGCTAAAAAGCCGATTCCCATCAAAAGCAGCCCGGACTGTGGCTAATATTGCTCTGAAATGTCTTCAGAATGACCCATTGGAGAGGCCAACCATGAGAACGATTGTAGAACATCTGAAAGTCATACAAGACATGAAGTACTCTTGTCGCTTCCCTCTTCAAGAACCAACTGTTGTCGCCAGAAAGCATATGTTGAGATCACCAAGTCTTAATGGGATCATCAACCCAGCACCAAGGTTAAACTTCTCACCTTCCCCACCATCGCAAGCTCGACCATCTCTCTCTCCCACACAGCCACGTACTATGCCCGTATCTCTTCCTCCGAGTGCTTGTTCCTCTACACTTTCCCTTGTAGAACTTGAACGGCAGGAAAGCCGGAAGTCATCATCATCTTCATCTATTCGAAGAGCTAGTGTTGAAGGATTCTGATTGTTAATAATATGCATTTTTCCTTGTTTTTTTTTTGATTGCCTTCTTTATCCCTGTTCTTTTCTTCTGATTCAACAGAATATATAGGAGATAAAGTGTGATTCTTCCACCTAGTCATCCCTCAAGCTGATTAGATAGAGAGGATGCTGTTTTGTAGATAGATTGCAAACCAGTCCTTAAGTTTGCTGTAATCTACAATCTGGTTTATATGATAAGTGTTCAAGGCTCCTACTTGTCCATACTCTCTTCTTTACTCTGATCTTGATCTTACTTTTGAAATCCAGAAAATTGTGAAAGAGGCCTATTCTTATTCTATAAAACCATATATTAAAGAGTGAAATCTATTTATTTGTCATCATATCAATTATTTTTCATAAAGGACATTGGTGAAAACCTTTACAAAATGCGAAAACATTATTGGTAGCAATGCACTGTTGATCTTTGTCAAAGGCCTGGAAAAAAGTTGCAATCAATAGGATTTTTTTTAATTTCTTTTTTTTTTCTGCAGGGACCATTATCATTGTTTCTACTTTCTACTGCAATAACTGTTATTATTTAGCAATTATTAACTATTTATGGTTTGACTGCTAATTTTCTGTTAGTAAATACTTTTTCTTCCTGTTACTTCTTCACATTGTTCTCGTTGAACTTGGATTTACATGGTCGAAAGACTTGACTAGTGATAGTGAAATGTGCCTGTTCATACTCTGCTAAGACACTGCTTTTGTATGTGTTGTTGCTTTCTGATCATGCCATCCCAAGATCACGTGAATTTGCAATACCAAAAGTGAGGAGAGTAAAGCAGCCATTGATATTCCACAAGTTTGTTTCTTGTTGCCAAATGGTATCCGTTAAAGATGAACACTTGTCAAGCTTTTGCAGTTCGAGTGATCAAGGGGCCTTACCTGAATCCACAAACATAAGTTAAAGATAACATTTTTTATTAAATGCCAACAACTTCGGTCACCTAAGCCAGAGAAATTTGGTAATGTTGGTTTTGGTTGATTCTGATTTTTTCATAGGTATCAAAAGGTTCAAAACAGAGTACATGGCGTTTCTGCAGTTGTGTAGTAGTTGAAACCGGAGCTTTGTCATGGCAGTAATTGCCAAGTGTCCACCAAGAAACATAGAACACATCATTCAGGTGCAAGAGGTCCGTCAACAATACACTTAACCTCAATCTCCATAACCATAATATAGAAATAAAGATATGTGAACATGTGGAGTTGCAATCTGTTTTTTAAGCAAAGGGGATTTGGTACTAAGATTCCAAGTATTATAAAGTTGTTAATACTCAGGATTAGGTACACCGTTGCTTCAGTTACATCTTACCTTTTCATCTTCTGCTTTCTTTTAATCTCTATTTAACATCTTGATCCCTCCAAAGGGAACAAGGACTTGCATATAAGTTAAGCCCCTCCACTTGGCACTTCACACCACACGAGTCACCCTTCGATGAGAGCAAAATATCAGAACAGATGATGATGAAAAAGAAAGTTGAAGATAAACCGGTCATTGGCTATACAGGAAAAAGAAAGGTAAGGTAAGGATAGCTGATAAGGTATGTATGTTGCAGAGTAACAACAATCTGAGTCTTCTCCTGTGTCTTTTTTATTCGTTTATCTGAGCATATAGAGGACCAGTTCTGATTAAGAAAACTGGAATCTTGCTGCAAAAAAACGGTCCCTTTGATTCCGAAAACAGCAACAATTTACCATTTCTTTTGCCTTATCCTTTCCAGAAAGCAGATGCGTTTTCACTGTCCCTTTCTAGTTGGAATCTCTACAAACATTTGTCAGAAGTCTCAGAACTCAAAAGAGAACCTTACCCTTTCATCTATTTCGATTGAAGATCAAGTTCGATCCAATAAAAGAACATAAGATTTCTCCTATTTTAACTTATCTTCAGCAACGATATCTATAGTGTTCGTTAGTGCTCACAAGTGAGACAACAAAAAGAGAAGAACTCTCGTACCACACTACACTCATGGTGAATATGCATCGCCGCCAGCTTGACTCCGACCAAAGAATGCCGCCGGCGAATGGTACCGGAACACATGATTCGTACACTAGTGACACGAGTTTTGACACCAATATGGTGATCATTTTGGCAGCTTTGTTATGTGCTCTGATATGTGCACTTGGGCTCAACTCTATAGTGCGATGTGCTCTTCGTTGTAGTAGGAGGTTTGCTTTAGACACACCAGAGCAGACAGCAGGGAAGGGCCTCAAGAAACGTGAGTTGCGGCAGATTCCGGTGGCAGTTTATGGGACCGGAGTGAACATACCAGACACGGAGTGTCCGATCTGCTTAGCTGAGTTTGTTTTTGGAGAGAAAGTTCGAGTGCTTCCAAGATGCAACCATGGATTTCACGTCAGGTGCATAGACACATGGCTTCTGTCACACTCGTCATGCCCCAACTGTCGCCACTCTTTGCTTGAACATACGGCAAGTTCCGGTCCTTCTCAAGGGTTCACCGGAGAAAATGAGCCGGAAACTGATAGGGATCGGCAAGGGGATGTTGTTGTAGTTGTTGAAGGGTCAGGTTGATTGATCCTAGGCAGTCAAGTTTGAAACTTTCGTTGTGTTAAAAGAGTTAGTTTGATTGTATCTCAATAGAGTTGTAAGATAATACAGAAATTTTGCAGGCCGAATAACAATTTCTTCATGAAGAGTTTTCTGATGTTTGTAATACTGATAAATATGTGATGATTTACAAGCTTGGTTCCTCCTGTTCGACATGGATTTCATGGAAGTTTGGTGCTTTAATGAAGCTAAGCTTTTATGTCAGCTTAGTATATCAGAAGAAAGTACTGCATAATCGAAAGTGGTTAACTTTGTTGCTGATTTCTGCTGTTTTTGATTCTTCGAGATGTTCCAACTCTATGTCACTTAATCGGAACAAAGATCTTAATTTGGTCCAGATATTTGTGTGAATCTTATATAAATGTGTGAATGAGCTCGGAACAGATCTCTCTGATTCAACGGACTTAAAAAGACTCTCATAAAACACTTGCTTTTTGTACTGTTTAATATTGGAGTAGTTCAGTGTCACTGTCATGTTTAATATAGAATTGTATCACCCACGACCTGGAATAAGCTGAAGCAAGCAAGCATGCCGGTATCTGTACTTTTTGGTCTCCTCCAGGAGCGATCGCTGACAGACTACAGACTAAGAGCAGGTCGCTTTTATAAACATGGAACCTGAAATCCTGAATTTCCTGAACATTCTGATAAGAAAATGAGTTAGGGGCAATGCATGTGAAACAATTTGTGAGAATTAACCTCTTTGAGTGTTGAGCAGCTTGGAGTAGGAATTCAGAAATTGGCAGAACTGATCCATTTCAGGGTCTTGACCTAATCTCAGGGATGGTTTCATGTATAGATGGTAACAAGAAATAGGAGGAAGGGATCTGACTACTGCAAATAATGTTTTTCTCCAAGCAACCTTAAAAATTACTTGAAACTTGCACATGGATACATCTCACTCGTCAGCTTTATGATTCCAAGGAACATAACTTTCTGTAATTGTCCAAAGACCTAGACGTAATCCTGGCAGATGAGCTAACCCATAACCTGGGCTAAGATATCCACTTAATTTAGGCTTGAATCTATGCAATGAACTCTACTCTTTGTTTGTTGGAGACCAACTACAACTATAGAGCCCAATTTGTAGTCAAAAGTTTGTCTGCCCACAAGAATCCATATAATGCGATCAGCAAAAGCAATGTTGAAGTGGCCCCACGAGGGCTGTGGTGGAGTGACAGGGGTTCCTCCATCCTTAACCAAGGCCTCAAGTTCGAGTCTTGGGAATGAAATCCCTTTAAACACTTGTGAGGGAGAGCTTTGTTGCCCGTAAGGGTCCTTCTCGGCTCGAATGATGCCGGACACCGGTGGTTTAACCCAAAAAAAAAATGCAATGTTGAAGTGGTGATGAAAACTTCAATGGTGAATTTATGGTAAATTTAAAATTTTATTTAATATATAGTTAAAAATAAATTGAATTAATAATTTTTAATCATTTCAAAATTTTGTATAATACACATTTTTTTGAAAATTTATAAATATTTATTTAATACAGTCAAATCAAACCTAAGTGACTAAGTTAGGGAGGTTTGGCATCCTAACTAGTTATGAGAATACCAAGTTGATAAATTCTGGCATTCCAGGGTTCTGCAGTTCCATCTGCTGATAAGATTTTGATCCAACTGATTTCTAGCTTGCAATAACAGTAAATTCCCCATTGTAGATATCCAGGAACCATCAAAAAGATCTCCAAGAGTCTTCTTATGCCAAATCTTGCTTGTAGGACAACTAGCTACTTCAATAGGATATGATTAACTTTCTTCTGCAGAATTTACGAGCTTATGTCAGAATTGAATTACTCCTGTTTTGTTCTTGATAATGATGGCTATGATTCTCATTTATTGCCGTTTTAAGCAAACGAGCATCATATTACATCCCCAACATTTTAAGTTCTTTATCTGCCAGAGCAGTAAATTAATCTTTACCCTCCATTTTAATCCACAGAAGCATTGGTTTCATCGGAGTCCGCATAAATAAGTCTATATATCCAGTTTACTAGATCAACTAAATGCTTGATGGTGAAGAGAAGCAGAAAAGAGTGGATAAGATTTTCTATTATAACATAGAATGACTAGTACATACTCAGGGATAGCTGACATAACATGTCTTGAAGAAAACAGAAAAAAGAAGAGAGAAGAGAAGAAGACTCGCTAAAGATGGAGCCGTGGAAGGAGGACAAAGCTAGGCAGTGCAGTGCATCGCCATATCTTATTATTCTCTCACAATATACCATCTCCTGAGTATGTAACGAGCAGTTTCTTTTCTCTGTTGATCACTTCATTTCACACTGCAAAAAGAACAAGAACATGATCAAGTTTGAAACTTTAGCAGATGGATAGTGTCAGAAAATGATAAATCAGAAAAAAAAGAGAAAAATTTACGTATCGCAGTTCACGGAGGGGCTGATGGGGTATCCAATATTGACGTTGCATGCCTTGGGAATAGCAGCTGCATTGCCTGGCTTGATACCTGGGATTTTCCCGGAGGCGTCTTTCAAGCACCGACAAGCAGCTTGGCGGTCAGCGGTGGTCTTTGCAGCGTTGACAAGACCTCTAACACCACTGCAGCAAGGAGGAGGGACTCCACCACCATTCCTGAGGTATGGAAGGCATGGACCTAAGCCACTGGTCACTTGACCACATGAAATTGCAGCTTGAGCAGCCATTGGAGCTGCCACAACCATGCACACCAGGAGGACGCACACCAACTTGAGAGAGGCCATGGTAGTGAACTAAAAACGTATCAAAAAAAGCTCTGTGAGATAATGCTTGATTGCAGAGAAGAGTTAGAATAGTATTTCCTGAATAAAAACTTCAGGAGCTGTGGTGTTTATATAGAAGAAGTTGGAGGCGTGAAACCGAGGGAAGGATGGGCGATTGGTTGGTCGTTGGGCCCAAATTTAATGTTGAGATGTGAACATTTCATCTTTTTTATGATGTACTCTAAATTTTTTGGAAGGCCAAGAAAATGCATATCAGGAAGACACTTTTTGAAATGATCAAGAACTTCATCTGCACAATTTATTGATTGGAGAGCATACCAAGAAGATCTGATCCTTTTCTAGATCAACTCATCAGAAAGGAACAAAACGGTACAACCAAATTATCCTCCTGCATTTCGCATTGCTGTAAATTCTACCCATTTATTAAAAAAAAATAACAAGACTCAGAATTACTCAAGAACAAATTATGCAGAAAGCTTTTTTATTATGCAAAAGGGCACACCCAAATTACCATTATGCATTAATCAAGAACTTAACAAAGAAATCATTCGATAAGAATCTCAAGAATAACAACTGCAAGCTCTGTTAGATATAAAACAAAAAAGACTCAAACTTTTGAATCAAAGAGGATAGAATTGGTCAGGCACAAGTTCTGCAGAAAAGTCAGATTTGAGGGTACCTGAAGTCAGTAAAAACACCATTGAAATGAAAAAGAAACTTTAATCATCAGTATTAGATTTCTTGTCTGATTTTGGTATTCTATTAAATATATAAATGAGATTTAATAAAACACGTAAGAAGATTAACCGAAACAAAGGTTTTGTTTCTTGTATATCTTATCCACATATTTACGATTAAATTTTTTGTTTTGATTTTAATATTTTTATCATATTTTATTAAATTTCATCTACATATTTACGTGATTATTATGTATATAACAAAATCTTTATTTCAGTCACTCTCTTCTAGTCCTTTTTTAGTATATATATATATATAAACAAGATTGAAACATAATCATTCAAACAAGATGGGAAGAGAGTGACTGAAGCAAAGATTTTGATGTAAATCACTGAAGCTTTTCTATTAATGAAATTTAGTGACAGATAACTACTACTGCTCTATCTGCTGCATCTTTACAAAAATGGTCCACCATTGAAATTTGAGGCTAAGATAATACCTGAGGTGGATCATTTATGTCAAAGTGTCAGTTCTAATCACCTAAGGAAAATGGGAAATGTTTAAATGTTACTTTTTTAATGTATCTTTTTATTAAAGTTTTAAAGATTCAATTCATATTAAATCGTTATAAAATTATTAAGAAAAACAAATTTTAAATAATAAAAATTATTTAAATTTTATAAAAATTAATCGATTAATTAATAAATTGCTTAGTTTTTAATAACAATAATTATTATATTAAATCAAATCGAATAATTAAAAATTATACTAAAAATTAGCTAATTTAAAGTTTTTATTATAAAACTAACTGAACCGATTCGATTTTTAAAATATTGATCCCGATCTTTATGCTTAGTTCATAATGGTTTTTTTGTGTTCTTTTTAAGTTATGTTTATGCATTATTTTTTTACTAATAGAAGAATATATAGTCATTATTTTTTAGATATAAATCGGATAAATCTTTGAAAATATGCAGTAATTATAAATAATGCATTTTAATCATTTATTTAATAAATTAATAATTTAAAATAAAGTAATAGGTTTGATCAATCAACATTTATAAATCATATTGTGTCTAATCAATTATTTTTTTAATCACTAAATAAAAATTATAGTTCTTGACCATAATTCTAACTTTTAAATTAATAAGTAGACGAGAGAGAGAGACTTGGTTTCCTAATTGAATAGTCTCTTGAAAAACATTGAAGTTGACCTAAAAATTTTAGATGACTTCAAAGTTTGATGTTTTTAATTTCTATTTTTAAAAATTTTATTTGGTTGGAAGATCCTCTTGAACTTGAAATTTTATATCTTTTTAAATTTAATATTGAGGCTTATTTAAAACCTGAAGTAAAGTCTAACGTATTCCGTGCACAAGATTTTTTATTTTACGATGATTAAAAGAGGATTATAAATGTATGCAATTTTTTTTTGTTAGCCCACGAGATGTTGTAGAAGGGTCTCAATTGTGAAAAGACGTCTTTAAGTCATCCACTCCCAGACTAATCCCTGCTCGCATTGGGTCAGCCCGTAAGGGATAAAGTGTTGGCCAAACAGATTTCTCCATCATCATGACTCGAACTTGAGACCTCTGGTTAAAGGATGAAAATACTGAACCACTCACACTAACCTAACCTTCTCATTTTATAAAGGTACGGGATGGTTGTTCCACTTTCCCAGTGCCATCTTGTGCCCGTTACATCTCATCCATCCATTGGACGGTATACAACGGGTACAAAGTGATCCTAGAAAAGTGGAACAGAAATTTTAATTTCTTTTATAAGTCAGTTTTAAATTTAAATTGGATTAAATTGAAACTTCTAATTTAAAATTTTTAAAATTTTAAAATAAATTTTAAAATCAAATTAAATGACATTTGTATTATTGAATGGGAACTTAAAATTACTTTTTACTTGAGAATTGTGTCAAGTGTGAATAGAAGAGGACTGTGATTGGTGGAAGCCGCCGATCTTTGACTCTGTTAGATCAGGTTGGTCATCCTCCAACTACTGCTCTTTAATGGCAAAATTTGTGTCATATTCAAGAAAAACACCTCTAATATTGTCAACTTACATCAATTTGAGCTCTTCTGCATGCATTTATGGTTGATTCATTGTGCATTAACTCACTAGTTCTCCACTTTTAACCATTCTACAGGAACTCTGCTTTAATGTGGACAAGACAGGTTTGGTACTACAGCTTTCCCAGAATTTACTTACATGTTCAGAAAGGTAAAACTTTCGGTTCCTAACTGTTGGAAATAGTTCAGAAAGGAAGCTTCACTCTCAACCCATGTGAAATGGCATTTTGAGTCACATCACAGTAATTTCTCCATCTGACATGAACATGGAGGTAGAGGCATGCATGTGACAGGGAACACAATCTCCGAGAAAACTAGTAGTCTAGTATAGTAAACTTACAAGCACCGACGAAAGGAAGATGAAACGAGAACATAGAATCATGGACACGTGTTGGGTTGCAGAAATTGTCAAGATAATTGATGGTCGTTTGGTGACCATGGCCCGTTAGCCTTTTGCCGTGTAGAAACTTTCGGTCTCTTTCCGCCATTAAAATCTTTCTGCTGCAGCTAACAAGTGGTACAGTACCAGATGGTAAGGTTGTGTGGCCCTATCCTCCATTAATGCACTTTGTCTTGCTGCTTGGCACTTGGCACCATTGAACGGTGAAAATGTATGCACCTTGTTTGGTTAAAGCTGTTCACTTGCCCTGTTTTTGGCCTTTGATGATGATAAAATAAACCAGAATCCAACCTGTTATGTCATGGTTTTTCCAAATAGTCAAAAGGAAGGTTGAGCCAACCTCTTCTGCAAGCTGCGAAAAGATGGAGCAGGAGCAATTTCATGAAAGATTTCCCCTTTGTAACACTTACACGACTCTTGAGGAGATTGAAGAGATACAATAAAATCAAAAGGGGTAAAGATATAATCTTTTTACATTTTACATTTTAAAATTTTAAAATTACCATATAATTCATGTACTTGCCTAACGATAATAGTGAGTTTTCAACCCGACTAATATCTGCACTACGCAATCTAAAAGAACGGATATGAAAGCTTAATAATAAATTTTAAATATATTTTAAATGGATGCTGAAAAATGGATGTAGATATAGATTTAGATATGGATCTAGTGATAACCTGAACCCATAGATACCTATACCCAACACGTTTTTTATTAACTTTATTTTTCTTTTTTAGAATATTTATGATTAAATATGATAAAATATTAATATCTTCTGAGATAGTTTTAAAATCTTCACTTTATTAGGATGATAATAATGCAAATGACATAGAGATCGAGTTTTGAATGTTACAGAGTTCATGCAAAGATAATTTGAAGTTTTGGATATTTCAGCCTTTGTTTTAATTCTTGATTGTGAAAAATATATATTGTCTTTGCACTAGACATTATGATTTTTATTATTCCAATTTTATAATTTTTTAAGGCATACAAATCAAAATTTTGACTTATTATTATTAAATTAATTTTAATTTAGAGCATTCGCATAAATATGCTCTTTATATTTTATATTTAGAAGTTATATTTTTATGTGTTATACAACCCGACGGATATCTAAAAACCCGAACAATTCAACGGATTTAGATATGAGTAGTAAATCGTAAAAATTGATTGATATGAATATAGATATGAGTTGAGTCATAAACAATAGCTATGGATATAAGTTGAGTAATACCCAAACCGAACCCTACCTATTGCCATCCCTATACTTGCCAATGGTTCGAATAGGGTTCAGCTTCCTTTAAACCGTTGTCTTTGAATCGGACCAAACAACTCGGACTAAAATGTCATCCAAGTTTATTTTTGGGTTGAGCTTACTTGGATTGGCTTGTATCTACATCCCAGGGAACCAGTTCTGACAGGGCCAATGTTCCTTCAGTTTATACTAAACCAAAACCTCAGTTTAATACGAACATGCAAGACTGTTAATACTATAATCTTTTAACGGAGAACACGAGAAAAGAGAGGAACAAAACATCCTATGCGATTCCATATTCCTAGTTGTGGACCAAACTCAATTCTTCTACCATGCAACCAGTTCCAGGAGCACCTACCGCACAATAAAAGACAACCCCTGAAGAGGACAAGAAGGGATTACTTAGGCTTCATCTTATTATTTCATCACATGTCTTCACAGCATATAAACAGATGCATATTCAAACATAAGAGAATCATCAAATGCAAGATTTGCAACTCCATCACGACGGGGACAAAAAGACAGATCAACAAATGTAGTTGGAACGTGCTATACGAATCACCATATCCTTTGCGACACAAATCAGCATCTTTTAATCTAGCAAATGACAGAATCTAGCATATGTATCCTCAAGGGGTTCAGGAAACTGAAATCATTGGAGCGCGCGTGTGTTTGTGTGCTGATATAGAAAACGACATATCCAGACACTTGCCATGCTCATCGCATAAATATGCAGCGACAACATTTTTACTTCTACCCTCAAGTCGCCACACCACCAGTTCTCTCCTGTCTTCCTTTGACCGTGGACTTAGGCACAAAGGATATTCATGGGCATTAAAGATGTTCAAGCTTTACAATTTCTGATCATATGCCTTGTATGCTTATGTCTTCATGGAAGTTACGGATACCATAACAAAAAGAGTCGAACAAACCATCGTGGGTGGCAACATGCTCATGCCACCTTTTATGGTGGTGGAGATGCTTCCGGCACAATGGGTAAGCTACAGCCACCACAACAATGTGTTCATATAATAATTAGATACAGCTAGATGTGATTGTGTATATTTTCGGACGGGTATTTCCTGGAATAAGGAGTTATCCTGTTGAGCATAATGTTTCTTACAAGATATGGTTGTGCAGGTGGTGCTTGCGGATATGGAAACTTGTACAGCCAAGGTTATGGGACCAGCACTGCCGCTCTTAGCACTGCCCTTTTCAACAATGGCTTAAGCTGTGGTGCTTGCTTTCATATACGTTGCACAAATGATCCACAGTGGTGCCGAGATAAAATTATCACTGTCACTGCCACCAACTTCTGCCCACCTAATTATGCTCAGTCTCGTTTTGATGGAGGCTGGTGCAATCCACCGAATAAACATTTTGATTTGGCAATGCCTGCTTTCTTGCATATTGCAGGATATAAAGCTGGAATTGTTCCTGTAGTTTACAAAAGGTATTATATGTCATCTTTCCATCCAAAGTATAGCTAATTATGAACTTCCAAGTTACTGAATTCTACATTAGTTCAGGGTTTACTCATTGTTTGATGATCTCTGGCAGGATCCCATGTGCGAGAAAAGGAGGAATAAAGTTCACCATCAATGGAAATGCTTACTTCAACTTGGTTTTGCTAACTAATGTGGGGGGTGTGGGAAATGTTAAGGCAGTATCTATAAAAGGGTCTAAAACAGTTTGGATACGCATGACTAGAAACTGGGGACAAAATTGGCAGGTTAATACATACCTCAGAGGTCAAAGCCTTTCCTTCAGAGTTATCGCCAGAGATGGTGAGACCATCACCAGCTACAATGTTGTACCTGCTAATTGGGAATATGGACAAACTTTTGAAGGAGGTCAGTTCAAGTAATAAAATTTGCATATTGGCAAACACAAAAGTAAGTGTTTTCAACAGTACCCAGTTAAGTACCAATCGAGAATCTCAATGTAACTAACGTTCTGCCGAGTTAGCAACAGGAGGGCACCTGGCAGTTTTAAGTTGTATATCTATATCTACAAGTAATTGCATTTGGATAGAGGAATCATGGAAGAACATCTTTTCAATAACTTCAAAGTTCTCACATGCAGAGCGGCCACATATCGACACCTTTTATAAGAGAATATAGGGTGCATATCAGATGCACAGTTAAGCCCTTGTCGGAAGACAACTCCTCACAAAAACACTAACATGAATACAAATAAACTCTTACTATTAAAAGAATTCCAAGCCAATTTGTATAACCTATGCAACACTTCAAAGACAACACTTGCATTCTTTCTTCACTTATCAAAGAGTACAAACTTGTCTACAAAATTCACAGCTTAACTGAGAAGCAGAGCTAGCCTCCAAAACTGGAAGAAACCCTCCAAGCTGGTGGGATTTTACATGAGCAATGGGTAACAAAGTAGTGCATATAAACACTACTGGATCATAAAAGTGCATTGCACAACATCACACAAACGGTTATGCAAACTCAATAATTGAGCAAAGAGTACTTCACTCTCAAAACAATTTTACCCTTCTCCACGCCAAGTTTTCCACCTGTAACTAACCAATGGCCTGGTGGATCCTGTGGCCCTTTGATCATCTCAGACATGTCCACAAATTTTGCCAATTTATTATCCAAACTGTTCCCTCTCGAACCAGAACTTGAGTCACCAGAGTTGGCAGTGCTTGTGATTTGGGAGGTTTTCTTTGACTTGTCATTTGGAGCATGATCCCAAAGTGATCTTCTTATTGTGCAGCCTGGTAGCCTAGAATACAAGAGTTTCATGTACAAGACATTTCTTGACCCGAAATCCCACACACCAAGCTGAGCTCCCGTGACTATGTAGACACCAGAGAGATCACCAATGAAGGTCTCATGATTCTCAATTGGTGAAGTGCTCACATGAGAGAAGTTCTTCCATTTTACTGGTTCAAACCATCGACTGTCCTGCTCTTCTGGCCCCTGCCACTTTGGAGCACCAATTGCAACATGGTTGTCCCAGTAAGGAAGAAGGATTTTTGGAAGAGAAACCAAGTGTTGAAGATGAATACTTAGTCGATTCTGCTTGGCCCCTTCCAAACGCAGCTGCAAGCCTGTTACAGGCCTACGTCCAACTGTTACCTACATTTAACATCAAGCAGTAGTCAAAAAGGAGAAACATGAACCGGAAAAAATCAGTGAATCTTTGTTTGTAGAAATTAGTAGTAAATTCAAACAACTAGGACTAGTTACTGATCAAAATTGTGCCTTTCCAGTAGCAGCTGGTTAATAGAAGTTATCAATTAATAATTCTGAAAGAAGAGTTCTTCTGGAAAGCAAGATATACCTCAGAACGTTGCATGACAGAATCCGTTAAAAGTTGGCTCTAAACCAAGTACAATGCAGTATATCAGAACCAGCTCACGGTGCATTTTTAGTTCATATTTTAGTATTTTAAGTTCTACTAAATTTTTTTAAGCCTCTAATTCCTTGATGGAAACGGTTATATCCATTGACCAAATGTTAAAGCTCCTTGGACAATGTGGGTAGTAAAATTTTTAGATTCCGCCAGAAGAAAAACTACAGTTCATGGCAGGACAAAGTAAACAATAGAAACTTAGGAGAGATGAGAATGTCAAATAAATATGCAGTTGTGGGCCCAACAAACCAACCAGTGGCAGTAATACCAATCTTACGTAACAACCTAATTTCATGCGTACAACTGAGTAAATAAAGATGTTTAGTTATATTCTCTCCGCCTAATTGGAATGATCTCATGACTTCTTTCAATGTCAAAATTACAATAAAATTACAAAATCAGGATAAAAAATTTATACCTGCTCCTGACTGACAAATAACTTTTGACCCATCATGCTGAATTGCAAAGATGGGCAAACAGGTTCCTTCCTATGGTGTCCAGGAATATTGTCCTGTAGAGGAGCCCACGTTCTAGGAATCTGAAATTCTAAAAAGTACCTCAGCTCTTCAATTTGAGGTTTATCTGTGTACGTTTCACAAAAAATTGCAGGTGACAATTAGGGATGTACTCTACAATTTAGAGATAGCACATAGGATGAATGGTTTCCAACAAAAGGTCCGGTTTCATTACATTCAAGATATAGATCAATTGCCCGAGTAAGATGCTCCTTTCCAGGAGTCCCAACCAAAAGATCAGTGATTGGAACAAAAGTCATCTGAATTACATCTGGCGATGACCGAACTGTTCTTGCCCATCGAGTGTGACTTTGCTCCAAATCATCTCCACCTCTCCGGCGAAAAATGACTGTAACATCCTGTAGCATCCACAAAATAGTTAAACTAAGGCTTAACACTATAGAAGTGAGATGCCTTTAGGAAAAAAATTTTAATAAAAAGATAATTTGGCCCACTGCCAAAGTCGCATACAACTTCACCTGGTAAAACAACCTTCCACCATATTAATGTGGAAAAGAGAAGCATAAAAATTCATAAAGAAAAGGCGTGGACTAAATCAAGCTTCATTCCACGTCATGTTATAAACCATGAGGACAAATCATATCCATGATGTCTCTCCATGCCTGCTATCACTATATGTGGATCACTCTACAGACCAAATCAAGAGAATGGACAAGCATTTTAGTACATGAATTTCGAGTTGAGTGGTTGTCAAATTTTTCAGCAAGTTATCATGACCATAGAGGAAGATTCATTAAGGTATAGATGGAACACGCTTGATTGACAATCTGATATTTCTCATCAAGTATGGCTAAGGTATAAAATAAGATAATGCATTAAGTTGATGGTATAATGAGAACAAAATGTTTCAGTAGCAATCATAAGGATAGCAATTTTATGACAATAACGTACTTCTTTCCCAGTAAGATATGGTGCACTGGTAGGTTGAGGGTATATCCCTTGACTGTTAAATATTCCAGAATCATTACCCTGCAAAATTCAATCCATAATCTATGGTAAGAGACCGGTGATCATGAAGATAGGGGGGGAAAAAAAAGAATTATTCCACAACAAACCTTTTCCCTGATTTTTATTTGACCTGAATTTGTATAGCTATTTTCCTCAGCGAACCTCTGGTTTCCAATATCCTGAATATAGTTTTTTATCTCCATGGTTGACATTGGTGATGCATCATGCTGTTTAACATATATCACATCCTTGCCACCAATAGTTACTGAGGTTATAACATGTGTCCCAAAATTTTCAATGAAGCTGTAAAAAGAGTTCATAACAATTATTCATAGTTTAGACCTTTGATGGGAAATTTCATCAGCAGAAAGCACTTTGAAAGCACATACCTCGCCAAGGATGAAGGATCCCAACAAGTGGGGACAGCCATTTTAACATTTTCCCGTAACATTAGTGGGAACCTTACAAGTTGAACCTTGGCAAGTGGACTATAAAATCCATCCGTTGAGAGAGCCTTTGTAGATGCAGCATCAATATGCTTTGTGCCAGTAAAGCTAAATGCAGAGTTGAAGCAACCAAGAGTATAATCTCCCGATATACTTGCCTTCTGATTAAAGTACGAAACCATCTGCACTCATTCATCATGAGAAGGACTTTGTAAAAACTTCCTGTTTATGATCAAAATCCTCTATTCTAAGCAAAATTCAACAGATACAAGCCCATTTTTCAGGCTTTTTCTTGTCAAATACGAAACCACCCACCAGAGCCCTAAACGTGACTATAAACTGGGAACTAATCAAGCAACAAAACTAATGCCTGAATTCTGAATGTGAAATTCAGCTGATCATTCAACAGTTGACATAAAGTATAATTCAAAGAATTGCCTCAGCTTGTCAGCCATTACATAATCTAAGACACTGGACGAGAAGTGAGTGAGGTATCAGAATAACAAATTGCAGCACACACACCATGTGTGTCTTGTATCCCCAGCACATAAATTCATAGAAAAAGTAGGTAATAGTTAAGAACACAAACCTCATCGAAAGTGCAAACACCGGAACTTTGACGACCCTCTGAGGCGAGAGAGGTTTTGATGTCTCTAGAAACATTGGGCATAACAGTCCCATCGCACAAGTAAAGATCCCTAGTATGTTCCTCATCAATTTCCACCAACCTAGACCCTGCAACCCCTTTACAGTACAGCAATCTCGTATCAAAGTTCACATCAAACCCTCTCCCTAATGCTTGAACCGCATTCATCGCCGAATGCATGGCTGCCGAATTGGCATCTCCAATAACATCCGCCATTTCTCATCACAGAATTATCCTTCTATTCCTTTCAGTTTAGTTAAATCTCCAACCTTCGATTCAAATTTCACTCCCACAACAAAAACAACCACCAAAGTAAAAAATTGCCCCCTACCCACTATTAATTAACCAGAAAAGTCTCAAACCTTGCACCCCTTTAAGAATCAGAAGAACAGGACCAAATTGGTAGCCCGCATCTCGAACTCATCCATCTGTTTCTCTGTTTTAATGACTGAAAGGCGAAATCTTTGAGAAGATACTAAATCGATTGCGGTAGAAAGCTAACACTTCATCTTGATCCGATCGAACCATAAGCTCACTCCGCACTTGCCATCTCCATCTTCCTTCGAATTTACCTCTGTACTATTCAGTCTTTGGTTAAAATCTCCTTTCTTTGTGGTCTTTTCCAAAAGTACTCGTTCTTAGATACAGGAGCGTTGACTTCAAGGTCTAGTCCTATCGTACACTTATTATGTTTGTTTAGATAGTGACACGTGGATAACGAGACAATCCAACGGCTGTGAGGAACCCAGATATGAAATTTAGTCAATGTAGGTTTGACATTTTCTAGTTCAGCAATTAGACTAATTTCTTGCTCTTAGTCAGTTTCTTTCATTCCTTTCCTAATTTAGGATTATGTAATTTTTCCATGATTTGCACTATTATTAAAGACTTGGGCTGGTTTCAAAAAAAAAAAAAAAAGATTTTGGCTTGTAACCCAAGGGGTGTGGTTGAGTGACAGGGACTCATCCATCCTTAACCAAAAGTCAGGGATTCGATTCTTGACTTTGGGTATGGAGCAGCCTTAAATCTTTGGGCTAGCTGTCCCACCCTGTGAGGTGCCTACAAATCAGCGAGGGGATTAGTCACTGGATCCGCCGGTGGATACCCTGGTCTAAGACAAAAAAAAAAAACTTGGGCTTGGGATGCAGATTGTATTAGCTATTAACCGATTATTTAAAGATATTCAATAAAATTAGTTGTTTAATTTTAATTATTTATGTGTAAAATAACTTACGAGAATATGACTTTAAAAAAATTTATATAAGGACATGAATATTATATCTTAGTATTTCTTTGAATATTCTCATAAGAATTTAAATTTTAGATATTACAAAAATGTATACTTGTGATGTTAGTCGTTGAAACGATCAACTACTCTCTCTTTCTTTCTCCTCTACTCTCTTTTAGCGTATTAGTAAAGTTTAGGGTAGTAATGTTTGATGAAGGGAAAGCAATAATAAAAGATGGCTACTTAAGCAATTTGTTATAACTTTTGGATATAATCATCTTTTCGTCCTTAATTTCTTAATTACGGGAACAAATCGCTCCTCATAGGAGCATTTTAAAAAACAAGAGATTGGGTAAATTCAATCAACTGATTACCAAGTGATTATCAGCGATTAACAACCAAATACCTCTCAATCTGTCAAAAAATAATTAATGAGTCATTTACTAAACAAAGCCTTAATAATGTTAAATTTCGGTTATGAGTCCAAACTTTTTTAAAATTTTCATACCCCAATTTAAGTTTAAATCTAATTTAATTTGTTAATTTTCAAATGGATCAATGCAATTTTTCATAATTAATCATATTAGACCTCAAGTTCAATTACTTCAAACTTTTATTTACTAACTCTAGAGATAACAATAGGTTGGCTCGCAGGTAAATCCTGTCATTTTTTTAAATTAAAAATGTAAAATAATATTTTTTTAAAATTAGGTCTAAATTTGAGTTACTTACTCGAAGCCCAATGTTTTTAAGTAAAATAATATCGTTTTATTTAAAATAGTTGGATCTCAAGTCAATCTAAGCTTAGATCTGATCTACAAGTCAGACTATTACAAACACTTAAACCTAGAGTCAAAAGTCGCTCATTGACATCCCTAATTAACCCAAATCAAGCCGACTCATACTGAATTGTCACAGTAATAACCAACCCGACCCAACCCAAAATCCGATCAATTCGGAGTTTTTGTTCGTTAATTTGAGTAAAACCAGGTCAGGTCGGTTTGTAATCCACAAGGGAAGTGGAAAGACGTGAAGAAGCTACGAGCTTTACTCATTGCATACATAAGGCTGCAACCAGACGTTCTGAGGGGATTGAGTTGTGAGAAAGCACATCAAGACATGAGTTGCAGAGTATAAAAGTCTCAGTCCATTGATCTACTGCTCTGTACTGCTTCATTTCGTTTACACAAAGCTGATGAGGAGATAGCTGTTTCGTCAGAAAACTCTGCCTAGCATAGGATAGCTGTTCAGTTATCTGAAAGGACAGTGGTGAGCATAGTCTTGATCCTTTTCACGGGAATGTTTGATCAACCCTAAAATAATTTGACAAGTCCGATTTTGAATCTGAACTTGATTATAATTAATTTCAAACTTGCTTGTTGGATCGAGTTTTCAGCCTGAAGTAAGTTTAAGCTTACCTCAAAATGGTTTGACAAGTTCAAATTCGAATCTGAATTCGATTTCGAGTTTGGAAAAGTTAGAAACCGAACTTTCAAAAATGGAATCATGACTTCAGAGGCGTAAATGGACAAAATAATCTTCCACAAGCCTTAAATTCTTCATTATCAAAATTCCACAGAGACCATTAGACCGACGAAGTTCTAATTCACAAAATTGTAAGTGAAACATCAAACATCACCCTCAACCACCTAATTTTGAGTTGACTTTCTCTGGAATTATATTAGTTTGACAAAAAGGTCTGGACCTAATTTGAAGTTTAGGATCTGACTTGACTAAACTCGAGCCTAATAGACAAGATTTCTGACTCGAACAGGGTTCCAGTTCAGGGGTACTCGGTTCGAATCAAGTTTCTATCCGAGGTCCGACTGGTTTTGAGCTCTTTGGGCTGGTTCAAAGCCCAATTCATCTCAGGCTCAGACCTACTTCAGGTCGGACTCAAGCATAAAATTAAAATTCCTCTAATTCGACCTATTGTCATTCTTAGAGATATCACATTAGATCACTTAGAATACAACATACCAAGAATCAGAAAAGGACAACTTGCAGAACCTATCTCCATTGAGCATAGAGAAATGGACAGAATGTTATATATTCTTTACAACAACAACAAAAAAAGAGCTAAGCAGACTTTATTTTCTGATCAATCTTCCCTAATTGAAGTCATCATGTTACATCCTTTGCTAGTGGTCAATATCATCTAAGTATATGCATGCACTAAAGTTATATATATTTCTTTGACAGGACAAATTGTCTTGGAGCTGGAACAAAACGAAAACTGCCAAAAATTTTACCACCTCATTGAGAGTTCCTAGTCCTCTTAGCCGTGAACAATTGGCGCCAGAAGGCAAACTTTCCCCTTGTACGAGCAGATATTACAGTCAAGGTGCCATTACTTGAAGCTGCTTCCTCATTAATGATGGATTCTGGTATGGATTGTGAGGGTGATGGTGGAGAGAGTGTAAAAAGAAATTCATTGAGCATGCGGATGATCTGGCTGAAGCTGGGTCTCAAGTTGGGGTCCTCGACCCAGCATGACTGCATGATAAATGCAAGACCAGAGGGTATATCTTCGGGAATATTGGGCCTCTCTTGCTGCATGATCAGGGAACTTCAAGTTAATATGCAGCAAGAATACGCAAGAAAAGTACTTTGAATTGATAATTTGTCGTCAGAGATGGCCTAGAACCTATAGTTCATTATCAAACGTCTTGTGTCGTTCTAATAAATTTTGGAGCAGAATCAAGAGAGGACAGTAAGTTTCCAAGAGACCAAAGTGTGTTACTTTGCATTTTGGTCAATCACAGTAGTACACTAACAAACAAATTAGGAGCAAGAGAAATCACCTTAAAAGCAGCAGCATAAGCAGCTTGCAAATTTGACATTCCTTCGAACGGCATACGGTTTGTGATTAATTCCCACAATACTATACCAAAACTGTAAACATCAACCTTGTTGTTATAGTGCTTCTTCTCTCCCTGTCGCAATGTCACGGTGCTATATAACTGCAAAGGCAACGTTTGTTAGGAGCTTGGCGTGTGTGTGTGTGTGTGTGTTTTCTTTTTCTTTGGAAAAGGAAGTCTAATCCGCAAGATCTAACATGACATTTTGTGACGTAAAAAACAACTCTTGATCCCATGTTCAAATAAAGCAGAACAAGGGTAGTAATAAATCGTATAGAATCAATGGAGTCATGATACAATCCCCATAATGCCTTCTTGTCACAATTTTTTGCCGGATCAGATGGTATAGCTCTTTTGTTGGTAGCTTGAAAGATTATAAAACATGCCTATTTCTCACAGTTTTGACACTTAGATTCATAACTTTCAACCAATGCATTCAATTCTACAACACGGGTAAAGTCAAAGAGCAAATATCATTGAATTGACATCCAATTACGATTATAATCCACCGAACTGATACAAAGCTGAAGTGTCATGCATCCATTAGACAAATATCATAATATTCCTATCCAATTCCTGTTTAATTCCATTGAATTGATGTGAAATTAGAGTTTCATGCATCCATGACACAAGATGTACCCAAACCTAAGGAAAAAAACATTGCAGAACTAGGGAGGAAAAAAAACAGCACAGGAGTAGTTAATAATAAATGGTGGTGAAGCAGTTCCATTCTTCACTTAGCTCAAGAATGTTAAAAATCATGAACATTTGTAAGATTGAATACAAAAAGACTTTAATTTCTATAGTTTTTCTTTTCTCTTTTTGGTACAACACAAAGCAGCATGTCTAAAGTTCAAACAAATAGAATTCATTCATAACGTCGTGGCAAGCAAAGCAATCAAGTTTTGGTGGGAAGAAGGTAGAAACCTCAGGAGCCATCCATCGATACGTTCCAGTTTCTGCAGTCATCATCTCAGTGACTGTTTCTTCTCTTGCAAGGCCGAAATCTGCAAGCTTCACAGACTTATGATTGGCTGTAAGTAACAGATTGTCTGCATTACCGGACACATTTTAAGACATGAACATGAATGAGGATATGAACAAAGAAGAGATTAAGCAAACTTAGATTGAAAAGATCACCGACGTTAGAATAATTAACCAAATTTTCTTAACAACAAAACCATATATTAGGCAAATATTTAGAATACCTGGTTTAAGATCTCTGTGTATGATCCCGTTGGCATGCAGACAATCCATAGCTCGAGCAATGTCAAGAGCATAACTCAAAGCCACACTAAGCTCTAACTGTCTTGGACGAATACTAACCAAATACTTGCGAAGTGACATCCCAGGTAAAAGCTCTGTTACTATGACCATAAATGGATCCTTACAAGCTCCAATAAACTGCAAGGGCAAAGGGATATACAATGGAGAAGTACATAATGTCATCAGAAGACAAACTTAAAAAACGCTATCCCATAAATTTGTGAAGACTCACCTTGACAAGATTCTCGTGTTTAACTCTAGACATCATATTCACTTCCCTAATAAAACGATTCTCAAGTGCAGCTCTTTCTTCTGGAGTGCTCCCACGGTGAAGAACTTTAATGGCGACAACTCGATCACTATACCTGGAATATGCTTGAACACAACACACCCATGTAAGAAAAAAAAAACGCAACAACTCACAGAGACCATACTCAAACATTCCCATTAATGGCAAAATAAGCAAACAATCTATGCAAAATCTTAATCCATCAACACAAAGCAATACTTGAATCACATAAATGAAATACTAAGGAAAGCACAAACAGGGCTAAATCGATAAGCAAAAGTAGACAAACCTTCCTTCGTAAACCTTTCCATGAGCTCCTTCACCAACTTTAGAGCCGATGAACAATAAGTTGGGGTCGACCAGTAGATTCTCGTCAATTGACAGCTGTGGGGCCGTTGTTGAACCGTTCTGGGACACCGACGTTGTCGTTTTGTATTCCCTCTTGTCACCTCCTCCGTTCTTATCGCTGCAGGAACTCATGTCCCAAACCACCAAAACCTCAAATCATGCATGAATTCCCCATCCCTGAACCCCAAATTCTTCCAAAGTTCTGATATTTATGTTCCTCACCTAAGACCCATCATTTGCTTTCAACAAATTCAATATCCTTTTCAGTAAAAACACTCCCTTTTCCAAAAGAACCATCCACAGATTTCGAAACTTCCTTTGTCTTGTTGAATTCGGAAGCTCTCCGTGTTTGGCTTGAACTGGAAGCAGCCTCCTTTTGCGTGTAGGTCATAAAAAGTGAACGAACCGCTACTACTGCTTACACTAGACGCTGAAAACAGAATAAAAACAATATCCTAATTTGAAGCTATGTCCTTAAACCCTGGCACCGAAACCCACCAAAGAAGAAGAAAGAAGCAACCGACCGAACCACTCCAGCTCTATCTCTCTCTCTCTCTCTCTCTCCCTCTCAAAACACAAAATCGGCGACGAATAGGCAAGTTCCGGTGAGGATTTCTCGAGCAATCTGCTCCGACCAATGAAGGTTTAAAAAGCAGAGAATGAACTAGAGAGAGGTGGAGGGAGAGAAGAAAAAGGAGAGAGAGGGAAATGAAGAAATGGAATCGCCAATAAGCAAATGACACGTGGAGAACATGAAAAAGATTGGACCTATTACAAGTGGACAAGTGGAGCTTGGACGTTATTGGTTAAAAAAATCATTTTTTAAAATATGAAAACAATTATATGGATACTTAATTTTGTAAGTGATTGACATCAACTTTCATTAAATTATTTGTCCACATTCTTATAATATAGTATAGGACTTTCCTATAATCACTACCAAATATTATTATATAGTTATTTTTTAATGAATAATAATTTCTAAAGTGTAATTCTAAGGTGTATATTGACTAAACTTGAAAATTATATCATCGTCGTCGTCATCATCCAGTCCAAAATCTTGCAATGAAGCGAGGTCTGGAAATGTCTGATAGTATGTAGCCTTACCTCTATATAATAAAGAGGCTGTTTCCGATAGACCCACATATAAATGAGACAATATAAGAGTGATGCAAGTTACAGAGAAAATAGGTTTTGGTATTTATTAATCATATATTTTAATAAATATTTTAAAAATAAAAATAATAAATGATAATTTCTATCAAATTATAAAGCTTAAATTTTTTTAAATGATAATAAATTCAACATGTAACTCAGTTGACTTTTAACTTTAACTTAAGCTCTAAGTTTAATGGAGTTTTGATTAAAGTCAAACTGAAGCTTGATTAATATTTAAATCAAATTAATTAACTTAAAGTTTTAGTTTTCAATATTTTATTTATTTTCTAACTTTGAATAGACCAAATTAATTTTAAACCTCTATTTGGTCAGGCTTATACTAGTAGAGTTTTTTTTCTGTAGATCTTTTATGAGAATAACTTTTCTAAAAAATCAAATGACTGCTTGGTTGTCATTTAAAAAAGAGATTGTTTGAAAGAGTTTCATGTAGACAGTTTGACAACATAAAAATAAAAGGCACTTTTATTTTTACTATATTTTATTTTGTAATAAAAATTATTTATGCATATAAATATTATTTAAAGTATATTAAATAATATACAAAGCACAATATATTAATTATTATATAATTTTAAACTATAAGAAACATAAATGAAAATATATCTAACCAAATCTTCTATATGGATTCTAACATAAGTAAAACTAATATCAAAAATAAATATTAAAACATATAAAAAACCAAATAATATTATGTAGATCCCAAAATAAAAATCAAGTTGAGTAAAAGTGAAGATGAGTTTCTGAATATTGTGATAATTATATGTAAAACATAAGGGCAAAATGGACTAAAAAATAAGCTCATTAATTGATATAAAAAATCTACTTGAAAGAGTCATTTAAGAGGCTTTTTTGAGAAGCTCCAAATTTGAGCTTTTTAAAAAGTTATATTTTGATTACCAAAAAGGTCATATCTATTTTAAAAATACTTTATTATTTTATAGCCAAATACTCATTTTTTTTAGAAAAACTTTTGTGGTAGAAGAAATTACTTATTAACCTCCCAAAAGTCCATCCAAACAGGCACTTAGTTCGTTGATCTCATGTTAGATTAGTTGGACTATGTTCTTTTATCAATTGACGATTCGTATTCTCATGTCAACGGATCTCCAAATGAGAGAAAATATACAGTGGACAAAGGATGATTGATTATAAATTACATGATTAAATTGCAGACTATTATAATAATTGCAACTAATGCAAATATAATTAAGAGTAATGAGGATGTATTTGTAATAAATCACAATAAATAATAAATTATTATTATAATTTAGGCTTTAACTATCATATTATGACATAATTATCCATTTTTAGTATAAAATTTCTCTTTTTTATTTATTGTGATATAATTAATTGCTAATTATCGTAAAATTGGAAGTAATATAAGAAGAAAATAATGAAATAAAAACAAGATTTTTTTTCTTAAGGATATATATTTGGATAATATCTCAATAATTCATCTCATTAAAAGTGAAGATTTGAGTCTAAACTTTAAACCCTAAGCCCCATATTCAAAATCCTAAATTTTAACCATTAAACCATAAATTTTAAAACCCTAAATCATGAATCCAACTTTGTTAAAGAACATATATAATTTATATATTATTTATTTTTGGGAATTTATTTAATATACTTTTAGTAATAACATGTTCAATTTCAATATAAAATTAGTGATTAAATCTGAATTAATAGAATTTGAGTTTAGATATTTAAAATTAAATTAGATTTGAATTAGATAAAACTTTTTTATCCTGATTCATCATAAAAAGTAGATGAATCTATAAATGAATCAAATTATATTTGACTATACTTACATCTTTTAATCATCACTTTGAGTTTTTGGATTCTTAATTAGTCACTTATCTTAACTATACAAGCATCCTTTAAGATGCAACTCCTTTCCTTATATAATCGCAATCTAGTATCTTTGAAGAGGTCTTCCCATAATTAGCAGGGTCCAGTACAAGTTTACTGTACCAGATGATACCACAAAACTCAGATATTTCACCATTGACTTGTCTCCTTACACGCTTAGACTTGATAGATTTCTTGCTGATATACGTGAATGGCGGAAACTAAATAATTCAATGCAATCTTCGTACATGTTACGTTGAGGTTTTTAACTTCTCGACTACGACGGATGAAGACTTCCTTCATCAATGATTTTCTTCTCCTCAGTTGTTCCTTAGTAGAAGAAAATAATTAATTTGTACCGCAAGAAGCTAAGCCAAATGATCAATCTGCAATATTACTAAACTGTTTCTTGTTTTTACCAGTAATTTCATATAATCATGATTCTAAATTACGAGTTTTAAAATTAATAAATAATTCTAATTTAATTAATTTTAAATTTTGTTATTGTAAATTTTGACCAATCAAAATTAATTAATTAAAATTAATAACGTATTAATTCAAAATAAATAATTAAATTATGTTAACTGACCGTTTTATCACAATAGCTTAAGCTTTTGTATGAGGCTAACTTAATTGGTTTTAAATATTTACTAACACACTCCTTCAAGTGAAGGTTTTTGAGTTTGAAATTTGCAAAAGCTCACTCTACCTTGTGTTGAATAATAAGTGAGTGGTAGGATTTGAACTCACGTCTACTTGGTCACAAAGACTCTGATATCATGTTAAGTGACCGTTTTATCACTTAAAAAATTAAATTTGATATAATTTACATTCGAATATTTAGACTCGTGCCCGTACTCGAGTATTTGGGATTATGCTCATTCTTAAATTAAAAAAATAAATTTCAGATTTACTTAATAACTATAGAGGATGCATGTACAATTATGAATAATTTGTAATTTAAAATTTTGCATATAACTCTAACTTATTATGATTTTAAATATATTTAATAATTCATGACTACATCCTTAACTTTAAAATTTTAAACCATTTGGTAATATAGAAAGTTGAAAGTAGATATTAGATAATAATGATAATAAGATAACCTACAACAAACCGGATTGAACGGAAGTAACTAACGAAATGAAGCCATAGATGTGGGGAAATTAAAGCTTCTTCTGTACCAGTTGGAACACATTTAATTGCGCCTGAAACACGTCTGATCATGAGACCAAGTAAACTCATTCACATGTCGCCTAATCTCAGAAATCACAAATTGTGCCTAACCAAGTCCTCCTCCTGAAATCTATAAATACATCTTGAAACACCAAAAGGGTATCTCTCAGTCTGAAAATTAGCTCTCTTATAGCTTTAGATCAGTGATCATTAATGGTTTCCGGAGCTCATTTCCTCTTGTCCTTTACCCTTTTTGCCTTGGTATCTGAAGTTGTTTTAGCCCAGAAAAATGGAGCATCACCATTTGAGTTCCTGAACCGTCTTCAAGGGTGTCAAAAGGGTGACAAGCTCAAAGATGTCCCCAAGCTCAAGAACTACCTTGAAAGTTTCGGTTATCTGAGCTACGAGAACTCCAAAAACAATTTTAACGCTGCAGACGATGAGTTCGACGATCTGTTAGAGCGAGCTATCAAAGTTTACCAACGCAATTTTCATTTAAATGTCTCTGGAGTTCTAGACTCCGACACCGTATCGAGCCTGACGACCCCAAGATGTGGGGTGGCAGACATTATCAATGGCACAAACTGGATGCGAGTCGGCAAAAATAATCATCACCATCTTGGCCATAACTCATTCCACACTACTGCTCACTACACATTCTTCCAAGGATACCCAAGATGGCCTGAGAATCAATACAGTCTCACTTATGGGTTCCGAGAAGATACTTCACCAGTTGCCATGGATGCAGTTGACAGAGCATTTAGCACATGGCAGGCCAGCACACAGTTCAGTTTTACAAGGACCTCAGATTATACAAATGCTAATATCAAGATAAGCTTTAGGAGAGGCGATCATGGAGATGGATACCCTTTCGACGGTCCTGGAGGAATCCTCGCCCATTCTTTTGCCCCAACCCGTGGATGGTTCCACTATGATGGGGATGAGCAGTGGTCCGACGTTCCGACACAAGATGCATTCGACTTGGAGTCGGTGGCGTTGCATGAAATAGGTCACTTACTTGGACTAGGACATACCCAAGTTCAAGGAGCTGTCATGTGGCCTAATATCCCACCTGGAACTACCCTCCGTCAGTTGCAGGACGATGACATTCAAGGTATTAGGGTTCTATATGGAGCTTAAGTGCGGGCCGGACATGCGAATTCAATTCAAATGTTACATTCATAAAGCTGTCATTTGGTACTTAATATGATATTATCCACACTTTGTCTTAGACAAAGTAAAGCACTTAATGATAGAGCATGTTTAATTTTGATAGCATTGCCTTGTTTCCTAGTTATTTAATTTTAAATTCAATTCAAAATAAAATAAAATACTAAAAAGAAAATTTTAATTATGAAATTAAAATGAATTGAATGTGAATGTGTTTATATTTTCTAATTGTACATGTACATTACAAGTTTTCAAATTGGTTACAAATTTTAAGGGTTGTTAATAATATTGAAAAGAGAATAAATGAAATCTAAATAGGAATATATGGAAAAGAATATTATATTTCAATATAAACTTTAAAAAATATAGTTACAAATTCTTTTTTATATGTAAATTATTCTTTTATCTTACCTCGTGTTATATATTTATAAGCTTAAGCTGAGAGATATATAAAATAAGAATATGAGCTATTTGACCAATTATTATTAAACTATAAGAAACTAAAAGAGCATCTTCAAAAAAAAAAAAGAAACTAAAAGAGAAAAAATCATTAAAATATTTTCAAATTGCTCAATTTTGCAATTATGACAAAAGGATGAGGCTGATACGGAACAAATAGATAACAAAAGGATGAGGCTGCGTAAATTGAAAGCAAAGAGGGTGAGAGTCAGGATGCATAAATTGATTTAGGTCGTTTTAAAAAATGACATTGCTTTAGTTATGTGATTAAAGACGTCGTTTCATTAATCTTTACTTGTTGTGTTAATTTTAGCTGACATGTATTAATAATTAAGATTTTTGGACATATGATAAGTCACATCAACAAACATAGTAGGGAGATTAACGTCGGGTTATAATTGAAAAAAATGAAAGTTATAGTGTTTTATTGTCATTTTTTAAAGTTCGGGTTATAATTGTAAAATTGAAAAAAATTTGAGATTTTTTTTAATTAACCATTTTCAATATTACTATTGTCAATATATAAAAGTTAATACAATTAAACCTATTTAATGAGCTTAAGAATTATATTATTATTTTAGCCACAAAAATTGTCCTCCTATTATAACTGATGATGATTTAAATGAGAAAATAAGCTTTTAAAATAATTAATAAAATTAAGGGTTAATTATTAAAAAATACAAATTTTCGTCAATTTTTTAATTATAACTAATGTTGATGGTTCATCTAAGGGGAAACCCGGTTTAGCTGGCTGTGGTGGTGTAGTTCGTGATTTTACAGGTAACTGGGTATGTAGTTTTGCTACACACTTGGGTGTTTGCACTTCTATGGTTGCAGAGCTTAATGGTCTTCTGGAAGGCCTTAATTGTGCT